>JAIXMH010000027.1:0-350781 GCA_025528865.1 Pilobolus umbonatus
AAAAATGTAAATATCTATGCTTAGATTAGATGTGTGTGTGTGTGTGTGTGTAAGGGATATATAGCTGGTATATATCAAAGTAAGTGGACTGGTAAGTTGAATCAAAATTGACTATATTGTTTATTGACTTATAAAAAGACCAAGAGCATCTATTCACTCTTTCCCCAGTATTAATATCTCCAGGTGACACTGTCATATAAAAACACTGCACTGAGATTGAATAATAATTCCTATTCTTAATGACCACTGTAATTAAGTGATATCAAATCCATGAAGTACTTCATCCTGCAGAATCCAAGTGTATGTATCTTCTGTTCCGAGTTGACATATGCTGATGCAATAGCAAATGTCTGAATGTAATGATATCATCCTTCGCATTGTGTCTAAATAGTAATGATCACCGAGAATGTTGATGTATGTCCCTGAACTTCGTCGATCCTGAACATGTTCATCTGATCTTTGAACCCCTTTTAATTGTTATATAATCACAGTCACTTGGCAATAATCATTTGTATAAATATGTCAACCTGATTCACCTCGATGAACCTTAGCTTGTTATCGTATTTACTTTATTCAATAAATACATATAATTATTCTCCCTCTTCCTAAGCACTTAATACTTATCTTGTCCGTCTGTTCTCTGGATTTTACACTGAAGTACTTTTGTCCCTTTGAGTGATGTGACACTACTGGTTCCAACTATGTTCACAAGAGACAGTTTGTGAACATTTGTCTTATATGTTGCATCTATGATTATAGCCTCTAGCCAGTTTCTAGCATCAGCAACAGGTTTATTGTTGATATAAAACAACACTTTGACTTCCTGATTGTTTCTTACTTGGATGCGAACTGTGTATCTCAGATTCTCTAACCACTTGATGAGATCAATCATTTCTTTTCCAGTATCACTTCTCAAAAAAAGAGTTTGAATGTTCTGAACATCTTTCTTAGTGATGTTATTCACACCCAATGCTTCCATGGTCTAATGTAAATACAATATTGGTTATTGTCATTTTAGACTTCTTATTTACTTACTATCATAACTGCACCGATTTTCCACTGGATAGAAGACGATAGATTCTATCCATGATGTCTGCAGGCTGTTTTCTGTGAATGGAATAACATGCAGTATCAGTACTCAAAACATGGTTGTGTACCATATATTTCTGAGTGACAGTCAGATCAAAGAACTTGATAAAAGCTGGACAATTGAACTTTCTGGTACTCTTCTCATACGGCTTCTTTGCAATATTATCACACTCTTCTGAGGTGAGTAAGCTACAGTCTACACTCAACTCCTCGGTCACTTTCTTCTCACACTTCCAACCAGAATGTTTACATCCAAAGTGATAGCGTCCTCTGTCAGGGTGTGAATGAATGATAGAGAATACAACATTGAACTTCTTTCCAAAAGTAAGAACTGAGTTTTTCATTTCCTCAACTGTTTCAAAACGAGTGCCAACAGCAAAGCGAGTGTTGACTATTGCACATCGATTGAAGAGTAGATTTAGTTGGTGAGAACATATTAATAAGGAAAAGAAAGATGAACAAAAAAAGGGCAGAAGGCTCTCAGGAACAGAAATGTATAAAAAAATCTACGTCACACATTTTGACTTCTGAGTTTAAAGGGCGTGTAAATAGGGCGTGTACCAAGTATTCCCTGAATATTAACCAAAGCTTGATTAGGTGCTCTAATGTACCGTAGCTTGAGATAATCCGACTCGATATGACTGCTATTACATTCCTTTGACATCTCAACAGTATAAATACTAGTTTACTTTCATTTATCTAGTTCTCTCAATTTTTTTCAATGAGTTGTAATCATAATCTACATCTTGTCTTTTTACCGGAAGAACCTAATCCCTCATGTCTTGTTTACCGGTTCATGCTTAGATCTTACACCAATCTAACTGCCTAATCAAGTAACAGTTCAATAATGACTCCATCTCTCGATTTCAACACCCCTTGAGAAGAAATCCTTCAACCTCACTCTCTCATCACTGTCAATATATCAGATATTTGGTGATAATCTGCTTTGTATCTGGTAAACACATGTTTATCTCTACACCTTTTTACCACATGTTCTGACCAAATCTCTCGAAACTACTACATTTCCTCTTGTAGATCAAATCAACTTCTTATCCCTATGTCTTTATCTGATCTTTTTACATTTAGAGAACATGAGGCGATAAATGAAACATATGCATCCCAACACAAAAAGTAGTATTGAGGATCAAAGAGTGCCCTTATAGAATGATTAGAGTTACAAGTCTATTCAATCACTAGATATCTTATTGATACAGCAAAAGCAGACAAGATCAATCTGAATAATTATGCTTCAAATTCATATATCGTTAACCATCTATCACCATTTCATTCAACTCGTGAATACCAGTCCTGGAATCAGTTATCCAATGAAGTCATGGTGTAGACAATATTATTTACTGTATAGAATAGAAGAATCGATGAGTACAAACAGTATATAAGATACTCAATCCTAGAGTAATATAATTCAATTATACAATATCTATATACTGCAATAATACAAAGAGATTAGACAATATATATCTGGTATTGAAGAAACGCAAGGACAAAGACATATGAAATACTCATACAAAGACATATGAAATACTCATACAAAGACAGAGACTCTTTTATATGCTTATATCAGTTTTTATTGAAGTGCATCATTAAATAAAACATTTATGATCACGAATTAAACCATGCCATCATATAAATTCAATGCCTGGAGAATAGTAGGATCCTTCTTTGAGCCCTCTCTAAATTCTTCCTTCGACAGCTTACCGTCTTTATCCTGTTATAAGTAGTGATTAATACTCTCATAACAATGGAACAGATTGAACTTACATTGTCCATTAGATCAAATATCTTGTTGACCCTCTTCTCTGGAGTATCTTCATCAGGTGGTAATTTAACCATACTTCCTACCATTTTATATATGGCATCTACTATATGTAACATCTCTTCCCTTGTAATAAAGCCATCATTGTCGATATCATATAGCTATTCATGAGTGAGTATATGGTTATCTGTGTATAAGTATATATATATATATGTGTGTATGTCTATTTACTTGAAATGCCCCTATTTATTTTACTCATTCATTAGTGCTGTATAGGCTATTATTATAAAAATAAACACTCACAGTACAGCTTCTCATCCACCCTTCCTCTGCTTGTTACTGATAGAGCACATATAAACTCCTTGAAGTCAATCATGCCATTATTGTCTTTATCGAATACTTTAAATACGTAATCAGCAAATCGTGAGGGATCACCAAAAGGAAAGAACTGTTTATATATCTTCTGGAAATCTGTCTTATTTAGTTGACCTGTAGGACAGTCCTTGAGGAATCCCTTGTACCTTTATTTACTTTGTTCGTTATTAATGGGGTAAAATAATAGATAGAGAGTCATACCATTGCTGTAATTCCTTCTTTTCAACTGGGTCATGTGAGTGTATTAGTAACTGATTAAAACTCATCATACTAATACTTACAATAAGTGCATTTCTGAAGGTCATTTAGTACTTCTGGACTAAGTTTACTCTGTGCTTTACCCATAATAAAAGAATAATATCAATAGAAAGGGGAGAAAAGAGAGAGAGTGAGAGTATTCTCGGGAAAAGATAGAATCATGAGAAATATCTGAGTTTAAATACATTAATGGGGGGGAAGAGAAGGCCTTTATTAGGTATCATTTTAGGGTTCTTTATTACGCTGTATCATTGCAAGGTATGATAGATATCCATAGTTATTTATACACGTACACACTCACTCATTCACTGACTCACTCAATCACTCACTCACTCACTTATACAAATATATATATGTGTTTACATTCATTCAAAGAGCAACTGATGGCATCACCCATTGTTTTGTGGGTAGAGTGATTGGTCCATATTGGGTGACTAGTACTAATCTCGGGCTCAGTCAAAGAATAGTGTAAGTTTACCCAGTGTTACGCACCTCATATCACATGATGTCTACCCTGGCTGCTACAGAAAATGAATATGGTGATAGGGTGATGATGGACTGTAAACAATGTATATATATATGTATATAAATAGTGGTTGTTTCTGTTAATGTATTGTGTATTCATTGATTGAACAACTTGGTTAGCATAAACCAATGGTAACCAGCTCTTATTGAATATTCAAGTACAGTGTAGTCTGCATTATAAATACGAGTTCTATCTGATACTTCTATTACTGTAATCTGTTCTTTGTATGTATCAGTGTAAGATGTCTACCCTGATAGATGCCCCTAACAATGAATCATCCGGTAATGATGGATTGCAAGTTAGAAGGAGGATGTCGAACAACGTACTTATTGCAATCTACAGTTCCTTATATTGTTAGTACTATCTTACAGAGAACATCAACTGTAGATAGATAGAATACTTCACTCCTATTATTCCCCATATTCACATTGTGACTACAGTAATCCTGTCACTCCAATGTATTCTATCTCAAGTCTTTTCGAGTAAATTACAAGGCTGGATGGTTATATAACAAGGGAGGTAGTCTTAATATAGAAAGTATGCCCCACATTGTTTAATGTAACACCAAGTATGAATACACAATTGACAAACAAAGGAGTTGGAAATAAAACGTGTTTGGCGACTATCATTTCACCCACTGCTTGTGTAGATAGAGTTTTCTCCTTCCATAAAAGGAAATCATGATATGTGTAGAGATGTCAAATGAGATGTAATGACATACAGATTTATGCACATAGAATACCCACTGTTTAATACTGTTGTTATGTTCTCTTTTACTTATTAGAATTAGAAATAAGAAATAGAATATAGAGTAATATTGATAATAAATGATAGTTAAAGAGTAGTTAGTTAAATAGTAAATAAGTTAAACAAGAGTAAATAAGTTAAACAAAGAGAAGAGGGTTTATATATAAATACTTATATACACATTCACCCTTAATAGATATTAGTGTGTGTGTGTGTCTGTGTGTGTGTGTCTGTATATGAGTAAATATATATATATATATGTGTGTGTGTGTGTATGTATGTAGATATACACATATAACTATATTCATCATACATTACAAAATGTTACATTTATTCTTCTTCTCTTTCTTGGGTTTTCCCTTGGGACCAGTACGTGAACCTTCTCTCTGTGCACGAATGGCCTTTACTACTTGATAGAATGATCTCTCAACATTGACACATGTCTTTGCTGATGTCTCAATAAAATCACAGGCCAATCTTTTGGCAGTTGCATAACCTTCTTCCCTTGTTACTTCACGCTCAGTGACTTTATCACATTTATTTCCAACCAACATCAATGGTACATTATCTGCATCCTTCACACGGAATATCTGATCACGGAATCGTTCAATTCGATCATATGTTGAACGAGATGTAATAGAGTAAACTAACAAAAAACCCTCACCATCTCTAATAGAAAGAGTATAGATTGAATAGTGTGATCTTCTATTGTAATGTCATATTTTACCTGATCCATTGATCTCGTAGCGCAGTATATTCCTCTAATGGATAAGGTGAGTACATTTATATATATATATGTATGAAAGTTTACCTTGTCCTGCTGTATCTAATACCTCTAAAATGCAGGGTTGATCATCTATTACTACTTGTTTCCTATAAGAATCTTCAATTGTAGGATCATATGTCTATTATAGGATGGTTAGACAGATTAATGGATATGTCGTATATTCAAATTGATCCAATCACTCATCAATTTACCTCTAATAAATTAAACAATGTATCCAATCATATTGTGAGTATAGTTTGTATATATATATATATGTGTGTGTGTGTGTATATATACAGAGTATATATATATATATATACTCTGTATATATTTATTACACTGTCATTTACCAACAAAGTGATTCAAACAAAGCTATGTAAATAATATAAGTTAATACTGAATAGTATAAGTTAGTTTAATTACTCTACCTGAATCGTCAAAGCAGTCTATTTGTTCAATGAGTGAGTGAGTACATTATGAACATAAAAATCCTCTCTTTTGTCCTATCAGTCCCATTATCTACCTACTTTTCCAACACCACCGTCACCCAATACAACCAGCTTATATAGCATCATCTTGTCTCTTGTTCAATTACGGTTACTAATTACAGTGTGAATGGGATCAATATGGTTTATTTCTATTGACAACTTATTTATTACCGAAAATAATGGTAAATAGATAAACAATAGAAGAGATAAGTCGATTTATACAACAAAGAGAAGGGGAAGAAAGAAAGAAAAAGAGATTTTTCTTTCTTTTACTGCCCATTGGGGATTCTTTACAATTTTAAGACAGAATTATCTTATTTTTCAGATACTCTGCTTATATTCCGAAATCTCTTCTCATATAGTGTGTCACACTCTATAGGAAAGTCATCTCCTTTATGAGTTCTTTATTAGCCATTTTACTTGTTGTGAACTCTACAAGGGGCCACCACTTCTTGTTCAGCTATCCCCCTAATCCAAAGAGACCAGTGGGAAGAAGAAACAATAAGGTTAATACGGATTTTATTGTAGGATCCATATTAACCACTCGAGCCAGTTCAGAGAACGACAAAACGGAAGAGAATATAGAAGGTGGAAGTCATAGCAACACCAACACCAACAGTAATAAAGCAGAGGTTGATAGAAGATCATCGAATGCGTCTAAATCCACTAATATACACAGTAAACACTCACACAACAATACTGACAATGAGTCAAAACAGGATGAATACACAGGAACAGACACCATATTCCAAATGGACGTGTCTTTCCTGGCAGATGCATTAGCCCCAAAGTCCTCATTATGCGATAGAAAGTTCCAACTGAGCATGGATGATCTCACATTTGTAGGTCATCCTGTCAGTTTATCTTCTCCACACCAAACACAGGATGTAGAATCCACTCTTCACTCCCACTCCCCTTCTCCTGACTCCACAACGAACCATATTGGTGCACTACCTGGCAATATAGAGGAAGAAGACGACCATACAGCATATTCATCGGATATCACATCTGCATCCATCCATATGACCTTATTCCATGTGGTGTTCGTGATAGCACCTCCTGTCCTCGAACTGAATGCACAGGTAGAAACACTCTACCAGAATGTCATCTTACGGTATTCTTCTGCTCTACGGTATGAACAGCTAAGATGTGGATATGTACAGGAAGAAATTGAGAAAGTATTGGCACTAAAGGAAGAGGCATTCAATAAAGGTGAGGATGACAAGTGGCTCGTTTTTTTTTATTCTTGACTTATTGTCACTTACTCCTTCTCTTAGGAACACCCTATGTACAGGTGATGGAGGAAATACTGCATAAATCATCTCTTGCCAGGGACATCAAATCTATCTATACGGCTATTTCAGCAGATACACCTGCTCATGTCATTATCAACGACTTCATTGACCTATCACTGCAAATACCAGTATTGGGAAAGAATAATATATCAGAATACAATCAGCAGATGGATTCATTTCACTCTAAAGATGTACATCATGGATCATCTCTCATGGACATTTACGGGGCTTCTGGCTATGAGTACGATAACTACCCCGTATTATGTCCTTACCACACTCTACTCTTGTTGGAAGATCCAGAGGAAGTCCTAAAGAACATGCCACTGGATGCTAGTCCCACACTAGTACAGCTTGTTCAGATACTCACTCCCACACAAAGGTAAAACACTAGATCTATTTGAGTATCCATTGACATTTCTTTTTTAGTTTGCAGGAACTGCATTTATTGTTGGATTGCTCCCTAGCACAAATATACAGGTTAGCGGCTCATTTGATCTACTGGAGAAAGGCAAAGTTAATACATACAATCAGCACACGCAACATCTATGTAGTATCGCCCACTGCCAGGTTGAATGAGTGAGTTGAAGAGTAATCATGGAAGATCACAATAATAACCAGTGTCTTTTTCTATTAGAATATCATCGCTGGAAGCAGATTTCAAATTGCATGTACCTAATTTAAGCTTACCTGTCTTGCTGTCGAAATTGTCCCGCGCACAACAATACCATCAAGTGTATGGACTGAAGGAGTTGAAGAATCAGTATTTGGAAGCAATAACATACCTTATTCGTAAGGACTTGGTGGTCCAGCTCCATATGTATCTGGTTGTATTGACACTCGTGGAGAGAAAGCAAGGCACGGAGACACCCCAATCACAACAAGACCCCAACACCATCGACACAACAGATAACATAGCATCTAGTCCCACCACCAACACTTTAACCAATGATACCGAATGGAATCGACTGAAACGATCTACCTATGAAAGAGCCCCTAAAGAGATATCTGACTTATTTGACAGATTGAAGGAGTATATGGATGGGCAGCATCATATCGAAGAGATCATTTACAGGGAGGGTGTATCCAGAAGACAGCTGGGATTAGTACTGAAGTATTATCGAGATAAAATTGTCACTGTATATCACTATTAAAAGATCATGCAACTATACCCAGTGCATCTCATTTATTGAGCCATTTACTCACATTACGAGAATCTGATAATAAGAGCATGGGGGGATTCAATATAACCAATTTTTTTTTATTCATAATAATATCAAGTTTGATGTATACATCCCTCGTTATTGTATGGGATGCATTAAAGGATTAACAAAGAATATGATAGATGTAGGATCTGGGATGATTTGGGTACCTACAGAGAAGAATTCGGAAGCTGTTGGTCCAGGATCTAGTAAATACATCACCACATTATAGGTTATTCCGGCAATCAGTAATAGCAGCCATAGAATAACAGGTAATGCCTCCTTAAACTGTCTCCACATCTCAATGTTTCTTTTCATTTCTGAGGCTGACCTTGCAGATGTACCCCACCCAACATCCCACAATGAAATGACAGCCCATAATTTGGCAGGGATTAAACCTACTACGTAATAGAGCGAGTAAATTGGGAACACCAAAAACCTATAATCGAAAGTCACGATCAATGCATAGAGGGTCTTGATAGACGCAACAATACCAAGCGAGAAGACCCAGATGATGATAATAAACGGGAGCTTAGATATCAGGATTGAGAAAATAGAGAAGATCAGGACAAAAGGGTACAATCCCTGATAAAATAGTTCTGCTGCCATCCACGGACTATGTTTATGGATGCTGCGTACATTCCAAAACAGTTCTCGATAGAAACTCTTTGACCATCTTGTTTGCTGTTTAAACCATCTCAGAAATTTGACAGGTGTTTCTGTGTCACAATAAGCCAGATGAGTGTATACAATACGATAACCTCTCAATAGCGCTTGATTCGTCAAATGTCTAATATATATATATGTATCAATTTATACATATATATATATGTGTATAACTTTTATATACCTATCATCGCCATAAGTACATTCCATACCAAGGAAATGTTGAGTAATCCATGCATCCAATATCTCTTCTAAAACAAATGAGCGATAGATGCCCATGGGTCCAGATACACATGTAACACAGCGGTTAAAGCTTTGTGCTGCTCGTTCTATATTGAATGCCATCCAATATCGAAGAGAAGACATAAAGGAGAGTAAGGTCTCGTTTGTGTTCCAGATACGGACATCACCGGCTACTGCCCCTATATTATCGTACCAATAGAGTGCACTTTCCATTTCCAACATAGCTCTTGGGTTGAACTTTGTATCTGAATCAGTTGTCATCACAGCTTCACATTCAGAAGCCAAAAGCACTCGAAATGCTGTATACATTGCATGTCTTTTACCTCTATGTGGCTGCAAGTAACACACGGCTGTAGATTCTGTAGGCAAAGTGATGGATCCTCGAATGATCTCATTATAGTCAACCGCCTTCTTGTCCGGATCGTCCGAGGCAACATCAGATCTCATGTTCAGAAGTGATACTGATAATAACTCTGGTAGAATCACAATAGGACAATTAGGAAATACTTTCTGGAAGATAGAAGCCATTTCATGATCATCTTCTTCGTTTCCATCGATAACAACCACAATCTTAAAAGGATCAGGATACTCCAACTGCTTCACTGATTCCAAGCAGTTCGTAAACAACCCCGGCTCTTCTCTATAGCCAACCACCGCTAAGCCCATGGCAGTTGCAGGTCGCCCATCTTCTGGAGGAGCATCTTCCATTGCAATTGCTTTGTCATCTAGCTTCTCAGATATTTTCTTGTTGGGTACAATCTTGGGTGAATGCTTCTTATAATGATACACCATAATACGATTCAAAGTAGCAAATAGTAGCTGCAGAAATACAAAACTAATAACAATGACACCATAGAGACCAAGTACCCAGAATGACTTCTTGAGGAGTTGAAGGCGGTAGATGTAACCAACTAAGGCTGGAACTACAAATACACCAGAGACAGTGACCGAGTACAGTATTCTGAACGGTAAAGTCCAATGAAAGGTCATATTGATGAGTCGGATAAATTAGAAAAAAAAAACGAGTAGTGTTTTCCAGTGAAAAAAGAGCAAAAGAAAAGGAATACGTTCTTTAGTCAAAATGTCAAGAATTAGATCCATTCTTTTTAACCAACTTGAAATTCTTTTATTGCCATTGAAACTTGATATCCACTGGCTATCTGAAATAAACACCTTTCAACACTCAGATAAAGCCGTCATAGTTTACAAGCACATACAGTCCCTTTCAACTTTAATACAGTGAATGGTCCATTCTCCATTCAATAGAAGAAACCCCTCTTTCTCTGTCAGATCATTTGCCCGAAAATATAAAAAAAATGCCCGATTCGAGAATGCATTACTTTTGTTTCTATTGGCTGTTCTCGGAGAATTCATCAAATGTCCTTTACTGTGTATTATGTTTATTGTGGATTCTCCTCCTTATTTGGAAATACAGTAATGTTCTCTTATATATGCCCTGCTTTCCAAGTCAGCGCTTCGAATAGGGTCAGGTATGCGATAGAGTGAAGATGATTCCAGAGTGATATGAATGGCTGTCTCTAATGAGATCAAATGGCCTTGACTAACAAAGATAGGATTAGAGGCATTGTTGGATGATCTGAGGACAGCACCGTAGACGGTATGAGTGGTCTTGCCTTGGAGAATAAAATGATCGCCCTTCTTCTGTAACATCCTCTTGCTTTTTTCCTTTATTTCACTCATATTTTCCAGTTCATCTGGAATATGCATAAACTTCTTAGCCACTCCAATGGTGGGTACAGATGCTGAGACACCTAGATGACAAGCTATGCCGAACTGCCTAGGATGAAGCAGACCATTTCCTATATCAAAAGTGTTAAGCTAGATTCCAGTCTTCTCATTCTACTTGTACCATCAACCAGCACCACCTGAGGATAGATACTAGGGTTGTCTGATTTTAGTTCATTCAGTAATTGTAGAAGTGGCTCGACTTCTCTAAAGGCCAGGTACCCTGAGATATAGGGTAGATGTAGCTGTGTCTTAAGGAAGCTTCGATGCACTATCTAGTGTTCTTTCGTTTACTTCATAAAATATACAAATAAGAAGGAAGTCATTATACCTTGAGGTCTGGATATGTCATCACTATCAAACACGCCACAGCTACTGTATTATCATCAGTAACGAAGCTCAAGTCCACACCCCCAATATAGTGTAGATTGTCTAATGAGTAAGGGTCAAATGACAGCTGGTCATCATTGAGAATAAGACTATTTCGAAGTAACTGCTGTTGTCTATATCATAGCGAGTATTAGCTCTTATTCAATACTGTTTTATTTGGTTCGTAACTGATTCCAGCTATTCGTTTGCACAGTCAATAACTCGGCACTCATTCCAACGATAGAAACAATTGAAAGAAAATGAAATCATTTTATTCAAATAATGCCAGATATAGAAATCAGAGTGTCTTGTTCTATCTGAGGTGGGAATCCTCCAGTCCGGAAGGTTGTTTGCTTAACCCCCCTTTTCAAAGAGTCTCTTTGGAGTTGGAATGGGGCCTCATTCTACCAACAGATCGTCTGTATTACAGAGAGAAGCATCCCCGGTAATAGAAGACGTAGAAATGCACATAGTGCTATTAAAATGTTCAAGTGACACCCAATTAAGAGATAAGAGGTATGACTCTTCTGTCTCTGTAGATGCACTGTCAAGACCAGGTGATCTTATACCAGATGATCTTGATACCAGATGATTTGCTCTCACTGTAATAAGCACATTTATTTACATTATTAAGCTCTTTGAGGTAATATGATAAACACTGACAGTTATTGAATATGACAATATATTCTATTAATCAAATTTATTTAAACTGGCTTGTATTCAATGCTATTTTCTGGTAGCGGTGTTTTTCTTTCTTGGTGCAGGTGATTTCACATCAGATGTTATGCTGTTTCTTTTACCTATTAAACAGCCCTTTAAGCTATACAATGTCTATTTATCCTATCAAGAATCACTTACGTGCAACTGGACTTTGTGATGTAAATTGATTAGGGTATGCTGAAGGTGATTGGTATGCAATGGAATGGCCTGGGGTGGATGGCTGTTGGGCTTGATGTAGTTGGAAGGCATTCTGTTGTTGCTGCTGTATATGATGCTGCCTTAATGCTGCTTGTTGTTGTAAGGGTGTAGATGATGGTTGAGTGGAGCGTGTTCCTGTCTGAGTCTTTACAATAGGTGATGATGCTCCCATGGATATGCTTACATTTTCATGCTTTATATCTACTGAAACAACATATAAATAAGGCCATTGTCAACCCCATGCAATCATCAGATTTACCTGTGTCATTGTCTTTGATCTCCTGTTGTTTGTCAAATGCAATTGCCCCCAGACTCTCTACACTTATTATCAGAAACAGATGACTTCACATACTCTATATAAACAATACCTTTGGGTGATGCACCAGATATCAACGAATGGAATGCCACCTCACTCAATCGAGGTGCAATATCAGCAATCTAAACAGATCGAATGAGTACATTCTCTTCTCTAGATGTTCAAATAGAAATTACCTGTAGTAGATGATATACACGAGAAGGAACACCCCATTTATTGATTGAAGAAGGAGGAAACTTGGTAACTGTGGAAGTGGCAGGTGTCTTCTTCTTCGGATTAGTCATGATAGGCTCTGTCTTGATTTGTGTTCTCATTAAATACTCTTCGTGACCTTCACACGAGAAATCCAGGTGTTCAATCTTCCATCCTTGACCTGTCAGTACAAAATGAACCCATAAGTTACCCGTTGATATGACCTATGAATGATCAGTGTTATTGTTGTCATGGATGAATAGTATCATTAGTTACCATGGTTCCATTCTCAAATTTGTTGATAATACTAGCACGAGGACATTCGACATTCATGTATCCTCCAGGTAATATATACTCCAGTGTCTGCTCAAAGATGATCTGGATCGAGGTGACACCACACATATACTGAGTATGAAAGTATCTTGGAAGTAACAATTGATTGATCTCTAGTGGGGGTCGATGTATGGAATATGTATCATAGATGTAAGTTGTATGCATGTTGATTCAAGTAGATATATATATATATATATATATACGCACAGAGAGATAGAGTCAGTTAATACACACACACACACACATACACCAATACATGGACTTCATACCAAATGCACGACGTTCATTATCCTCTATGTTGAATAATCCATACTTCATAATACTTCTATGAGTGAAGAATTCATCTACAAAACTATCCCAATAAGTACGATCAGTTGCCTATTTAGACCAAAAGATGAGGTTAATTCACTTGTTCTTGATTCCCATGATATGCTTACCCTTTCACCAGGACTGAGTTGTTCTGCAAACTGAATTAACCGTAATACAGCCCGTCCATTCGATTGGTTTCTGAATATGTCCATCTCCCTTTATATAAACAGTGTTTAATAAGTAAAGGGTTTAATGACTCATATGAGAAGACATACCTATTTGCTTTAATAGCAACAGCGGGTGATGATATGATGGGTGTAGATGGATGAGTATTAGATCGTGTTAAATACTGCTGTGGCTGTGGCTGTTGCTGTTGCTGTTGCTGTGGTTGTTGCTGTTGCTGTTGTTGCATCTGTTGTTGCTGTATCTGTTGTTGCTGCTTCTGTTGCTGCTGCTGCTGTTGTTGCTGTTGTTGCTGTTGTTGTTGTTGTTGTTGTTGTTGTTGCTGTTGCATCAGTATCTGTTGTTGTATTAACAGTTGTTGTTGTTGTTGTTGTTGTAATATTTGGTGCTTCTGCTGTTGTTGTTGCAATAACTGCTGCTGTTGCTGTAATAGTTGTGGCTGTTGTTGCAATAACTGTGGTTGTAACTGTTGTTCATGCAGTTGTTGTTGTTGCTGCAGTTGTTGATGCTGTAGTTGTTGTTCCAGTATCTGTTTCTGCTTTAAACTGATTTGATGATTCCGTCTGAATATTTGCTGTGCTTGTGCTTGTTGTTGTGTCTGGGCAAAGACCTGAGCAGAGTTAGGAGTAACTTGTGGATGCATGGCTGTGGGTTGCGGCGTCCCAGCCGTGGGTGGAATAGCAGTGGACATAAGATAGTCAATAATTATATTTAACTTGTGGAATATAAATAAGACAATAGAGCCTATAATATTTATTACTTTTTTATCAGTGAAAATAAAAGAGGTGGAGATAAATGGGGAAGAGAAAGAGTTTGCAATAAAATCCCCCCCTCTTTTTATTCTATCAATCACAGGTAAGGATTACCGTAGGTATTCTATGTTATATTATATACACACACACACACACTCATACACACTCATACACACATACATAATATGAATGATGATGACGTATAATCAGTTTTAAAAGACAGCCTCACTGTAGAGTAATCGATAAGGAGGTGATCACGTACAGTATAATCCTGCTTCTTCTTCTGTATGAATATTAGAGTCATTGGTACAGGCATATTTACTGAGAAGAGGCTGATCTATGACAAGATAGACTATTTATTCAACAAAGAAGTATCCAATAAGAGGCCATTTTCAATGACAGCCAAACCGTTGTCCATTTCAGCCTGGACATTTGATATGTAGAGTTTTAGGCTAAACGATCTCTTCTGGGAAGTGGATCAAGTCCTGGGCTAATGTATCATTGACTGGAGTAAATAAACCCTTGCACTGTATAAGACTTCTGGGAGACATGTCTCTAAATGATATGGGGATAAACTCAGTCAAAGGAGGAACGACGACTGCTTTTATCCCCCGCATATTGATAATCACCCATTCTTAGTCCCCTATTTTCAACCCCCATAAGAATGGATGAGCTTATCAAAGTAACGCACTATGGACACAAGTACTTTATATTTGATGAAGCAGGTTAGAGGATACAGTGTGAATAAACTATCAATACTAAGGAACAAATAGATGTAAGGACACTACGCATTCAACACAGGATAATTGGTACTCTAACAGGAACACTGCCTCAGTTCCCGATGCAGACCTCATTCTATGGATTGCCCTTATTACTATCAGTGGAGGAAATAGACTTACTATTGAAGAGAAGTAAAGTGAGGTTAATGAGCAGTAGATTCCTGAGTTAATATCCTCGTTTCGAATATAGAAGTCATAACACTGGAACATAGCCCCAAGATATCCTCTGATCGTAGCCGTATATTCCATTCCTTATGGTCACAGGGATACTATCTCACACGAGGATCCAAGTTTGGGGGTGATTATATGGTATATCCAAATGATCCCATGTGCTGCCATAGTCAATTCATCATATCTATCTGTCAATATGATCAACCTATTCTAGCAAATGATATCATTAGTATGGGTAGATTGGCAACCACTGTCAAAAAGACCTTTGTATTGATGAGTCTGACTTTCCAATCAGAGGGGGAGGAAGAGGAGGAAGATATCACTGCCTACTCAATTGAATGGGCTGGATTCTAGTTTATGTATATATACATATCTATATACTTGAAAATTGTACATAATATTTATTATAAATGTGTGTGTGTGTGCGTGTGTATGTGTATGTGTAGGTGTGTGCATATATGTATCTATATATACAGAGAAATGGTTATAATGAATGGGCCAACATTGTTCGATTAGTATGTAGATTGATGTTGATGCGTGTATATACGATAGACAAAAGTGGCTTACACTCTTGACTTGAAAACTTCTGTCATTCACTTATTCCCCAACCAACTAGTCGAAAAAGTACCAGCAATTTCTGGAGGTGTTGGCTGAGGTGAAATAACATGATCGAAATCTACAGGAGTGGTTGTACTCAAACCAAGTGTAGATCTTTTTCGTCTTACTACATAGTCCAGGGCAGAGGGCTGCATTGATTTCGACCTTCTTACTGTGCCTGCACTTTGAGATGCTCTTAATATAGGATATGCCTTCATGTGGGTGGTTGTACTGATTGATTGCACTGTCTGTGTCATTGATCTTCGCTTCTTCTCACCACCAATAGCAATGGCAGGTGATCGAGTGGGGAAACTCGAAATAGGCCCATATCTATCCACTTCTATCTTCTTGGTTCTAGTGACTATACTCGTCATATTGGACGAGGAAGGAGAGGAATGAATCACAGAGTAACTGGTTTCATGATTAAAAGTAACTTCTTTGCTGTTATGAGAACGCTGGAAGACATTCGTGATCCATGAGAATGGACTGGTTTTGGCATTCGACTTCCTCTGTGCAATCTCCTGTCGCTCTTTCTTCAGCAACTCTTCCTCGAGCCGAATATCACTTTCTTCTACCTTCTTCACATATTCAACTTGAAGATCATTCATGGTAGTCCTCAACTGCCCGATCTCTCTCAACATTTCCTGAACAAGGTGAAGAAGAGGGAAGAACTCCATCATAGAAATATCATTCGCCCATACCTCGTCCCTCACCAATGTCTTATCTTCCATCCATGAAAACTGCATTTTCAGATGCTCGAGATCTGACACTATACTCTCTATTATGGAGTTACTCATACTGGTGAGTTCCAACATGTCAAATGCCTTCTTCAACCTTCTGTTTAATGCTCTGATATCGGTCTTCTGTAGTCTCTGTAAAGCTATAGTGACTGTACTCCTGAGTTGGGAGAAGGGTGAGGTGATATCTGCTCTATGGTCACTCAGGGATCTAGATGAAGTAGAGGATGATAATGTAACATTTGGTGCGGATATGTTGCAGTCCCGATATAACTGTTAATTTTGTTTTCATTTATGGTTAGCATGTATATATATATATATATATAATTTCAATCAAGTGGAGGTTACCTCATTATCTGGGCAAGGAGTATCGGATAACCTTCGCTGGGAATCATTCTTTCGTTTCTCAGACAGCAACTTGTTACGTAGATAGTAATGGTAGTGATGATGAACGATAGTCGGGGAAGACAATACTGGGGATGATTCGGGTGATTCTGATAGAGCCGTCTTCTTATCGGTGTCATCCATTGTGGTTTTGATGGCCACAGGGAAAGAGGTGACTATTCTGGGTAAGACAGGTAGGCCATCCGTTGTTTGTGGTGCTGATGAGCTGAGCCATTCTCCCTGATGCTGTTGTTTGGGGTAATTGTTGATCTTTGCGGGTAGATGGGGATGTGTGGGAAGATGCTTGAGTGGGTGTAATTCTTCTGGGTGTGATTCATCTGTCTGTTGTAGTTCTTCTAGCTTTAGATACAATCGAGATACTTCTGCCCTGGACTCAACCAACAGATCACTACAATCCAAGAGATCCAACTTTAGTTTGTTATTTGCAGAAGCAAGCTCCTTAATGAGTTCTATGAAATGATTCTGATTGGCCATCTGCATATCAGCTGCATTGTTAGGTAAAATGGACGCAGAGGTAAGCTGCATGTTGATAACATGAATCAATTTAACACTTATTTGTTCTTGAATTATGCATATATTGTTATGTAATTTACCTTTAATATGTCTTTACGTAGCTTTTCATTTGCTTCTCTTAACCATACCAGATTGATGTGATGGTCACTAGTGAGTCCAATACCCTCATGATCTAATTTGAGTTTCTCATATGCAAGACACATGGATTCTATTCATTTGATATAAATTAATACCAAAAAAAAAGGGGGGGTATTGTTCTTTGAGTCAGCAGTGGGTTACCATATTTCGAAGTCAGCTTCTTATGCTTGGACTCCAATGTGAGCTCTGTCTTCCTGGATAATGCCAGTTCTTGTTTAGTATCTTCCAGCTAATGTATTATTCAATCAATAATATTTCCTGGATAAAGAGTGAGGTTCAATTTACCTTGGCACGCAATGTATCTTCCCTGATATCAGCCTGGCGGGCCATGAACTTGAATACTCTTAGCTTTTCCACTTCAATATCCCTCTCCTTAAGCTCTGCTCCCAATTGCGAACATCTGTTGTTAGATATCTCTAAATCTATGATGGTTTCATCTAGTGTCTGAATAAACTGTTAGAATATGTGATTCTACTACTCGAATAATGCAGTACTTTCTGTGTTTTTTGTAGTTCTCTCATGGATCTGCTGTTCTGGTCTATTAATTCATGCTTGGTATTATCTGATTCGAGTAAGATTCCCTCCAATTCTGATATAGTTACACTCAAATCCTTTATCTACAAGTCAAAAAGGGTGAATAGCCATAGTCATCCCAGACAGTCTATCAAAATACCTGTGATTCTAGATCATTTCTTATTTTCTTGGATTCTACTACAGTCTTTTCATGTTCATGGAGTAAGCTCTGTCCAATTTCTTAGTTGAGAAAAAGATGTATTAAAAAAAGGCCTTTTGATATTCAATAAAAGACACACACACACACACTTCTATCTAGTCCCTTATTTCCTATTTTGGGTATTGGTATTCTAATAGGGTATGGAATAGGGTGGGAGGAATTAAACAAAGAAAAGGTTCAACTTTACCAGCAGCTAAACGAGCATCCTCTTCTAATTTTCGAATAGTATTTGATAATACTTCAAAGTTATTACAGCTTATTTTATTACAGCATCTGCATATATCTGGTTGCCATGTAGTATATGACCCCGAAGATGAATTATAGGAAGAATGAGACGAATGATGTATACCCGGAATACTCATCCCTACCCATTCTTCTTCTAATGAGGACACATAAGATGTCTGGACTGCTGTTTCTGTTGTTGGTGTGTGAATAGCAGAAGAACTAGTCCTTTTATTCATACGATTATAAGATCTCTGTCTGTTTAATGACATATTAAGCCACTTATGATAGTGAAATATCAAAAGGGAATAAAGAAATGATAGAGAACAGAGTGAATAATGTATTTATAAGTAAAGAGAGTAAAAAAAAGAAGGGGTTAGCTAAGAAAGAGATAGAAGATAAATAAAAAAAAGGAGTCAGCTCTTATGTTATCTTCAGTCAAGAAGGTAATTGCTTATTTCACAGGAGATGTTTTGTAATGAAAAGTGCTACGAGAAGCATTTCATCCAAAATGGGGAGATACTTTTTAATAGAGAGAAGTCGGAGATTGAATGGTATGTCTTCCTGTACATGAAGGTCATTAGATATATATAATCGATGGATATATATATGTACATATGTGTGTGTATAATTAGATGTATGTTTAATGCTCTCTTATTAGCAATTAGTTACCACGCATCAGAAAGAGGTTAAGAGGCCTCAACTGGGTCATGTCTACATCCCACTCTACATCATTTTGTTAGATTCTTGACTTCAGTTCCCATAATATAATGCAGGATGATATCACACATTAGAACATGTAATAACAAATAGAATAGCATTTTTTATGTGCAATAAGTCAGCGGTACACACCAATATACCTATCATCAGAAGACGAGTGTATACTAACTTTCCCCAGATTTATAGATCAAGTGACTTCGAAAATACATCTATATTACTCTATCACCATGTGTATAACAAACGGGTTGCTGCAGTATTAAGCTTAATCTGTAATTAGTCAAAGGTGATATATGGTTTATTAAAAATAGTATGTATTGGAATAAACAACCATCTACATAAGTTCATCTAAAGTGGGTGTACACACACATTATGCCCAACATTCTTCTTGATACTGTCTCGATTTGATCATTCCATCAAAGTATTCCTCTGCCTCTTGTGCACTCAGTTTTCCCTCCTTCATGAATATTTGTTTGAACGCATAGGCTACTTCTTCCGGCATTTTGTTGGATGATCCAGATAAAACAACCTTTGCCCCCTCATTTTCTATCATATCCCATAATAACACCGAGTTTTCTCTTATACGATCTTGGACATAGATCTTTTGTTCTTGATCTCTTGAAAAGGCAGTGATGACCTGCAATTGATGTTGATCTCTATATTGATTCCATTGATCTCTGTAATAATAATCCTTATCTCTATGTCGACAACCAACAATAAGAACATTATTGGAAGCACCATGGAAGACTCGCTCTTCAATGAATGCTCTCATGGGTGCTATTCCTGTACCTGCTCAATTGATTAAGTAACCTCGATAATAACACCTCGTCAGTTTCTATCCCTACCTGGCCCAATAGCTATCAGTGGTATTTCATTTGCAGGAGGTAATGTCATCGTTCCCCGGGTAATACGAACTCTGGGAATAGTATCCCCTTCCTTTATTTGACTGATCCATTTAGAACAAACACCTCTTCTGATTTTCCTCATCTTGGTTTTGTATTTCACAATTGCAATACACAACTCCATACAAGAAGGATGAACAGACAGGCTAGATGCGATTGAAAAAGAACGAGGTTGTAACTGGGGAAACAATTCCAATATATAGTTGTGTGGAATACTGAATGGCTTGAAATCAAATAAAGTTTCGGCCATCGTCCTTCTTGGCCTCATACTGTATGCCCACATGTCTTCCTATACCCATGGTATACATACTGTTACTCAATCATGGTTACCCCATACTCCTTTCTCTGATCTTACCTGTCCTTCCGGTGTTGTGAACTCTCTTAACCTCTCAGTATGATTACTATCCAGAGTGAAATAACTGAGCATTTCAAAGAATGATCTTCGAGGCACTCCAAATATATCCAAATAATATATAAATAAGTCCTTGAATTTCATGACAGAAGGCCAATGTTGAGGAAGAGTATGGTCTGTTGGACACCGTTCAATAAACATGAGCATAGAAATAGCCAAGAATCATGTAAGATTTACCTTCAGCAGCTGATACTTTTATTGCTCTATCTCCAACATCTGCCCATCCCATAAATTCCAAAAATGTGTCAACATCGGCCACTAAGTTTTGGGGAGTGATGACAGCTATGTCTCCTGGCTCATACCTGGTGCGATATACAGTTAGAAAGGCAGCCAAACATCAATCATTTCATGTGTTCCCTACTTGAAAGTGTCATCGGATGAAACTAGTTCGATATGACGTACATCCTGAAAATGATCACTGGCAGTGATACGCTCATTCTTCTTCACTGTCAAATCATATTCGCCTGGAAGGGTTCTTTGTTTGCTTGGCTGAACATCTCCCACCAGGAATTCGATGTAATATCTACTTGGTAATGTTTATATGTGATTAAGGAGTAATTAGATCTAGGTAAAGATCTCACTGTTAGTATGATCTTGAAAAGGATATAATATGTCATTGCTGATGATGGGGATGGTGGGTGGATATTTCCTCATGATGATTTCCCAGAACTGATTTGACCAGGGACCTAAAGCACCATCCAGACTAAGCCATTCTATCAGACACTTTACCATTTACATTGAACACATACAACAACATACCCTAAATAGTGCTGATCATCACAGTCACATCTTGGTGCAATCATCTTTGCTCCTAGTTGTAACAATCTCTTGTACAGTTTCTTGGAGGGGTAGTTGAACCTGAATTAAATATCAGCGAGAATTAGGATATCTATTGATTTCGATATGAATGCCCTCTCCTACTTTCGATAAGATGAATCACCCAAGCCCACAACTGCACATTCTAGGTCACCCAAAATGTCACCCGGCAAGTTCTTGCGCAATAAGAATTTCCAGAAATGCTACAATAGAGACTTGTCAGTTGACTATCGTATATCTTCTGACTCATAAAAGATAACAACCTTCATATTACTAGGCTCAACACCTTCTCCAGTGGTAGAGCATACAAATAGGACCAATTTCTCCTCTATAAGTTGATTCTGAATAAAATGGATGAGCTTCTTCTCACATTGATCTTCCATGACTGCCTTACTTTGTCATAGTCATCCATAGCCATTACTCTTGTTTTGAAGTGATGCCGTCTACTCTGTCTACCTAAACTTTCTGCTACATCCTGTGCACATCCAGTTTCAGAGCCATACAATATTAGTATTGTTCTGTCCATTGTCAAAATGAAGAATGAAGCCTATTTGACAGTTTAAAAAAATGTTTTTATTTTTTGGGGGTCAAAAAGTTGAACAAGAGTCTGTTCTTATTGGTGGGATTATGAGTTGGCATGTGTGGATGTAATCGGAGCAGTGTAATAACAAATGCCAATAGATGCTGTATGCATAATTCAGTGAGAGTGTAGTGAGTAATCTATAAGATCTGGCACATAAGAATACTAGGATCAAATAAGAGTAAATCATGTGAACAAAAACTGTAAATTCAATTATTTTCTCACACACCTGTTTTTCTTTTTCTTTACTTCTTCCACCCTTCGCTCATAAACAGGCCCTGTGGTATGTCTTTAGTGTTGAAAATAGAGTACTTTAGAGGTACGTAGTGATTATTGTAGGCATTATGATAGCTGTTGTTTCTTCTTCATCTTCACATGGACAGTTCTCATTAGACGCGTCCATTAGTGATTGTCATGTCTTTCCCACTCACTCCATAGGATCATTCTCTATGGTCTACAGGTATTTGACACATATTTCTTTTTAATAATACTCACAGAATCCCTTGATTGGTACTTCGTCATTCACTCAGGACATGCTTCCAGTTTCCAGGTTTTTCTGGTGAAACCACAGTTTGATATAAGCCAATATGCTTAAATATTTCTTCTTGTTAGACGACGAGCAAGATGGCTGGCGCTGTTCATTCCAGAGTAAATGTACTCTTCATGTGGTGCCAGTTACCTTTGTTTGAACTAACATGAGAGGATAGATGGAGGCAACTGGCTTATTTGAAACAGCGTAACTTATAAATCAGTCATGAAATGGGCCGCGACTTGCTCAGTGTCTTACCAAAAAAAAGTCATCTGGTATCAGACTACCTCCTACTTTCACGTGGGTAGACCTGATAGCCTCAACAGTCACTTTCTTGGTTGCCTAGAGGAATTCAACTGAGGCCTTTGATGTCTTGACATAAAAATAATTTATTGAATTTGCTTAATATTCTAATCACCATGTCTACGGTTCAATACAATCTGACAATATCACCGTTGCCTAGCAACGTCAATTTTAACCATATACGAAATGTATAGAAATAGTATTTACAAATATGAGCACATGTCTTAATCTATGGCATTCTCTATTTGATCTCACTGTTACTGAAACAATTGTAGACCAAATGCACTGATTAAAAAATAAATGGGATTGGATGGAAATCCCATTTGGAATATTGTTCAGGGAATGGTACACACTTGGTGCTGAACGATCCCCCTGCTGTTGCTGCGGATGACAATCACTCATGGGATATTTCAAAGTCCTTAATAATAATTTTTTTTCCTTCATCCCCCAAAAGATGACCAAAACAACCCTATTCTCCTTTTTTTGATCAAAGTATCGACCATCATCGTATCCATCTTCCTGAATCACATATATGAGCTACACATTAAATGTATCTCAGTTGAATCCAGTGCATTACCTAAATGGAGATTAACTTTTGATTTGTTTCATATAATGTTACTCTAGGTGGGAATTTCCCCTCCTGTTGAGATGAAGTTTACTTATGTTTATGTTACACATCGTAAAAGTCGTTACACGATTTATCCATCTCCTAGGCAAGCCGATATTTGGAATACGCTCATATGGTATCCAAGTACAACATGGTTCTATTTATAGATTTCTAAAGTAACATCATCAAGACACACTTCCCTTCACCCATCATGGCCATGCTATGCTATAATCCATCAAGCAAATACTTGAGTTCATACCACAGACATGAAAGTATAACTTCTAATTGAACCCAACATAGTATCAATAGATGGATGATCGTCATTCCGGAGATAGATAGATAGATAGAAATATATATTTTTATTAATTTATTGTTCTTGAGTGTCAAAAGAAATATCAGATATGGGAAGGACGGGGTAATTTGGATGTTATTACCGCCGTAAGTTATTTACTCTAATGAATTGTGTTATTAATGTAATTATTGTTATTATTATTATTGGGATAGTGATGTGTAATTGTTTAAGTAAGTAAGTATCTATTGTAATATGTATATAGAATCCATTGTGATATGTTTATAGATAAACTACAATGAGAGGGTTATGCCCCAGTGTTGGTAGGGTCATTAGAGGGTAAAGGGCCCAAGCGTCTTGCAGTGGGGTCATCAAAACCATAAAGGAAATCAGGTCTCTTACTAGATCTCATCACATCATTCTGGAATCCCTTGGGTACAGGCCCTGCTTGTGTGTTCTCTAATGGGTAATGCTGCTTATGGATTTTGTCTTTGTTCTGTATAGATTCTTCCTTGGGGACTACAGTTGTTTTGTCATTACGTTTGAAGAAGTTAGGGAAATGCATGGTCAAAAGAATTTAAAGGGATGAAAGAGATAGATAGAATGAAACAAAGGAGGGAAAGGTGTCTCTGTCTATTTTATCCATTCTCTCCTACCTTGCTTTATAGCCATATTTATATAGGTGATTATCATCATCGGAAACTGGAATTCTAGAATCTTTACCAGTTAGAAATAGCAGGATTCACTCTGGTAGTAACCGGAGCTCATTACTTTCTTTTCCCTTTTTCCATCCTTTATCATGGACAATGTGGAAATATCCTTCATCTCTCACGTAAATAACGAGTGACATGGCCATTGTTCAGATGTTCACCCATCCAAATATTTACTCTAATCTGATGTTTATTAATACATGATACGAAATGATCCTATATTTACTTATTATCCATTATTCTTTTTTCCGTTGTTATTCCTATTGGATTAAAGGGTACTTTATTATCCCTTTTGATCCGGAAGTTCAATTACAGATTCATATTTGGATAATACCTTACCACTGAATATCATAATGGGTAATTGTAACTGCATCGATCAGATTACACTCATGATAGTAGATATGTCTATTATGGCAGATAACGGTTACTTAATGTCTATTATGGCAGATACTGAATGTATTACTCCAACATAGTCCATTCTCTTTATCTAAGAATAGTTATCAAGGTGAGAAAGATTGCCAACCACAAACATGGAGAGGAATATGATTATACATGGAAATATATGTCTTTTATGGTTAGTCTTCTCATAAATGGGAATATATACTATCAAACCATGTGGAGTTTATAGATGTGTCACTGATCTGATTAGATACTGATGAGTGAGGAAAGGGTATAGGTTCATGAGTACAAGTTAATCAATATCAACCCAATTAAGAACCTCTATTTGGAAGAAAAGAAGAGCATGATTGTAGAATGATAGGCCAAATACAGACAAACACTTCTCTTTTTCTTATTATTTCGGGTCTATTGGTGACAAGGCGTGAGGCTGAAAGTCCAAGTGATCATGATACATGTTATTTCAATGTGTTGAGCTTAGTGACTGCTTTTGTAGCTTGTTTATATTTTCTTTCAATCATGATTTTTCCCTTCCATCCTCAACCTTATTGATCAAATAAAAAATGGACTACGATGATGATGAACCCAGAGACTTCAATGAGTATGTTGTTTAAATGAAATATGTACTGATAACTAATCACTTCATTATGATAGTTACTCTGATCATTATGAGGAAGAAGTAATAAACTATGGTTTATTATATTGACAGTGGCACTCACTACTTCATACTTAGGTTGATGAGTATGATATCAATAATGCCCCTGAAACAGCAGAGGAACATGTAGTGATATTGGATGATATGATTAATGGTACAACAACAGCAGATGTACCTGATCCTAGTGAACGAACAGAACGACTCACAACACCCTATCTTACTAAATATGAAAGGGCTAGGATATTGGGTACCAGAGCACTGCAAATAAGGTAATAGCAATGAGTTGACTATTTGGGAGGGTGGTATTAAGAATGTGTTCATATAGTTTGAGTGCACCTGTTATGATTGAGTTGGATGGTGAATCAGATGCATTGGCTATTGCTAATAGAGAATTAAGAGAGAAGAAGATACCACTAATTATACGTAGATTCATGCCAGATGGTACATATGAAGACTGGAAAGTGAAGGATTTGATAGTTGATTAGACATGAGTGAAAAAGAGAGGAAAAAAATAAATACATCCATAAGAATCATGATGTCTTTTAGGCTCTATATATCACTTCATGCAGTCATGTGTTGATTG
Source organism: Pilobolus umbonatus (assembly GCA_025528865.1). Lineage (NCBI taxonomy): Eukaryota > Fungi > Mucoromycota > Mucoromycetes > Mucorales > Pilobolaceae > Pilobolus > Pilobolus umbonatus. The sequence continues at coordinate 26,339 of JAIXMH010000027.1, forward strand.
TGTGCTTGGTGGATGGATGGGTGTATAGAGAGAGTAGGAGAGAATATCCTGAAGCAGGCTCCCATTGTTGACATATGAAAACCACCCGATATAGCCTTGAGAGTGGATGCACATATCAGTCTATTGGATGGTTATATTGGTTGACAGCATAGATAAATTTACATGTCATGCCTCCTTGATATAGAATTAACTTTTGGCTTGAGGAGATTATAAGAGTAAGGTTCAACTTTACCAGAGCATGTGAACAATGAAATGTCATTATATGAGTAATAGATAGACATTACTGTACCTGCACCTCTAATGCTGAATGTGTGGCAATGCTCAGTGTATACTGGAAGACTTGGTGCTTATTCAATAGGAAAGAAGAGATATCAATTACTACTTTATATAAGACGACTGGATGTAAGTTAAGGTTTGATGAGGTCGAACGCTTCATTTAGACCATACAAGGAAATTTATTCTCGATGGGGTATCTTTTATTAGTGCCTTCCAAATGGGCGCTTATGGGGAATCCCAAAGGAAGTTTTTATGTTGTTGTTGAATGTTCAGCAGGCGGTGTTCCCACCCCCAAATTAACGTGGAGTTAAGATGCCTAGTTCTGTATGACTGGGTGATATTAATAGTGTAGGGCACTCTGACTGGTGGGTATTAGTGTGTGTGTGATTCTTTGTTTGGAGCTGAATACTCAGCATACCATGGGATGAGTGAGTGGATATGTTGTATTACCCTTTCTTAAATGTATTGAATTTCTTTGCCCTCCTAGCTACACGACCCCTAGGGCCTTGGTTGACAAGTTTATCATAATAAGTATCCCTTTTCCTAGTGCAGTATCTGCTGTAACCATGCCCCCTAATTAGAGCTACATAACAAAAGAAGAAAGTTCCTAAATCATCACTGGTCAATGAGGTCCAGCGTTGTTCATTGAAAAGTAAAGACACTCATTAATATGATCTGTAGCTGTGTCTTACTCATTATTAAGTCAGGATAGAAGGGTATTTCAGCTGTGAACAAATTCTCAGTTGACATTGTATAATACCGGCTTTAATCCGGGAGTTCATGTGTCCAATGAGATACATAACTCGTCTTCCTAGGTTCACAAACAACAATATTCAACAGGATGCCGGCCATTCACTTAGTGCATTTTGAACATAATAATAAAGCAACTGTAACCAAGATATTCATTCTTACTACAAAAGGTAATCTTCTCTATTTGTTTGGGTAAGTTACTCAATTCATACCGCCTATAAGTGTTACTTCATACGGAGTGTGTTATGGATGGATCAATAAAGAGTAATGACAGAATTCTTATTCCTCTCATAATGTGCCCAGCCATACTCTATACAATGATCCACACACATACACACAGCAATATCCACTAGGATTAACACTCACTGGACTATACTGCTAAATATCACCCAGTCAAACACTAATAGGCATCATTCTTCCAATCATTGTTATTAACTCCACGTTAATTTGGGGTGGAAACACCGCCTGCTGAACATTCAGCAACAACAAAAAACGTCCTTTGGGATATCCCACAAGTGCTTTCTCGAACTTCATAAACCGTCATTTGATATTTGTATCTCCGTCTATTTCAGTCTCCGTCTTTTGGGAGTATTGGGAGGCACCATTTTTTTTGTTTATTTGTTTTCTTTTTTTTTTTATTATTACTTTCTTCCTTCCACGAATAATATATTAGTTGATTCACAATAATAACAAGAGCATAGACTATTAATCAAGCGAAATCAAGGTAAACAAAAGGGTTAATCTTCTCATTGCAATAGTCGCGTGGACATAAATATATAAAAGAGAGGCTTTCTCGGTTAACTCATCTTCCTTATTCACATTATAGATTATGGCAGCAACTGTACCACCACAACAAGTTACAGCTTCTCAGAAATTAGCTCAAGTTAATGAACAGACATGGTTAACTATGGGTAAAAGGAGTCTATATTTGTGTATATTGTCTGATATACTCAATCTATTCAATCTACTCTAGGTAATCTAGCAGAAATGATGACTGATTACGATAAAGCAATGAACTGTTATGAGGCTGCATTAAGGCACAATCCATATTCTATTGTTGCCCTTTCTCAGATCGCGTCATTATGTAGAGGAAGAGAACAGTTTGGAAAAGTAAAATTTAATTTTTATTCTTTAACTTCTTTATCCCCCCCCCTTCCCCTTCCTTATGACTAACCCTGTTACTTCATTGTCATGGTTACCATTGTATATTTTATTCTATTTAATTTAACGACAAATATATATATATATATATATTGTCATTTGATATTGACAACATTTGATTATAGGCTGTTGATTATTTCAAGAGGATATTAGCCATACAAGACAACAATGGTGAGACATGGGCTGCTCTGGGTCATTGCTATCTCATGATGGATAACCTTCAAGATGCTTATCAGGCATATCAGCAAGCACTTTACCACCTATCAAATCCAAAGGTGAGTTCTCTTAAACTGTATCTATACACACAGACATCTCATTGGATAAATCCATTTACAGGATCCAAAACTCTGGTATGGCATCGGTATATTATATGATAGATATGGTTCATTGGAGCATGCTGAAGAAGCATTCTCTGCTGTCATGAAGATGGATCCCAAGTTTGAGAAGGCCAATGAGATATACTTCAGACTGGGTATCATCTACAAACAACAGCAGAAATATGAACAATCTCTCCAGGTAAGAATAAGATTAAAAAAGATTTATTCTTATGATCCCTAAACACCCCATTCACCTCCTTATTAGTGCTTCCGGTTCATTCTCTTCAATCCACCCAGACCATTGACTGAATCTGATATATGGTTCCAGACTGGCCATGTTCATGAACAGCAGAAAGAGGTAGGATATCAATAGAGAGAGAGTGTGTGTGTGTATATATATATGTGTGTGTGAGAATGTTTATAACCTATCAAAAAAGTTGATATACCTTTCAAGGGGTCAATAGATATTAAAATGTTCATACATACACAGTGTCTAACATATGAATATATAGTATTCATATGTATGCATGCATGTATGTATGTATATCTTTAATTATTTATTTGTATATAAAAGGGGTCAGTAAGAATTGGTTGGGATACTAATACTTTATATATTAGTATGAGTTGGCTAAAGAAGCATATGAAAGAGTATTGGCTGAGAATCCTGATCATGCAAAAGTACTCCAACAATTAGGATGGTTGTATCATCAACAGAACACCAGTTTCTGCAATCAAGCACTGGCCATTCAGTATTTAACACGTTCCCTAAAGTCAGACAGTGCAGATGCCCAGTCATGGTATTTGCTGGGAAGATGTTACATGGCTGAACAGAATTACAACAAGGCCTATGAAGCATATCAACAGGCTGTCTATCGTGATGCACGTAATCCCACTTTCTGGTGTTCTATTGGTGTACTCTATTATCAAATTAATCAGGTACAATTGATACATTCACAATGCCTAATTCATATTAACACATGCATTATATAGTATCGGGATGCATTGGATGCTTATAGTCGTGCTATACGTCTAAATCCATACATTAGTGAAGTGTGGTATGATCTAGGTACTCTCTATGAATCATGTAATAACCAAGTTCAGGATGCACTGGATGCCTATCAACGTGCTGCTGAATTGGATCACACCAATCCACATATCAAACAACGTTTGGAGTTACTTAGAAAGTCTCAAAATGTTCAGTCTTCCCAGGTGTAAGTATAGTAAACAAAAAGATTACCTTTGGATATGAACTAACCACTGTTGATGGATCGTCCATGATAGTACAAACAGTGCCCCTATTCCTCAAGATGTGAGTAACCCTAGTCAGTATCAGACTGGACATAATGGACAACCCTTAAACGGTGTTTCCTACAGTCAATCAGCACCCACAGGCCCACCTATCAGTATGTCTGCTTATCACACTGCTATTGGGGCCAGTGGTAATCCACAAAGAGGGAACGATGAGCGTGTGTCTACTCCACAGTTACCCATTGTCAATGTAAGTGAAGCTCAAACATGTGTCTTATTTTATAGTCTCATATTCATTGTCTATTTTAGCATCCAATGACTTCCCATGAAAATAACAATGGACCTACCAGAGATCTCCCCATGCCTGGTCCTTCTCCTGCTGGTTCAGGCCGTCGTTCTCCTGTTGGGTATCCCCAATATCTTTCTCACCCATCCAATCCAAATGCTTCTCGGGAAGATGTTCGAATTCCAGATATAGGTGGAGGACGTGCACCTACTCCCTCTGATAGATCTCAGATGAACCCTATTATCCATGATGAACGACAGAATCCAATTCCTTCTCAATCTCAGCCACCCCAGCATTCACAGCTTGTACAGCCACCACAGCAATCACAACCACCACAGCATAGTTCTCAATCCAACCTCCCACCCATGTCCATGCGTCCATCCTACAAACAAGACGAGACACGCTCACCTAATCCAGTACAGGCTCAACCATCCTCTCTACTTTCTTCACCACATCCACGTTCTTCCCCCAGAAGTTCTCATCCTCTAGCACCCCATCAGTTTGACCGCCACTCACCCCGCACTGGACATTCTGATGGATATCGATTCGAGCAAAGATCTCCTGCTCAAAGAAATGTAGATTCAGAGGGATCATCCCAGAAATCACGACCCGAGATATACAATGGACGTCCTCCCATCATGAAACATGAAGAGCCTTCGATCTATCACAATGTACCACGTCCATTATCTGCAATGGATGAACGTAATATCAATAAGCCTATGCCCAATCCTATGCCCATGAAAGATGAACAGGAGAAGAAGGAGAGTTACCATCCACAAGCACCATTGCAGTCACCACAACAACCATTACCTTCACAAATGCAGATGGAGCAACAGCATTCAGCAACTCCACCAACACAGCCATCACATAAATCTGTGCCTGAATCTATGGCCATGTCGAGACCCTCTGTAGATGAGGACTATGATGAAAGTGCTGCTGATGTCCTCTTAAGTATGGGCAATCCCCAGCTAGGACAGAAGAGAGCATTGCTGCATGAACACGAGAACCATAAGAAGTCCAGACACAATGATGATAGCTACACTGCCCCTTCCAATCTGAATGATAGAGAAATGGAGAGCGAAATAAAAGAAGACAGACAAGAGATGGTGAAAGAGGAGGAAATGAAAGCAGATGAAATGAATATGGACAAGGAAGATGGTGAAAATGACGATGAGATGGAAGAAGGAGAGCGAAAGGATGAGACACCCATAGAGATGGTAGATAAACACAAAGAAGAGCATGAAGAAGGTGAAGTGGTCGAGAAGGAGGAGGGTGAAGTGAAGGATGAGGATGAGAAGTCTGTTGCTTCTGTCGTCACTCCTTCCAGCACACATATGAATATTGAAAGTAAGGATGATTCGAGGACAGAGTCGGTATAGTGATTCTCTTCTTTCTGCTTTTATACATATTTTCATTCTTATTTATAATTATTCTTTACTGTTATTATTTCATTTCTTCTCTTTATTCCTACTGTTATTAAACCGCTGTTCTTTCACTCTCACCACATTTCCTTTTCTCCTATTATGTGTGTGTGTATGTATATATGGGTGTATGTGTGTATGTATATATGGGTGTGTGTGTATGTATATATGGGTGTGTGTGTATGCATGTGCACATGTGTAAGAGAATATCAGTATTACTCACTACTAAAGTAATTGGATAAATTGTTTATTACAATGATAAATCAATGTGACATGGAATGAATATTGATTGCACTCGAATTGGCTGTACTTGCTTGAATTCCCTGGTAATCCAGGCGATATATTTTGGGAGGAAGACCCTTACCAAACTTACGATTGATATGGTTAGAGCACAACAAAGCTGAAAACATGACAAATAAATGGGCAGGAATAATGGAGAATGCGACTGTCCAGGTTATGGTGAGGACATCTTTGGTGAATGTCTGATACTTGAACTTACATCCATGCAATAGAGTGCGAGGAAAACACTTATTCGATCTTTCATGATAGTCAGTAAATGACTTGTATCCACAGCAATGTAACTGAATCACAATAGCATTATCAGATATAACTGTCAAAAAAAAGTACTAATAATCACTCACGTTTACTTGAACACGAGCTCTGGCATCTGCGTCTAGTTGATAGTGCCATTGATAAGAGAGTTTGCCTTCAATATTCCATTTGTTTTTACGATAGGATATATAGCCAATAGCTGCAATCATACCAAAAGAAGGCCATAGCAGTAAATTGTAAATAGTCAGCAGTGATCGATTATTTAACATGATACCAGCATATCCCACGAAGGAAGTGAATAAGCATACAATGCCAGTACTAAATATCACTAAACAACACAATTAAATAGAGTGTCTATCGAGAATGCTGATATTACTTACAGTCAAGAATAACTCGTTGTCCTACAATGATTGTGTCAGCACGTTGAAAAACTAAGTAGATGATTAGTTCAAATGAATTTTGGTTATCAAAATAAAGGTATTACATTTGAAATAAGTCAAGACAGATAGTAACATAATGCCTAATCCATAACAGAACAACTAGAACCGTATTGTTAATACACCAGTATTGAATCAAATGTAATATCCCGTACCAAACTGTTGGATAATAACAACCACCATTTGTGCTTTGTCCATCTCTGTTTCTTCTTGAGATTAGGATCAGGAGTATATCTCTTCATGACATGAAGACTAGCACCATCTATAGATGATCGTGATCCCAGGGAATTCCTCGATTCAGACTTCATCCATGGTAGAACAGGCTCTGGTAGAACATTATCCATTGTTCCATTCCATGATGGGTGCATGGATACACTGTTACTGCTACCTCGATACTTATTCATGTGACCCCCGTGCAATGAAACAGATGAACTCGCCTGGTAGTTGTTATCATAGACATCTCTCGGTCTATTGAGTACATTCAAACCTGGCCTCTCCCTGTCACAATGAAATAGATTAACAACAATTCAACATCTATAATAAACAACATACATGATTATGGTAATTGATCGGGTTTATTCAAGAAGAAGTAGAGAAAGAAGATAAAGGGATTGACCTAGAGCTATAAATACAAACTATAAATCTTCATGGAATAAGAATACAATCTAATTGGTTAGTGAAGATGCCTCCTATCTCCTATATACATTTGGCTATTTATATATCTGTATGCTATTCCAAGACGGCCAGTGTTCCAATTATAACCTAAAAAGATGGAAAGATATATGTGCAACTTAATACAGGTAAATGAATGTTTAATACAACAAAATAATAAGAGAGGGAGAAAGAAGGAATACATACAACAATGGGTTTAAATGACACGGTGTATATACTCATCACTATAACTAAAAATCATTTCAAAGAAGTATTATAAGAGTGAATATTAATTATTCCATAAAAATAGCCTTTCTGAATAGAGATCAAATGGCATTAAGCATAAGTAGTTGATCCATACCCATTTTTGAGAACAGGTACATAACCACCTCTGGTTGCTCCTGAACCTGAGTTGATCTGTCTTTCGTTCTTCTCATACTTATGGCCCACATAGAGTGCAGCACCCACAATGTTTGTCCACATAAACAACAGGTTGAAGAGAGGTACCAATTCAAGTGCCACAGACACAGCACCAAAATTGCAATAATCCCCGCGGTTTCGCCAAGCATATCGCCGAGACTCTCCTACACTGAGACCTCTGAATTCTAGATCATAGTGAATATGATGGCCCCAGCTAACAAACAAGTCATTAGATGCTGATGCCTAGTTATACTTCATCCATTAGAGGGAACTTACCATGCTACCCATCCATTAATATAACATGCAATCACAGTACCAGCAACGGGTATCAGATGTAATGGGGCAGTTACAATCAATATCAAAATCTAGAAAGTGACAATAGCAGATCAGAGACTGTATAAACATACCCGCTTTCTTTTTATAACCTGTGCCAACAGAATCATCCAGACTGTGAGTAATCCAGAAGATATACCACGACAGCACAATCTCATTCCTGAGACAGGAACAATAGTATCAAACATTCTACCGAGCCCCTTTGCTTTCAGTGTTGCATCAAAAAGGGCATCTTGGAAAATAGGCAATGTCACTGCAAAGAAGATCAAATCAAACACGGCTGATTCCAATAAGACGAGGATAACGGACACAAGCCAAGCAAGCCATGTTGGACAACCAGCATTTATCAGTGCATGCGCTTGTAATGGTAATAAATACACAAATGACAGTACAATAGAAACAATACCAAATACCAGAGTGAGTAGAAAAGGGCAGAGTGTCTTCATCCATAGCTGGAAGATGGTAGATGTGTTATTTATTTTTACAAGGTCAATGAAGGTCAATGACTCTATATGATTACCTCAGGATGAGTAAAGAAAAAGACAATGCCCGTAATAGGATAGGTATAAGAAGGTGCCATTTGGTATGAAGAGCGAATGAACTAAATGCCAGTTATTATTCTCACTGGGTATTATCCTCTAATGTGTGGGGAGTGGGGGAGAGAAGGGGAAGGTAGCGGTATTTTATAGTATGTCATTTAGACTCCGTTGTCCAATCAGAATGGTGGGCCTGATTGGAAGGTTGGTGACAATGGAAAAGCCTACATGGTTACACACTCATCACGACTCACAGGCTTAGTTCCCATATCTGCGAGATTTCGATACTCATTATCTACAACTGTCAACTACAGACCTCATAAATATCTTGCAGGCAAATAAAGGGTCCACACACATTGCATAAAGTTCACTTTCCTATTTCTTGTTATTTCTTGTTATGGTATTGCTAGGAATATCATATTGTTGCTATAGATACTCCTAAAAAAGGAGAACTCTTGTTATTCTGCAATCCATCTCTGGTCTTGTTGTTAGGGAATGTATTTATAAATTAAAGAAGCATAACTAGTAAACCTTAATATCATCATTTGGGTTAGTACTTCGATGAACTGGAAAAATAAGAATATTGAGCATTTGCCCTATCAATCAGTTATTACTCTTAGTACACCATACTATAGGGTCACGTATGATTGTCCTACTTTTGCATACATGGAGAGATTATCAGACAGTAGACAGAGTATAGTGAATATTAATATGATGATATCTTATCACGGTTTTATGCAGAACCAACAGTCTAATGTTAGTATATAACAATTATTGTATAGTATTTGCTTTTTGGTTATCATGGTTTGTAACAGCAAGACTCTTACAAGCCTCTACTATACTGATCTAACCCCATTATCCTGTCTTATATACCTGGTTATAAAGTAGCAGCGTCTATAATATACAGTTTATAGACAGTCCTGTATGATGAGGTACTTCCAAGTGAGATAGGTTCATCTTCATATTTCATTGGGCACATTTTTCATTTGAGGGGTTTGGAATAAGTTGGGCTAAAGACAATAGTGGCCCAGGCTAAGAGTAAATTGACTCGGTAGGAGTATAAGTACCATATTTATTTTGAGGCAAAGGGGAAATACGGAGCAAGTTGAAGAATAGGAATAGATGACAATTGAGGACTGTTTGCACTTACCGGTATTTCAGTCCCGTGGTTCTTGACTTTTAATGAATTCAAGATACTACTGTGCCTTTGCTTCAACATATCAGATTTCAGATCATCACGCAATAAAAAGAAAAAGGATGATACAATGAAGATAGCATTTGCACCTATCTTCAGTAGGAGGCTATTAAATCATCAGCGTCATCACTGTATTTCACGGGTGTTTTGGTTGCATAATAACTTATTCAATAACGCTGGGCGATGATTATGTATGAGCACACTCTTTTCGGGATTTGGTGTACTCTCACCTTTCCGTGGTTCATCCTGTTCTGGCTTTTCATTTTAATCATAGATTTTAATAGGTGACATGATAGGAATTATATCCTGCTAACAATCTTCATAAATAGAAGAATATACAGGAATTGTTATGTAGTTCAAATGATTGTATTGATGATATTTCAAAGAACAATTTCGTATGTCGTAACAGAAAATGGGCTGGTTATAATAGTGTAACCTGAAATGATGAGAATGTTTGTGAGCTTAAGTTGCTGAGATCTTCTTTTTAGTGAGATTTACTGGCTTTATGTCGACCCCTTGACGGGTACAAATAGCATTGACAACATCATAGGGCCTGTCTTCACAGATGGCTTTACACATTTTCTCTAAAACAGCCTCTTTATTGGTGGCAGCAGCCATAACTGTTACGCCGAGTGAGGCTACTAGGGCGGTTAAATAGATGATGAACTTCATGATTATTGTATTAGTAGAGAAGTTAAAGAGATGAAGTATAGTCTCTATTTAGGAATAGGAAGTATATAATCCATTCATTGATACACGTATCTATTATATTACACGATAGATGTGGTCTTATGGCTGCTACTTCCTCTTGGAGAACAACAGTAATCCTTCAAATATCTGTTATTCATTATCACACATGATGTATTTCTACTCCTGAGTGATGATAATCGTTATGATTGGAGACAATGGAACAATGCCTGGGCACCCCTTTTTACATTTCAGAGAAGCCTTGTCATTTATGTATCAACTTCACACTATATGAAATATGATTGCCCAGATATAATGATTTAGATCTCATGGAGGCTGACTGTCATGATTGAGTACAAGCGACAATAGTTTGTCCTACTCGAACACTGTTCATTCTTATCTTGATTATTTCTTAAGGACTCAATATCACAGCTCCAATATCTCTGTGCCCATGGCATAAGCACTTGATCTCCCATGACACCTCCTGCATGACAGTGTGGGGCTTGAATATCATTCATATCTTTCAATGCAGCAAATGTGAATAAGGATCGTTATGTCCCACATAGGACCCTTTTCCTATGAGTGCAGTACATGTAGATGGATTCATGAATGTCTACCTCATAATAAGCTATTCCAGCTTGTTTCTTGGGTGAATGAGGGCGAGTCTGCTTATAATTTATAGACTTACCCTGTGTGCCTGCCCATACTGGCTGGACTGTTTTAGAAGGGAGGTGCAAAAGTACTCATATGGCAATCCCACCATATCCAGCTTCAGATAAAGCGTCATTGTTTGGAATGGATCAAACTCTATTGTTTGTTGAATGAATCCAGAAGAATGGACTACTTTCAACCATTTCCTATATCCTTCACTTCTATTATGCCTCAAGTGACTTATTCCTTCCGATTATGATTTAACCACCCGGGATGTGAGATAAATAATGAATCCATAACAAGATCGTACAAAGAGAGCAAGTGTGTGTACTTTTCACTTGATGATTTTCCACTGTTTTAACCCCATTGAAACATTCAATCCCCAGCATTAGAAAATCAACAAAGCATTAGAAAATTATGAAATGAACAAGCATTAGAAACTTATAAAATGACAGAGGATTGACCTACACATAAAAATATCCCATTCCATGATTACGTTATCCTGCATGACCATAAAAGGAAACATGATGTCGGAATAGAACCCTTTTCTTGCATTAAACAATAGGTTAAAAGAGTAATGATCGTATTGTTTACCGAATCCATTCTCTCAATGAGTAAATCACTGCCTATTTTTTACCCAGTCTAACTGCCTATATAAATAAACCATGCTATATTCAATCTACTTTCAAACAGAAATGAGGCTATTAAATGCAACTCAGTCCCTTCGATAAGATGAAAGAAAAAAAAAAGTTTCGCCGACGGTTTAGCAGTCATTTCCCAAATGGAGTATTGTTTATTAGGGATATTTTCTGATACAGAAACTTTCCCTTCTTTTTCCTTCTTATTTTCTTATCTTTTCTATTAAACAACACAAGGTAAACATGTCGTTCTTCAATAAAATAATAGATAAAGCAAAGAACACTACACATATCACAGGCTCCAAGCATGAAGATAACTCATATCATCATTCAACAAAACAGAGCATGTCAAATACATCAAAAACCTCTTTGAATCTGCACACTCCACACACCTCTACTTCCTCCATAAACAACCACTATGCAAATCATGGTGATTACAACCAATCATCTAAACCGCAGCCAGTCAAACAGAGTGAAGCCTCTAATTATGCAACGGGGTATGTGACACCGAGGCAATCACAGGAATTACATAAACGACTCGACTTGGATACTTCAGGTAACCCCGTCCATAAATCATTCCCATCTTTTCTTTACTGACATATGACACTCTAGGACGCCAGCCAGAATGTGACCATAGCAGTAAATGGAGAATAAAGTAACTCATGTGTATCATATACTCACACTTCTATTGAATTGTTATTAGATAACCAGCGTCCTAAATCAAAGTATCAGCAGTATGATACAGCTATTATGGAACAGAGAAAGAATAGACCTAAATTGAAATTAGAGGACTTCCATTTACTACGCACACTGGGTACAGGTTCATTTGGGCGTGTTCATTTGGCCCAGTCGAGGCACAATGGCCGATACTATGCTATCAAAGTATTAACCAAGCGAGAAGTTGTACGGTTAAAGCAAGTGGAACACACCAACAATGAGAAGCATATTCTGGAGGCTGTCGCCAATCCATTCCTTGTCAATCTATGGGGCACATTTCAAGATGACTCCAACCTTTATATGGTCATGGATTATGTACCAGGTGGTGAATTATTCAGTGTGTTGAGGAAGAGTAAAGTATGTAATAGATAGGGGTATATATGTGTGTGTATTTATTATACTAGAATAGCATCATTGAGTATTTTAATCTATCCTATTAGCGATTTCCTGATCACGTTGCCAAGTTCTATGCTGCTGAAGTCACTCTCGCCATTGAATATCTTCACAACAAGAACATTGTTTACCGTGATCTGAAACCCGAGAATCTGTTGCTGGATGCGAATGGTCATATTAAAATTACAGACTTCGGTTTTGCAAAGTATGTTCCAGATATTACATGGACATTGTGTGGCACTCCAGATTACTTAGGTAAGAAATAGATATCTATATCCATGACCACTCTACTTATCTATATCCATGACCACTCTACTTAACCCCTCCTACTCCAATTAGCACCGGAAGTCATTCAGTCAAAGGGTTATAGTAAAGCAGTAGATTGGTGGAGTCTGGGTGTGTTGATATTCGAGATGTTGGCTGGATATCCTCCATTCTATGATGAAGATCACCTGAAATTGTATGAGAAAATCCTGCAAGGGAAGATCGCCTGGCCTTCTTATTTTGATCCTAATGCTAAGGATTTACTCAAACATCTGTTGACATCTGATCTTTCCCGTCGTTATGGTAATTTGAAGAGTGGTGCTGATGATATCAAATATCACCCATGGTTCCATGGAGTTGATTTTGAGAGGGTGGCTCACCGCCAGATAAGGGCTCCCTATATTCCACAAATCAGAGGTGATGGTGATGCTAGTCATTTTGACAAATATCCAGAGTCAGAGGAGAAATATGGTTCTCCAGCTGAAGACATCTATAGATCCAAGTTCGTAGACTTCTAATAACGAGAGAGTGTGTTTGTCAAGTGTGTATTATCAATGTATAAATGTCAGAATGGCTATAGTCGAAGCACCTCGTCTTTATTCTAGACTTCTTTTGATGTTTATTGAAATAGAAATAAAGTAAATAGCATATACATATATGACTAAATACATGTTTAAAAGACAATGAGCATATGGCTATAAATAGATGAATACTCTGTAAATGGCTGATGAGTGAATATGGTCTTATTGGAGTCAGTTGCCTCATTCTAGGTGCATATGTAAGCTTGTAATAAAGTTCATAAGCAATGTACACTTCAATGAAAGATAAGAATATTGGAATCTATCAATGACCTGGTATTATGCATGATCAAGAAGAAAGTAGTACATGGTGTTACTCCAAAGCTGGTTTGTACCTGCTTCTAGACTTTTAGGTCTCTATCCCAGATAACAAACAGGTCATAATCAGATGCAAACAATCAATGCTATGCATAATGAATGTGACAATTACAGAGTAGAGGTAACACGAATAAGATGAATGTCAATCAAGGCTGATAAGCCATTGTCACTCTTTGTCTGGGCGACGTCAAATAGATGTAGAATATACCATGTTGATATAATCAAAGAAGCAAGAATATGCCCTTATCATTCGATCTCCAAGGTTACCGATCTGTTTGAATATGATTGAAGGGGTAACGAAGGTGATTTCTTCCTGTTTCCTTGACAACTCTCTTCATTTCAAATAGGGTAGTAACCAACACATAGTTACTAGTTGATAACTTACATTTATATTTTCTATTTCTTATTATGACACACAACTTGTTATTAGGAGACACTGAGGTAGAGTAATCAGACACAAAAGTGATTATGTATACATGTCAATTGTTTATTGTTCATTACAAACTTTATCAAGTCATTAACAACTCATCAGCCAATCATATGTCGTGATAGGCTCTATGACTTGCACATGACAAACCTTATTGCATCAAAAAACAATTTTCCCACTCTCCCTTTTTCCCCCTTTTCTTCTTCTTTGGTTTTTTTCAGCCAGAAACCCCAGCACAAAGAGTGACCCTGTAGATGAATCCTTAATAACAGTACTAGAACCACGGCTAGTATGGTTTAGCGTAGTAAGGTGTGAAGTATGTTTATGGTATTGGCTTCTCATAGACCATTCGGTGGTGGGCTCTAAGAGTAGCCATCCCTAAGAGTGTGTAGCAACTCGCCGGTGTAGAGGAAAGAGTATTGTAGCCTATGGATAGCTTTATTACGTCTGGATTTGTCTGATCTCGAGTGTAGATGAGTATTGCCTGACAGTACTGTGATTCTGCTGACAGTGACCTAAACAGGGAACAAAGACCCATTGGGCACCTACTTTTGGGATCAGATGGGCTTCTCACCTTCTCGTTGGTTGATCCTGTTAATCGAGTAATTTACTTGAGAACTGAGAAGAAGCCTCCTTTTTAAATAATAAATACACGCGTCTTACTATCTCTTTCAACTAGAATAGAACAGATATTGTTTATTTCAAGTCCTGTTACTATGGTAACTCTACTTGAATTCAATAATCAATCGTCCAAGACTTGTTATTGAAAGTCCATTTTAGTTAAAGAAGTGATCTACACTCCTCATTAAAAATAAAAGGGGAGGAGCCTTAAACCCCACTCTAGGCCTTTCTGTGTAAGTTCCGCCCCATATATTATAGTCTTCATTTCTTATTCTTCTCTTCTTTCCTTACTCCTCTCTATTTTCTCTTGTTCCCCACCCACTTTTTAAGATGAACTTGGATTCCTTCCGACTACGAAGACTGAGTTGGCCTCGTATCATTCTCTATGTTATTGTCATTGGTCTATTGGTACATATCAGTCTCTATTTTGTTCATAATATACCCACCACCACAAACAGCAGTCTGCTGAAGGCTTACCATGATTTCCCTTGGTACACAAAACCACACCTGAGACCTCCTACAAGCACCGAACAGTTCACAACTACTCATCTGACTGTGAATGAGAGACGACTGTTGAGAGAGGAACAAGTCAACACAGCTGAGGAGAAAGTGAAGAGAGCGTTTCCAGATATGAATGGTATTCGAGGCAGTTTATTTGATGAGAATGGAGAGAGGACACAGAAGTTCCGAGACTTGGTTGACTGTTGGACTACTGGACAGTGGGTGAAGGTGAAGACTGACCGAATTGGCCCCTTAGTGACCCATTTCCAGGATCCATATTATGGAAGTTGTGATCGTAAGTTCAAGAAGACACATGATGAAGGGGAGTTAAGAGAGGCTGTTCATTATGCCTGGAAGACCCAATGTCCTATGCTTCCAGTCGATTCTTCTCGATGGTGCCAAGCCATAAGGGGTCGACATATATTACTTGTGGGTGATTTAGTGCACTATCAGCTTCATGATCTGTTCCTGGACACCCTCCGAGATGGTCCAGCTGTCTGTTTTGGAGAGTTGAACTGCAAAGGTAATAGATGACTCCAAATTCTTGTTGCTATGACGACTAAAGACACTATATATATATATATCTATTTATAGATCATACATTGTGCTCAGATCCCCATCCTTATACTCGTCTCAGATATCTTCGAAATGATCTGTTATCTGTTCGTAGAAGGATAGACCTGAACCATGGCACACCCAGAACAGATGTGATTGAATGGCCATTCACTTCCAGCAACACACTGAGGACATATAGTATTCTTATTCTGAACAGAGCCCCAGTCAGAGAGACAGATGAGGAGTTCATGGATGGATTGATCAACACACTCAAGGTGTTGAGGAAGGGTAATCCCAATGCACTCATCCTCTATCGATCTACCTCTATTGGCCATCCTTACTGTGATGATGCCACTGAACCATTGAAGGAGCCTATCAGTGAGGAGCAAGAGAGACACCTGCCCTTTGGATGGAGTGAGATATCAAGAAGGAATGCCATTGCCCGTACCATCATTGAAGGGGCTGGTGGACTCTTTATTGATCTCGGCAGTCTGACAGATCTCAGACCAGATGGGCATATTGGAGGACAAGACTGTTCTAGATACTGCTTCCCTGGGCCATTAGACACATGGGCACAGATATTCTATAATGTCTTCTTGGGACTGGATGATCAATAAGGAATAAAGAAGAAGGGTTGTATATTAAGTCCAAATCTGATTGGTTGTATTTATTAGAGTAGGATAATGAATAAAAATATAATTAAAAAAATTTAGATCTTTTTAGACTTGGGTCTAACTTTCTCTCCACTCTGCTTCTGTTTGAGTACAGCAGCCTGTTTAGCCTTGTATGTAATACGGTAGAAGTTAATGAAGAGGACAAGATAAGAACTCAATAGGGCACAACCAAAGATGGCTGAAGTTTCAGTACCAGAGCAATTTCC
The DNA here is from genome assembly GCA_025528865.1 of Pilobolus umbonatus. Lineage (NCBI taxonomy): Eukaryota > Fungi > Mucoromycota > Mucoromycetes > Mucorales > Pilobolaceae > Pilobolus > Pilobolus umbonatus. Next base: position 43,152 of record JAIXMH010000027.1, read on the forward strand.
CATATTAGGCAAGTGTGGCCAATAAGTGTAAGAAAAGTATGTGTAAGTACAGAAATAGATAACAAACAGATCAATAATAAACTGGGTGATCTGGAGTGTGGTGAGGTACTTCTTCCACCATATTTTGGCACCTGCAGCAGTACGGAAGTAATAATAGTACATGAATACATGAACAGTCAGATTCAATGTGATTGGAACCCAGGACTATATCAATGGATTAAACCAGTTCATATTAGTAACTCCGAAATGAATCCAATAGAGAGAATCTCGATGTACTTACCACGGATGTTTTGCCGTTTAATTGAGTGTAGCAGAGAACCATGGTCATTGAATGATGGAAATAATGAAGGAATTCTAAATCATCCATGGTGATTGGTTAGCAACAATAAAATACAAATAGATGATATAAGCCACAACCACGTCTATTTATATCCCCAACCCTTCATTGACAACATCCATTGACAACATTTACCTAATTTCTTCTTCTTCAATACCAAGAATACAGTATCCACCAGTTCCCAATATTTAACCAAGTAATTAAGATAATAAAGTAGTTCTAATGGCTGTGTCCATGTCTCCTGAGCACACACACCAGACAGAATACCATGGTGATAGACAATAGGGAAGATTTGTTCAATCATCAATACTAATAAGATACCAGAAGCAAGGGTTAAGAGAGCATTATGGATCATGAATGGTATCTGTAGTCTGAAAGCAGGCATGTTGGTCATCAGGAAACGGCCACCAAAGATGACTATGAAATAAGTGACACATGCAATAGTGACTTATGGAACAGATGAGCATGATGACCCTTACTTATCAATATCAGAATAAAACTTACCTTCTTCCACTGTAGATAGAGGTGTCACTGTGGGTACATATTTATAACTAGATGCTGTCTTGCCCAATACAGCCTCATATGCCTTCTCGAATAAAGGATACAGAGGAACACCAAAAGGGGTTTCTGGAGAGAACTTGATATCCATCATGTGTGTGTGTGTGTGTGTATGAATCAACTACTAGAGTATGAAATAAAGAGAGGAAGGGCGTAAGAAGAGCGAGTGGGAAAAAGGGGGGAGAGATGATATATATAAATTAAAAAAAATAATAGGGGGGATGTCAAAATAAAGTCCTGAGTTTCATTTTCAGTACCTTTTTAAAACAGGTCTTTAATGTGAGAATTGAACAGTTTAAGGAATGTGTGTATATGTCTGTATGTGTGTGCGTGTGTGTGTGTGTGTGTATATATATATATGTATAAACAGATGTATAGACATGTGTATAGATATATGAATAGATATACGAATAGATATACACACATATAGGTCCTTTCACATGTATATAATAAGATGAAGATATAACATTTAGATACCATATTGGGTAATGATACAGAGTAATCACACACTCACACAATGTCAATGGTATCTCCGATCAAATGGGTTGTACACAGTCCTAGGGAAGGAGGTAATGGGTAGAAATATCCACCCAATAGTATGGAATCACTCTCTGCCTACACCTCCGGGTATTCATCATACCCATCTTCCCGGGTAAAATCAGGTACAATTTATTTTATTACTTATGCATCATGATATAACTCACTCTCAAGATATTCACTCCAGGATATCAATCCACTATAAGAAGTATGTATTTGTTAGCATATACCAGTCAGATTGATATCTATTCTGTCTTACTCTCCATTCCTATCATCCTCCAATAATACATGATCCACCATGGATACTATTTCATCCAGTTGAGTGGAGTTATCCTCATTAAAGGCAGCCATCAACTCATGTCCATCCAGATATCCATCCTCATTCAAGTCATGAATAACAAACAGATAGTATATCATATCATCATCATCTAGACTGGGTGATTCAATGCCCTCTTTTACCATTGAATTCACCTGTTCTCCTGAATAGATAAGAGTTCACTACAGAGTCATGTATTTCAATATTCAGGTAACCATTTACTCAACTGTTTACTGCCTTTGTCATTTCTATAGTTAGAATGGGCATTGGTACCTGGACTGGCTACCAGTAGACACACAGAAGTACACAGAAGAAGTAAGAGAGTGTATATCATCTTCATACGATAAAAACAGAGAAAGAGAGAGAAAGAGAGAGAGTATCATAGTGTTTATATGTCTTGTAGATCACATGATGGACATGCTGATCCATAGAATAAGTATATATGGATGTTTGTTGTATGAATACCTGAATATGTATATATTAATTACTATACTGTACAGTGACACTTTCTTCTTCCCTGCATCTAATATCAATGGTATTGTCACAGTTAGATATTGACATGAGAATGGTAGCCATGCCAACATTGACATCTCATCATTAACACCATATTAGTAAATATGTGGACTCAATCATGTTACACTACCACTAAGAAATTAAGATGTACAGAAGAAAGTAGATTATCTTAGCATATGTTAAATAATGGAGAGTCGTGTGAATATTAGATATTTATATGATTGCAGTGATATTTCCTATGGCTGACCTATTTACTCTACAGTGTATATCTATACACATAAACACACACACAGATACATACATAGATGTCCATATTCACATCAATCTCTATTCCATCCCATTTCATCCTAGAAGATGGATATTCCAAATAAGGAAATATGAAGGAGATTGAATGGGCAAAGGAGGCAAGTAAACTCTAGATGTGACTTTGATCTATTGTAAACACCCAAGAAAGGCAAGGAAGACAAGATTTTTATAGCTGATATGGTAGAGTAAAAGTAGATGAATGAGATAGCTGATTTAGTATAAATAGATGCCCATTTATTCATCTCTATCCTCCCTTTTTGTTATCTATTCCACTTATTAACACACTATGTCCCCACCAAGAGATACTACAACCAGCAACACCTCTGAACACTCCTATGTGTCACCCTATGGCAGTAGGAACGACCCCAATTCAAATGTCTCCAGCTTCAAAATTATTGAATCAACATTGAGAGGTAAAGAAAGAGAGACGAGCTTCACAAGTCTCTGCTTTTAGTTAACCAGTATCTTCCTTATTCTCTTTTAGAGGGTGAACAGTTTGCCAATGCCTTCTTTAATACGGAGAAGAAGATTGGTAAGTAAAGATAGAATGATCTACCATCACTCAATCTTAATATCTTTTCTCTCTCTCTCTCTCTCTCTCTCTTAGAAATCGCCAGAGCCCTTGATGCTGTTGGTGTTGACTATCTAGAACTGACTTCACCTGCTGCCTCTGTACAATCATTCAATGACTGTAAGGCCATTGTCGCTCTCGGATTGAAGGCCAAGATTCTGACACATATTCGTTGTCATATGGATGATGCGAGATTAGCTGTAGAAACAGGTGTCGATGGTGTTGATGTTGTGATTGGTACATCATCTTACCTACGTGAATTCTCTCATGGCAAGAGTATGGAATATATCACCAAGACTGCTATTGAAGTCATCACATTTATCAAGAGTAAAGGGCTTGAAGTTCGTTTCTCTACTGAAGATTCTTTCCGTTCTGATCTGGTTGATCTTCTGGCTATTTATCAAACAGTCGATCGTATTGGTGTTAACCGTGTTGGTATTGCTGATACAGTGGGTTGTGCTAATCCTCGTCAGGTGTATGATCTTGTCAAGACTTTGAGAAGTGTTGTTAAATGTGATATTGAATGCCATTTCCACGATGATACTGGCTGTGCTATTGCCAATGCCTATACAGCTCTTGAGGCAGGTGCTACACATATTGATACTTCTGTCCTGGGTATTGGCGAACGTAATGGTATTCCTGCTCTTGGTGGATTCCTCGCTAGAATGTATGTATCTGACAAGGAGTATGTTCTGAACAAGTACAATGTCAAGGCTATTCGTGATGTTGAAAATGTTGTTGCTGAGGCTGTCGATATCACTGTTCCATTCAATAACTATATTACTGGTTACTGTGCATTCACCCATAAGGCTGGTATTCATGCCAAGGCTATCCTGAACAATCCTTCCACCTATGAGATTTTGAAACCCGAAGACTTTGGTATGTCCCGTTATGTGAGCATTGGCCACCGCCTGACTGGCTGGAATGCAGTCAAGAACAGAATCGAACAATTGCAGCTGACTGACATGACAGATGAAGATGCCAAGATGATTACTGGAAAGATTAAGCAGCTTGCCGATGTCAAGGCTCTCAATCTGGAACAAGTAGATGTTCTCCTTCGTAATTATCATCAAGCCAAAACTTCAGATAACTCACATACTGTCATTCTCTCAAGTATCAGCTCACATGATCATATACTCATGTTACAGAAGACCATATCACAAGAGAGCTTGAAGCATGGAAACAACAGTAATTCTACACAGGACAAGACTGAGAATAATATCAACACCAACTTGAACACCCAGAAGTCAAATAGCACTCCCAAGTCACAGAAGAGCTCAAATAGAAGGAATCAGAAGAGATCTGTCAAGGGAAAAGCATAATGTTTCCTACTCCATTCTCTCCTCTCAAAAAAAAAAGCATTTATCAGTATCATACTTTAACTTCTTCCACATTATACCTCTTTTTTGTTTCCTCTTTTCAAAATAAATAAATAAACATCATCTCTTATAATAAAACTTCTATCTGAAGATGTATAATGTCTTCTAGTTGTGGAAAACCCTCATTGAATGCCGTATTTTTGTGAACAGAATAGTCTCCATCATTTGATATCAAGACATCAAAGATCTCCTTTTCTTAGCCCTTTCATTAAGGTGAAGAAAAGACAAATAGAAGGAGAAGGGACAAACAGAAAGTGATATGGCACCATGAAACTCATCCGGAATATCTCGTTTATTTTAGCCACCCTTGAAGCCAAATAAATAACCCAGAACGTTGAGGGAGCTCGGATCAAATTGATTTAAGTTCTAAAAGTAATAGCAGTAATTAACACAATCAACCAAGGAAGCTTACATAACAGCCTTTAGCACATATAATAATGTATATCCAAGGAACAAGAATATACTGTCACCTGCTAGTATAATGACTGTTGGGATTTACTTTACTCTCATGTTGAAAGTATGTGCCTGGTTAGTTGGTGCTAGCAGTACTATAGAATCTTACTGTGACAGGTATAATAGTGGTGGTATAATACCCTGTTGAGTAAATTCAGGGTAAGGATGTGCCCTGATTATGTAAATCATTTCATTTTGCCGGAATAAGTGCTATTGTTTATTGTCCAATTACAAAGCATGCACTGTTAATATGATGTAAACAGAGTCATTGGATAGAATGTAGATAAGATAATCGACGGCTATACTTATTAATGCAGAAGTTTCCTAGAATGGGAAAATGTCATAGCTAATTTGATCAATCTCTGTGATATGATTGAAGGAAGGTAATACAGGCGTCATCTGCAGCTAGGAACGTTTAGCCATGACTCAGGTTATTGGTGAGCAAAGACTATTAGAATGTCATCGACTTACTTAAAAAGGAAATAGTTAGGGAAATCATCCAAGAAGCGCTGGGTGATTGGAGAGAGAGGTGAGGTTATACATATTGATAATCAACATGGTCATGGTGTATAGGGTGGGCATTTGGTGTTAGTAATACAGTGTGTGTGATAATCATACACATCACCCTAGCTGTTCCATTTTATATAGTGAGAGTAGGGAAAGACATGATATTTGTCAGATACTCTAGCCAATCATATCCACTTATTCTGTGTGTTAACGTGGGGTATGGATACACCAACAATTACAGTTAGTCACATGAACACTCTCTGTATGGTTCCCTCTCTTCAGGATAATGTTATAAGCAAACTATTCCATGCTACTTCACATGGACTGGTCCATTTGCCTCCGATGGGTCGACTACTTCCAGATTTACTCTCCCTTCATTTAGTATAAATAGCCCTCCCACTTTTTGAGTTCATTCTTCTTCTTATCAACAAATCAAATAATACACACAATGTCTGCTATCTCTACTCTCACCAAGGCCATTCCTGCTGTCTCCAACATCTCCAAGAGAGCTGTCCGTACTTATTTCAGTACTCCCGCCACTGCATTCTCCCATGAAGAACCCAAACAATCTAACCACGAAGACAAGGCCCATCATCAAGTAGCTCCCTTGACCAACTCTACTATCTATGCTCCCCAGGGTGTGAATGATGAGAACTCTGTTATATTTACACCTGTAGTGAACGCTGTATTTGATGAATAATCTTCTATACCACTATGCATACATATCATCCCCCTCCTTCTATGTATATCTCTCTCTTTTTATACATATATACACTGTATTATTAGTGCTTATTCCTGCTATTATTCTTATTGGAACCCTTTTGTAAATAAACTTATTACTCTATACTACAATCTTGTGTTACTGTCTTTTGTCATTGTTGATTACAAATGGATTATGTCAAGTTCGTTTTACTCGTGACAAAAAGAAGAGAGCCCCCACTCACGTTGATAGAAATTCTCTCACCGTATGAAATATGTCTTTAGGGGGACATTGGTTGGGTAACACCTACCCTTTCGTTTTTATCAATGTTGGGGAGCTTTTTGAGGTGAGTGAACAGATGGGTGGCAAATAGGGCACACAAGCCATAGGTCTAAGCAAACAGTCACATAAGCAGTCACGGTCTATTTTTTCTTTTCTGTTCCCCTTTTATTATTTTTTTTGGGTGAACCACTTCCAAACACTGTTCATTAGACACACCCTATATAATGGCTCATTCTATCAAGAAATCAAAGAAATCATCACATAAGTCTTCAAAGACAAAGAACAACAGAATAGATAAATCACATAAAGTAGAAGACAAAGTAGCCAAGTCAGTGAAGAAACATGGTAAGGCTTAGTTTGTTTATTTCGTTGAATGGGGTTCTAATACATGCCCGGTTGAATAGATAAGAAGTCAAAGAAAAGGTAATGTAGGCTCTCAGAGTGAATGTTTCCAGTACTGATAGATGGATATAGTAAGAAGGAAGAAGAGAAGATAGAGAAAGAAGTGAACAATGACGATATATTCGAAGTAAATATTGATTCTATGTATTGAATACAGTAGACGTATTGACAGGTCTCTATATGAATAGAATATGCCTAGTGTAGTAGATGAGGAATCTGATTTATCAGATAAAGAGACTGCAGAAGACCATGAGATGGATGATGACAGTGACAGTGATCTTCCTGCTGAATTCTTGGAGGAAATGGGAGGAGAGCAAAGTGATGATGAACCCATTGAGTTCGACGATGAAGGGATGGAGGAAAAAGATGAAGAGGAGGATGAAGAAGAGGGCGAAGAGGAGGGAGAGGATACAACTGATATGTTGAATAAGGACATTCATGACTATAAGAAACAAATGGATGAACTGAAAGAACGTGATCCTGAATTCTATGAGTATTTGCAGAAAGAAGACAACACATTGTTGGAATTCGGTGAGGAAAGTGAAGCAGAAGATGAGGATCAATTAGAACAGAATGAAGAGGAAGAGGAGGAGGAGGAGGAGGAAGTGGGCACTGTGGTTCCAGTATTGAAGATGAAGAGTGTTGATCAGTGGATCCAATTTATCAGTAAATCCAATGATATTAAACACTTCAAGAAATTACTCTCTGCATTCAAGACTGCCGCCAGAATGTCAGAAGAAGATGATACCATCACATTTGCATGGAAGATCGAGAGTCCCGAAGGTAAGTGAGTGAATAATAAGCGATTGGAGATGAGACTAAAACCGATATGCAGTATTTCACAAGGTCATCACATCTACTCTTCATTATGCGCCCATTATTTTTGGCCATCATTTGAAGCCCAAGAAGGAGAATGGATCACCCATCACTTCCCCTCGCTGGTCTTCTCTCAAATCAGCTGTCAAAGCATATGTCAACAATCTCGTCCATCTCATAAAGAATCTGACTGATCCCAATATGCTGCGTCTCACTATTCGTGAGGCTGAAAAGTTTACTGTCTATATTGCCTGTTTCGATCGTTATGCCAAAGATTATCTGAAAGCATTACTCAATATATGGGCCAGCCTTGGATCTTCTGACACAGTGCGTATTCAATCCTTCTTGGCTATCAAATCTTTGGCCGTCGCCCCCTATCCCTCCGGAAAAGACAGCAAAGACGAGAGCTATCTTGACCTTTGCTTGAAGAATGTCTATCTGACATTTGTCAAGCATTGTAAGAATACCAATATGCACACATTGCCCACCATCAATCTGTTACGTAATTTAGCATCTCAGCTATATGGCATCGATCCTGTAATGAGTTATCAACAAGGATTTGTATATATTCGTCAGCTGGCTATTCATTTAAGAACAGCTATGAAGACAAGATCCACAAAGAACCACAACATGGTATATAACTGGCAATATGTTCACTGTATAGACTTCTGGGCAGATGTTCTGAATGCTTATGCCTCGCCTATGATAAATGAAGAGGGCGAAGAAGTAGAGTCTCCTCTGAAAGCTCTTATTTATCCTTTCGTACAGGTATCTGTTGGTGTTATCCAATTGATCCCTACTGCACAATATTATCCTCTCCGATTCCATATTCTCAAGACACTAAACTCCTTAATTGCCAATACCAGTGTTTATATTCCTATTGCCACTTATGTCTTGGAGGTATTAGAGGGATCCATTGCCAGAGATAGAGCCCACAAGACAAACAGTATGCCACTGGATTGGAATACCAACCTCAGAATACACAAGAAGAATATTCATAGTCATATTTACCAGGATGAAGTACTGGAACAATGTGCTATCGCCTTGAAGGATTACTATAAACACTACTCACACCACATCTCATTCCCTGAAATGGTTGATGCTGATATCATTGCACTCAGAAGATTCCTGAAGCAATCCAAGAGTATAAAGGGAAAGGAGAAGTTGAGAGTGTTGACTAAAGATGTAAAGTATTCCCTTATCATTTCATACTTGTGATATACTAACCCATCATTTGTTTATCTAGCTGGAAGCCAAGGCTAATTTTGTTAGACAAAAGCGTGCATTGATCAGCTTTGCTCCCCAGGATAAAGAGCAAGTGATGAAGTTTAATGAAGAGCTGAAATCTCAATTGAATTAGAGTATTTATTTTGGGAAATAAAAGCTTCATAGAAATAATAAGAGGTGCTTATTCTGAGACATTGCCTCGATTTTTCCACTTCTGCCATGTGTTAGTTATAACCAGGACAGTTTTCCATCTACTGATATCCTATCGTGTGTGTCAAGTATTTCTCTTGCGCATTTACCCTAAAGAAGTCTACGTCACATTCTTCACTCTTTGAGTCTCAAGGGGCTCCAGTACATCAACATCCTTTACTGAGCTAATTTTTTTCCCACTTAATTTAAATCTATTTCCGCCTTTTATTTTATCTGACAGTTGCATGTTTCCTTCTGCTTTAAAAAGAAAACATGACAGTGAAGAGAACTATGAATCAGTAAACAAGAAACAGCTATTGGACTCCAGTGATATATCTTCTACTGACCAGACAACTGACAGGTATGACCCTGAAGAGGATGAGCCCATAAAACTCTATTCCTCTGATCAACGTCTGGCAGAAGGGGAAGAACCCATCTGCATCATATGTGGGAAATATGGTGAATATATCAACAACGACACAGATGACGATGTGTGTAGGTAAGCCTCCAATACTCATGTACCTTCAGATTCAACCACTTACTGTCCAATAGTATGGAATGTAAACAATTGAACACAGATATGAAGCCATATAGAGTCAAGAAGAAGCCAGTAATTATTCATCATATCCATGACTATGTTGCAGATAATCTACACTCCAAGTTGACGAACTATCAAGAACCCCCGTCGATTGCCAATATGTCTTCTGAATTACGAACCAATATGCTGAAGGCGTTTAATATCCAAGTAAAAGGAAGCCATGTGCCCAACCCATTTTCGACCTATGATGAATTATCATCTATACTAGGAGATACATTATTGTCCAACATAGAATCCATGGGTTGGTCTATGGCAACTGGAATACAGCGTCAGGCAGTGACTGCAGGTCTCGCGGGAAGAGATATTATGGGTATTGCTGCTACACACTCTGGTAAGACAGGTGCTTATTTGATACCTGTGATTGTTCATTGTATGTCCATATCCAACCACCACAGCCTCAAGAGAAGAGCAGGCCCCTATGCTTTGATCATGGCTCCTACTCGGGAATTATGCATTCAAATCGAATCAATATGCAAGAAGTTATCACAAGGCATCAGAAACATGAGAACTGGACTGCTGATAGGAGGACAACCTCTTCCAACCCAGATATTCCGGCTGAAAACAGGTGTCCAAATCATTATTGGCACACCTGGTCGTATCGTAGAGACTGTGACACACCACCCAAAGTTGTTTAAAATATGGAATATTCATATGATTGTGGTTGATGAAGTAGATGCCATGTTTAGTTTAGGGTTTGAAACGCAAATACGTCAAATTCTCGGCAAACTTCCTGATAATGTAAATAGGCAGACAATGTATTTCTCAGCCACTCTGAATCAGAATAAGCAGATGGAAACTATGATTCGCAAGATGAAGAAGCCCATTGAGATTCTAGTGGACCAAGCAGAAAGAATGATTTCCAACTGTCCTGAACCCAGTGATCAGGTGCGGCAGACGATCTTGTGGGTGGAGAACAAAAGTAAGGCAAAGAGATTATTCTCGATATTACAAGATCCCAAATATTTTGTTGTGCCTATCTTGGTCTTTGTTGACAGTCGGCTTGGTTCTGAGTTCCTAACAAGGGCTATCAAAAGGCGTAATCCCCAGCTGAGAGTTGTATCGATGCATGGAGATAAGACGCAGGAGGAAAGATCGATGATTGTTTCAGGGATTAATCAGGTTGAACCGCTTTGGGATGTGATTGTTTCTACTGATATTCTGTCTCGTGGTATTGATCTTCCCAATGTCAGACTCGTGATCAACTATGATATGGCATCCACTCTTGAGGATTATGTTCATCGGATTGGGCGTGCTGTATTACAGAAGCCATTGCCATCAAACACGAAGCAGCAACGAGGATGGGCAATTACATTCATTAATGAGGTAAAACTGAATAAGGATAGAATGATGTTAAACAGTGAAATTGACTTATGCCTGCATTAGGAACATAAACACCTTCTGGAACCACTTGCTTTGATGTTGGCAAGGAAATCCCCTGCTCAAGTCACACCATTACCGATTCAACTTCGAAATCTTCTGTAGCTTGTTTCATTCAAGTGCTTTTCTTAACTTTAATTCTTTCAGTTTTATAGTTTGTATGCGTATATTTACTTATATACATATATGTACATAACAAAATGGAAAGAAAGGATATTGCATGGAGGGATGACTTTAGAAGCACTTTTGATTCTGCTATAAAAAGCATCTATTTCCCTCCCCTCCCCCTTTTTTTTACCTTCTGTTTTTTTTTACTCCTTCTTCTTTTTACGATCATCTATTCCTTCTGTGTTAATATATCTTATATACATTATTCATTTAACCATATACAAATCTGTACGTAGTATAGTTTCATACACAGTATTCCCCTTTTTTCTTCTTTCTCTTTTACTTATTATTCAAGTACAATAACATGATGCGCACATTGAATGTCACGCCCTCGTTTCTGATTAAGTTGAAGCGAACAAAAATATCAAGCACTAAATTTGTTATGGGTACTCTTCTTTCCCTATTATATTATAGTATGCCTCGGTTCATTACAAACCTGAACGGCTCATCTCTATTATGGAGTAGAACTTTAGCCCTATCATCTTCTATGGTCATTATCTTGATGTCTTCTGTACTGTACAATCACTTTTTATCGAAAAAAACAGACCGATCCTTGGAAGCAACTCGATTGAGAGTGATATTGAAGAGGAAAGGGGTGGCAAGACCTGAAGATCGGTATGCCAGTTTGAAAGTGAGTGACCTGTTAGATAGAAATAAAAGAGGTTTTTTTTTTATATATATATATGAATCAGATAGAGAAAAACTACCTCAATCCATTTGATGAATGGACAAATATACCGTTCTATAAAACCGCATTATTCTGGGCAAGAAGATGGAAAGGGAATGGGATTCCTTCCTCGATAATAGAATTAGAGAATGCATTACCAGTTCTTAAGCCCGATCTAGACAGAATATTCAATAGTAAACCACATCTTTCTTCCACAGTCAGCTTCACCTGGTTTGGGTAAACTTGTTATGTAGGAGTTTAAGAAAATAAAATGAGTTTAACACTGATGATCCATTAGACAATCAACTTGCTTGATGACAGTAGATGGATTGACGATATTGACTGATCCAGTATTTAGTAAGAGATCCATCAATGATTATCTGGGTCCTAAAAGATTGAGGCCGATTCCATGTCAATTAGAGGATTTCATTGACAAAGTGGACATTGTACTGGTGTCGCATGACCATTTTGATCATCTAGGTAACATAGCATAGAGGAAGATAGGAGATTTCTGACTGATTTCTCTTTTAGATGAAGCAGCAGTTAGGAAATTGGGGAATTCAGTTACTTGGTATATTCCAATGGGATTGGGACATTGGTTCCTGAAGAGAGGAATACATACAGTAAATGGGGGATAGCATTGAAAGTCAATTGCTATATCTAATCAGAATATTCGTATACTTAGACTATAGAAATGGACTGGTGGCAAGAACAAGTCTATCAGTTGAGATCAGATATCACAGTAGCCTGTGTGCCCGCTATGGTATTTATATCCACTTGATAACCTCAATTGCTTATAGTTTTCTGAAAACAGTTTATTCCTAATAGCACTGGAGTGGGTCCAGAAATCCATTCGAGAAGAATAATACTCTTTGGTGTAGTTATATCGTTAAATCAAAGGCAGATAGATTGTTCTTTTGGTAACCTGCCTGTCATTACACATGCAATGTTGTATAGTCTAAACACAATTGGTTCTATTCTATAGTGGTGATACAGGATACTGCCCCGAGTTATTCAAGGCAATTGGAAACAAGTATCAGCCTATCACATTGGCCGCTATCCCAATAGGTAGTTTCATGCCCACAACACTTATGCAGCATCTCCACATGGGACCTGAAGATGCTATAAGAGCGCATAGGGATCTTGGCCATCCTCGTTTATCTGTGGGTATTCATTGGGGTACATTCATGATGTCGGATGAGCACTATTTAGCACCACGTCAAGTATTAAATGAAGCTTGGAGATCATATGCTGAGGACAGTAATAGAACATTAGAGGCTAACGATGAGCGTCAATCAAGAGAGGGTGATATGGCATTGTCTGTTAGAAAACTATCTGATTTTATTACTACTGCTTTTGGAGAGACCATCATAGTGAATCAATAAATGGTGTAGCCTATATTAAAATGCATGTAGCCTATATATACATAATTAAACAACAATAAAAGGTTAGAGCAGAACAGTGAATGATACCATCTGGTGAATTACCATATATGTATTTATACCCAAATATAGTAACAAAATGATCTTCCTCAATATGATTCAAATAGGTACAAGTTAAATTATCTTAAAATAGAATATAATCCCCTATATATCATCAGTGGTATACACAAATATTGACAGGGTGGTTTTAACCTCTGCTTAGTTAAGTACTGACTTTTTAATATATAAAGCACTACCCAATATATAAAAGCACTACTCTCCAATATATATTAGAGATTTAATAAATGCTGCTAGCAAGTATTGCCACTAAATGCATTCATTGCACGGGTTTTGAGCACTTCTCAAGAGATATATATGTTGATGTCCCTTTTTAGTATATGAATACCATGTAAGGCGGCAGAACAGAGGACAATATAAATATGGTTACATTCTTATATATTAAGTTGTACATTGAAGATATTAGTGTTGATCTTTTGATGTAACCGCCATAAACACATATAAGCAAAGTAGATAGATAGTAAGATTAGATTAAATTTGTATTAATAATTTACATTAATAAGTATTAGAGAGTAACAATGTGGGAATGAGTTATTATTATTTTTTGTGTCTTTTTGTTTTTACTCCAAGTTTAAAGGTAATTGAGGATTTGACAAGAGCCACCTTCATAGATATCAACATGGTTTACACGGTGTGCTTTGTCTAACTTCTCGTAGTTGCTCATTGAGTAAACATAGAAGTCAATGTGCTTGCCATTGAAACTCCAGCTCTCATCTAAAAATGAAGTATAACAGTTAATAGAGTACAATATATAATAGCTGGTTATCGTAATTTACCATCAGCCAATAAACAACCATTGTGGACTTTGTTAGAACCAGGAAGCTTCCATCCAACGAGGGCAGGAACATAGATCTTGGTGTTTTTCTTGAGATCATTAGAGGCAACAGTAACATAGGGGCGGAGAGGTGTACCATAAGCTATTTGAAAAAAATGATGAGTTTAAAGATCAATTGACTATTGATCAAATAACTTACATGTTAAACCATAGGGATCACTCTCTTTGTCAATCAACAAGAAGCATTTGTATCCAGTACAGGTACAGCCACCAAGATTAACGATGTTTTTACCGACAATACCAGTGCCTTCCATAACCAAGGCATCCGCATAATTCTCATTGACAGAGCCAATGGTCTCTCCACTACAGGTCTTGACGGCAACCTTCTTACCACCAGTGTAATCTTCTGGTTGAGCGATCCAGTAGTAGGTGAAATCAGACTGTGTTTGGATCTTCTTACGGACTTCCTTGTTGCTGGAACTTCCAACACTCTTAGCCTTCTTGGTAGACTTCTTGGCCTGCTTCTTGGTAGACTTCTTTGCCTTCTTCTTGGTAGCCTTCTTTGCCTTTTTCTTAGTGGTCTTTGCCTTCTTCTTGGTGGTCTTCTTCTTGGCGATCTTATTGACTATTTTCTTGGACTTTCTGACACAGTATTTCTTTCCGTTATGAAGATTAGGACATCCTTTCTTGATCTGAGAATTCCACTTGTAGATGTTTTCAACAGTAGTTCCATATTTCTTTGCTAATTTGCTGCAAGTGTCACTACCAGAGACTAAAGTTATGAAAAGTCAGTTAACAGTGTAGTTAAAATGCAATGCTATGTTCATTACCAGTGTGATATTTGGCACAGCTATCGGCTCTTTTGTATAATGAACTCGTTGTCTCAACATATTCCTCTGATAATTCGAATTCGACATCGTCTTCGTCTCCTTCTGCTGCAAAAGCAGAAGCATAGGTGTCTGTGCCACCATGAATGATAGCCAGATTGGAAGAGGTGGGGACATCTGCCTTCACAAATTGCCCTGAAGTCAGGAGTAGGAGGCCGAGAGAGGCTAAAGAGAGTGACTGGAAACGCATTTTTTGTTATTCAAAGGGAGGGGTGGTGATTTAAATAGGCAAAGAACACTCCTTGTTTTGATAATTGAAAAAGAAGTGCTTTACTTATTTGTTTAAAAATAGAGAAGAAGAAGAGAGAACAAAGAGAAAGAAGTGGGTATTTATATCATTCGAATTGAAGACAGAATGTATGACAAGAAATAATTGCATTAGTTTTAATGAGGTAGCAATTTGTATCCCATCAATTAAGCAGTTTATTCTGTGCTCCCTTCTACTGTATATACTTCTTGGTGTAACAGGTGAAGCATTAATGAGTAAAATAAACACATTGAAGATGTTCATATTTGGGCAATAAATTAATAGGAAATATTAGGTATTAATATGAAGGAATCACAGTCGGTGTAATATGTGCAGTTTAGGTTGTGGCGCTTATTAAGGGATTATAGACTGTGGGTGATTATACCCTAAAACAGAAGATATTGAGCAGAAGGGAAAGGAGTCAATGGATGATAACAATGGACATTCTTTCATTCGGCGGTCAAATAACTTCCTCGAGACTGTCAGATGAAAAGAGGAAATTGGAGCGAAATGAGTATCTCTTGATTGATGCTTAAGAAGGAAGATGATTCATTACCACTTCTATGTGATCCATCACAAAAGAGAGAATCCATTGAATTGTTTGCTTTTATGTAGTTTGTGTCTTGAGTTGGATAGACTTGTTGGTGAAACAAAGGGAATCACTCTGCTTGAAATGATTGAATGAGTGGCTTGTAATTTAATCTCTTTTATGGGACAAAGGCAGGGCTAATTTTAATATTTTCCTTCTATACCCAATGTTAGTAGACATAAAGGAAGAGAACTTGAAATGTCATCATATATTGTTTATTCGTGATGTCATCTCATCAACACATGACAGTCGACAGAACTGTTATAAGATACCAGCTATTGGACTCTCTTATACAAGGGCTAGGTAGATACTATCCACAGTAGGGTATTGACTTTTCAGTATATTTACTCTCATCCATAGACTGTCAGGAGTGATTGTATCTATATCCAACTCAACTGATTCATCTGTGCGGATAGGTACTGCTATAATACATATCTAGATATTTGCTATCATATTAACCACCCAATAGATGATGGTACAGCTACCATCCGCATATTGATACCAAGCACCATAAAACGAACACATTCTCCTTATGTATTATCAGATACATTATCAGTGTTCGGAATGGTGGATCAGATTGGAGATGAAGTAATACTGAGATGTGGAGGGTAACAGTTGGATAATATGATGCGATGTATAGATGATTAATATGGATAAGTGAAGATACTCTATAGGGAATATACAATCTGAATTATACCACGCATTGAGAGCGATAGAAGAGAATCCATTATTCCATAAGAAAGATGAGATGAGTGCCTCTAAATCCACAGTGAATCAACAGGCATTCCATTCCTTGTCCTCGTTACCATCTCCTAAGCGACCTGTGCCTCCTAACTTCATGCAATCCCCCATGAGTGATCAATCAAGGTTCTTATGGTCACCTGATCATCACTTTGCCACCTCCACTCCAATAAGAGCAGTAACAAGATCAATCATGACTAATCCACCTCCTAAAATGGCTTTAGCAGAAGTAGATGAGTTTGATGAGTTTGATGAGTTTGATGATATTGATGTTGATGCATTTGAGGAACAGGCCATGAATACAGTCAGAACAGGCCATCCATGAATAGACGATAGAAAGGGTAGTTATTGTTTACCTTTGTTATTGAATAAACAACAAAAGGATAAGCTTGTGTCGAATATATATATGTATATATGTTATCCAATAATTCATAAGTAACCCCACCCTTATGAAGTCATAGGAGGGAAAGAAACCCATAAGCACTAAATAAGGAAAGTAAGTCACATAGAGTGAATCCACATGGGAAAGAGACCAACTGACAGAACACAACCCCATTTCTCTTTCTCCTACTCAAACATTCCTATAGAACTTCTGCCTCTCTTTTTTTGTTATGTTTACACTGAAATATAACACATTACCTTCCAATGCACTCGATAACATAGAACAAGTAAAATAGAGATATACACTCCATGGTCGATTACTAAACACTTCTTCTTTTATTTGAACAGCATTATATGAGTGGTGGAATGAGATCATATGTTACCATGGAATTTAATGTTCTAGACTACAGTCATAATGAGCTCTATAGTCATCTACTACGGATGTGTTCTCACCTGAATGTTCTGAACACACTCAATATTACACCCTCACAAATGTTAGACTTCATTATAGACGTAGACAAGCAATACAATGATATCCTCTACCATTCATTCTACCATGCAGTTGATATTGTGACAGTTCTGTATTACACACTGGTCGAATTAAAAGCAGAGAAATACTTCACAGCTTTGGAAATTTCCATTTTACTCCTATCCTCTCTTTGTCATGACGCCGGGCATGTAAGTTATTATATACATAGGAATGATCTCAAAACCCGTTTCTAATTGCTGGAAACAATGAACAACAGCCAGGATACAATAATGAGTTCCAGGTGAAGTTGAAGACTG
Source organism: Pilobolus umbonatus (assembly GCA_025528865.1). Lineage (NCBI taxonomy): Eukaryota > Fungi > Mucoromycota > Mucoromycetes > Mucorales > Pilobolaceae > Pilobolus > Pilobolus umbonatus. Next base: position 60,960 of record JAIXMH010000027.1, read on the forward strand.
ATTTGGCATTAAGATTCAACAATACTTCGGTTCTTGAATCACTATCAGTGGAAATAGCATTCAAGTTACTCAGAAAACATTGTCTATTTAAGGAATACAGGGAAGACGAGTGTCTGAATATGGTGAAGCACATCATATTGGCCACTGATATGGAGTATCATTATGAACTATTGGATGATGAACATATGCTAGAAGATGCATTTCAATCGGTGGATACTACTTCTGGCGGTGATAGTGAAATAGAAGATACTATCACTGACACACCGCCAACCAACGGTCAAGCCACCCCACCCTTATCTCCTCATCAGGCAGGTTTAACTACAGATCAACGTCTCCGGTTTGCTAGTATTTTAATCCACGCTGCTGATATAAGTAATACCGTCAAGATATGGCCACTCTGTAAACAATGGTCTGATCTTATTGTTGAGGAATTCTTCTTACAAGGAGATGCCGAGAAAGCAGCTCATATACCTGTATCACCTGGAATGGACCGTGATCTGGCTACTCAGGCCAGTATCAGTCTGAAGTTCAGTGATTATATAGTGAAGCCTTATTATGAAGGATTGGCTCGTCTGTTGCCATCTGCCAAGGTGTATCTGGATATATTGTATGAGAATAGGGCAGAATGGATGAAACTAAAGGACAGTCCACTCTCTTCTTCGGTTCCCAGTCCCTCTCCTCTTTATGGTTCAAATGGATACAATGTGAGTGTACCTGCTGGTACCATTCTAGTACCGAGCAGTACATCCTCACCTTATGTACACAATCCACACCCAGGAAAGAAGCTTTCAACACTGGTACCATGTAAATACATTCACAGAAGAAGCGGATTTCATAAACCAGCTTCTCGTGATGAACCCATCTCAGTACCTAATAGTGCTGCAGGTAACCATCTTCCTGGTCGCCATCATCTCAGTAGAAGATCTTGAATAAGGCTCTTTTTCCCATCAACATACACTCTTAGATATTTTTAAATAGAGAAAGTACATATGATATAGAATGATTAGATATTTCCCATGAACACATACACATACATACGACAACTGTCCAACTCCTAGTGGTCAAATAAATAAACAATGTCCTTCAATTCAATGTTCTGGTATAGTTCTAATTTTGTCTTGATGAAAGCATCCGATAAATCATTCGGTTCTGCTTGATAATAGAGATTGTTGCCGGATAGAGCTATTCCCTTGTATTCCTGAAACAATCCAGCTAGTTTGAGGACAGCCTGTTTGACTGATTCACTGGTTGAACGAGATGGAATCATTCTCAGTAGTCTGTCAGTTGATCTAGGTAGAAATCCCTTCTTCATGATCAACTTGACTCCTGTTGAACGAGCAATATCTTCCAGATAGTTAACATCTGTAGATTCCTGTACGTAGAGAGAGAAGTCATGTGGGAGTATAAAGTCAATATGGACCATCATCTTATGAAGTCATTAGTGTCCTGTAGTCCTGTATCCTCATATTCCTTAGTCTACCTCTTTCACCATTATTCTGTTATAGAATTCAGCCCAACAACTAGCCAGGAATTCAGGTGCTCCTGTCATGAATAACACTCTACCGTCTGGTGCTTGCTTATCACCCTTAATACATAGCTTGACAGGCATCCTTTGTTGCATAAGGCGAAAATGACTGCCTGATTTACCAATAAGGACACCCGCCATGGTATCAGATACACACACCCGAAGCACCACCAAGTTCTTTGATATCTCAATCTCACACTCTTCTTCCATTTGCTTTAATTTTATCAAATCCATTGGTAAATAAAAAGCCCAAATGATTTTATTTTTCTAATTTTTGATGAGTATCAAGGACACATCCAATCAGATTCCAACTACTTTGAATGAATCCTTGCAAGTAAATACGATGAACCAAGAGAGAAACGACAGATAGCAATCTAAAAATATCTATGCATCAACCATGACTCACAATGATCCAATCAAAATCATATAGTCTCAATTTACCGCCCACTTTATATGGAAGGCGGGGGGTAGGAGATGGTGGAGGGGTGGAAAAGATCTATTTAATCAATTTATAGAAAAGGGGGAACATGTCCTTTTTTTTCTTTTTCTATAACTTCTTATTTTCAAATAAAATGACAGGGGCCAAAAGAGTGGGTATTTTGGGTGCTACTGGAACTGTAGGTCAACGATTCATCTTATTGTTATCAGAACATCCTATCTTCACTATTCATGCCCTGGGAGCTTCTTCTCGTTCTGCAGGAAAAGCATATAAAGATGCTGTGAAATGGAAACAAGCTCGTCCTATTCCTAGTAAAGTAGCCAACTTGGAGGTGAAAGCATGTGATGCCAAACTATTCAAGGACTGTGATATTGTCTTCTCTGGACTAGATGCTGATGTTGCTGGTGAAATAGGTAAAGAAAAGAAAGTAACTCCCCATTGACGCTTACTCATTTTGTTCTAATAGAAACTGCCATGTTGAAGGAAGATATTGCTGTATTCTCCAATGCAAAGAACTACCGTCGTGACCCTACAGTTCCCTTGATTGTTCCTACTGTCAATTCAGACCATTTTGATTTGATTGCTCATCAACGTAAATTGAACAACTTGAAGAAGGGATTCATGATCACCAATGCTAACTGCTCTACCACTGGATTGGTTGTGCCATTGAAGGCCCTCCAAGATGCTTTTGGGCCTTTGAGTCAAGTCATTGTCCACACTCAACAAGCTATTTCCGGGGCTGGTTATCCTGGTGTTCCTAGTTTGGATATCCTCGATAATGTGGTTCCCCATATTGGTGGTGAGGAAGAAAAGATGGAATGGGAAGTAAAGAAGATCCTGGGTGGTGTTGCCGCCAACAAGGCCTCATTCACTCATCTGGAGAATACTCGTGTATCTGCTACATGTACTCGTGTTCCTGTCTTGGATGGACATCTTGAATCTGTATCTATCAAATTCGCCAACAAGGCCCCTTCAGTAGAACAAGTATATGAAGTATTGGAGAATTATAAATCAGAGGCAGAGAAATTAGGATGTTATTATGCCCCGGAGAAACCAATCGTAGTTACTCGTGACCAAGATAGACCTCAACCACGTCTTGATCGTGAAAACTTAAGAGGACAGGCTGTCACTGTGGGTCGTGTAAGAGAATGTCCAGTGTTAGATATTAAGTTTATCCTGTTAGTTCATAACACCATTCTTGGTGCTGCTGGTTCTTCTGTCCTGAATGCTGAAATAGCTGTTGCTAAGGGATTAATTTAAATCAATTGAGTTAGTTAGAATAAAAATAACCAAGATATCCTTTTTAAAAATAAAAAATATGAATTGTATATATATATATTACTTTTTAAATAATGTGTGTGTCTGTGTCTGTGTATGTGGTGTGAAACTGAATACCATAGATAGAAGGAGGGTGTTTATAGGGTTGTCCGGTATAGATGGTCACATTATTTACTTATAGTCCGGTCAAATGGGATGTGCTGATGTGGAGTTACTCATTTGGGGTGGGCGAGAAGACAGGGAAAAAAAAAGGATCCGCCCAGCAGAATCCCATAATAGACTGCAAATATCGTAGTAAGGGAGCCTTCTTTCGAATAGATTAAAATGGTATGTATCAGTATCATCAAGCATTCAGAAGGATGTAGCCATAAACATCCATCTCTATTCATATCAACCTACTTCACACAACTACAGTATTGAATTATGATATAATGGATGGAAGATTTTTATCTACTCCTCATAAACCCCCTTATTAAAATGACCAGTCTACATGACATGAATACTCAATGTAACCATTTTATATTATCTTACTAGGCTGACGTTGTTACTATCAGAACTCGCAAGTTCCTCACTAACCGCTTGCTTCAACGTAAGCAAATGATCGTCGATGTCATTCATCCCGGACTCGCTAATGTCTCCAAGGATGAGCTCCGTGCTAAGATTGCCAAGATGTATAAGGCTGAGAAGGATGTTGTCTCTGTCTTTGGCTTCAAGACCCACTTTGGTGGTGGAAAGACAACTGGCTTTGCTTTAATCTATGACAGCGTTGAAGCCTTGAAGAAGTTCGAACCCAAATATCGTCTTGTTCGTGTAAGTTTATGTGTGCTGATTCAGTGGATAGGAGAGGTGTATTGAGTGTATAAATGGATTTCTGATCTCTTCTTCTTCTATTAGATTGGTCTTGCTGAGGCTCCCAAGGGTGGTCGTAAACAACGTAAGGAAAAGAAGAACCGTCAAAAGAAGCTCCGTGGTACTGCCAAGGCCAAGGCTTCCACTGGCAAGAAATAGATTCCTTCTTCACTGGAGTAACGACTATATATATTCTATATATTCTCTATATGTGTCCATATGTCTATTTTGTATTTCATTATTTCCCCTTTTATAAATAATTGGTTCTATTAAATACGTATACACTTACACTCAAATCTATGATGACACATGGTAGCATAATGGTGATTTGTTTAGCATAATGAGGGGCTTTTTGGTATTATATTAAATTGGACTTCTGATAAACTGGCATTCTCGGGTATAATAACATGAATGAGTTGACCTCTATTTATTGCCACTTTCAATCATCTACTCCAATGATATTAAACACTATCTTACTGATCTCTTCTTCCCTTGTGCATGTATTAGCAGCAAGGATCGTCAGTATGCCCTTTACCGCTGTAGATCGAAAGGGAATCAGAGCAGCTTCAAATGGTGAGCCCGGGGAAGTTGTGGAAGTATCACTTCGAAATATTGATTTAGCCTACTTGGTTGATCTTCATATTGGTAACACATCCTTTATTGCTGTTGTATATAAAAAGGTCTACTCAAACCACATCAAAACATAGGTACTCCTCAGCAGCCATTTACATTACTATTAGATACAGGGTCCTCCAGTACATGGATTCCTATGATGGGGTGTGGTCGTTATTGTGGATATCCCAAAAACACCTTTGATTCATTATCATCATCTACATATAGATCAGAGGACAGATTGTTCAGTATAAAGTATGGAGTGGGATTCTCAAGAGGATATTATGCACAAGATACGATCACAATCAATAATGTGTCTGTTCCTGATGTTGTAAGGAGAATCATTGGTCATAGATGATTTGTCTCTCACTCTGAATATATCAATAGAACTTTGCTCTTTCTGACTATAATGATGGAGAATTGACAGCAGACAATGCTGGTAATGATGTAGTATATTACTGCCTATTGTTTGTCTAATGATCTTACTCTGATAGATGGTATATTGGGCCTAGGTAAATGAAAAAGATTGTATACTAAACATCAACCATCTTGACTAAGTAATTATGGTGGGACAGGGCCGGATGCTTTGACAGTCTATAATAATCCAGAGCATAAGGTTATACCTACTTTAGTTACAACCATGTCTGAAAAGGGAATCATAGACCATAATATATTCTCAGTTTACTTCCAGCCAGTGAATAAACAGTCATTTGAAGAGAAGAGAGTGAATGGAGAGCTGGTCTTTGGTGGAGGTAGATACTATATTCAATAAGGATACTTTCTGGACATAACACATCTATATATAGTGGATGAAAGGCATATAAATGGGGATATTGTATATGCACCACTTAGTTCAAATCCAGTGTTTTCTGTGAGTGATGATGATCCAATGTATTCAAACATAAATAACTCATTTATATTATTCATGGTGGAAGGAATACTGGGCAGTTGATTTCCAACAGATTACTGTTGGTAGTTATTCCAAGATATATGAGGATGGACTGACAGTCATGGTTGATACAGGTACAAAACAAAGAACTCCTTCTTATGTGTATAAACTAACAAGATCGACATCAGGCTCCACACTGATCTTTCTTCCTAAAGATATTATCGCTAATATCTTCAAGGATGTGAAAGGAATACGCCGTAATTTCAGTGGCCAATATATCGTTCCTTGTTCTTCTACCGATCTACCGGACATCATATTCACATTGAATAACCAAGACTTGACCCTTAAAGCATCTGATTATATTATCAAGGAGGGCACAGTAAGTCTACCCATAAAACAAAAGATATATGTACTTATTTTCCCCGTTTGTCAGCTTGCTTATTCAACTGAAAGCTGTTATACATACTTACAAGAGAGTCCTCCCTATGTTGATGCCATATTAGGCTATGGGTTTTTACAGCAGTTCGTTTCCATCTATGACAATGGGAATCAACAAATGGGATTTGTCCCAAGAGCCAGTATAGATCACTAAATGGATTTATTAAATGTCTTTTATATCATCAGCCACCGAGATCACTCTTGTCTGTATACGTTATGGAAACATCTTCATTTATATAATAGACATCAAGTATTAAGTATAGAAAAAGCATTTAATTATAAGTAGTGTAGAGAATAGTAGAATGTATGTTATAGTATATTAATATGCTATTAATCACAGTGATCATTAAATGTACTGCCTATCTATTCAGATGGTGATTCAGGCTTCTGTTGATGTTGTGTAGATTCCTTGATGGCCATGAGTTGCTTAGCACGGAATGTTTCATAGTGAATCATGGCAGTAGTCTCAATCAAATCTTGTAAATGAGTTCTTGTCAAGAAGTTGCGAAGATGAATGAATTCACAGTGGTTGGCATCCTCAACTAGAAGATAGAAGAACATGAATAACATATAATGTTTGACATCTCTGTCTGTACTACTTACCATTGATAGCACCCCATCTAGTCTTTCTACCACGAACAGCCTTTCCATTAATCACAACATTTCTCTCAGAACCAACAATAGCAAAAGGAATGAGTTCCTAATAGAATGAATAGAGATGAGTATGTTATCAGAACTATATGTAACTATATATATAACTATATATATGACAGTACCCAAATGCTCTCATTAAGAGAACGTTCTTGTTCATCATCTTCCTCACTTTCATATGGGTATAATCTGATGTTATGGAAAGCCAATTCAGCATTAATCTAGTGAAGAGGAAGTTAGTAATATACTTATCAGATGCTGGATGTTCTACTGCTTACTCTCTTCTTGAATGCCTCTCTTTCTTCAATAGTAAGACAATCTGATTTAGCAATGACAGGCACCACATTAACTACTTCAGATAACTTCTTGAGGACTACAATATCAATAGGCTTGAGACTTATGGATATGGAGTGATGAGTACATAAAGTAAATATATAAGAAATGAGTACATAAAGTAAATATGTAGGAAATGAGTACATATATATAGGAAATGCGTACTCTACAATATATAATAAGATGTATCTTGTATTACTTACGAGTGACCAGATGGAGTGATGAAAAAGAGACAGCAGTGGACACGGGTATCGACAATGTATCTTTCACGCTTAGCTGTCAATTCCTTACGAAGATAGGCGGAGTGTTGATCCTTGATGTATTTGATGATGGGCTCCCAACTAAGAGAATCAGGGTGATTAATGTGAATGATCTTATTACTATGATTATCTACACTTATTTACCAGTTATCATTGTTGACTTGATCACCATAACCAGGAGTATCCACAATATTGAGGCTCAAACGAACACCATTCTCCTCAATAGCTATGTTTGAATGAGTCAATTCATGTGTATAAATTGATTAATTATTATTTTTTACATACTATGAGATACTGATTCTATTTCAGTAGTCTGACGGGGACTCTCAGCTGCATTGTGTCTACCCTTGCTCTCTATTAAGTGAGAAGCAAAGATAGTGTTTACAAGGGTTGATTTACCGAGACCAGTTTGTCCTATGAAGAAGTAAATATGAGTAACAGTTGATTATTTATGAACATACCCTTCACTTACCCACAACCATCACATTGAACTGGAAGCCTTTCTTCAATAGCTTCTTCTCTATTTGTTGTGTGATAGTGTCAAAACCAACATAACCATTTAATACAGTCTATCGAACAGATGACAAACAGATGAATGAGAATATTATTGACATATTTTGGGATATTAGTAATATATTACCTGGTTATTGGGGATTCTTTCTACAGTGGGGGTGGACATTGATAAGAGAGTGGGTAAAGAGTGGTAAAGAAAGAGTGGTAAAAAGAGTGAGTTCTAATAACTAAGAGTAATTAATAATAATACTGGGTTATTTATCTTCAACTATTGAAAATAAGAGGGGGATTGTCACACGAAATAAGTTTAACCCACGTGTACCTATTTCGGTAATATCAACACCTGGTGGATGTCCTTAAATACCCTCGAAATACATGTGTGTACTCCAGTCTATTTGCACCGTTAATAGTTATGGCATAAAGAAACATTACTTTATATCATAGACTTGTATATCAGTGTGTATTGTATATATTTGTATGGCTATTTATGGGGTTCTTGGGGAATACTTCTTACTCATGGTAAGGAATTACTCCTCATTTGACAGATATGATGGATAGTGGAGAAAGATTATTTTTCCATCAACTTCAATATATCATAGGGTTCTGACAAGTGATTGGTGGTGAAATTCATCCTCAAAGTACCAAGTTGAAGGTTTGTCAGAGGCAATAAACATGTTTCCAAGAGTATTGCCCTTATGAGATTGTTCTCTCTCAGCTGCATCAATGTTGGTATTCATTGTTTACTATTTCTATGAGCAGTGACCATAATATTTTATATGGAGGGAATGTGGCTTGAATATGGGGTTCGTAGACCAAGAACTGTTTCTATATAGTTGAGAGTATCACTTCTTAGGGATATACAAGCATATCCATAGTTTAATGGCAAGTAGCACATGTACTGAGTGAGTACACTCATATCTGATGCCTCACTTGTTACACCATTCAAATGATATTTCATAATGGATTACAACTATGGAACCCAATATACGTTGGGCGCGATCCCACATACAGGCATTTTGTATGAAAAAAAACCATCTCTCTCTTAGAAGTCTTCCTAAAATCCCGAGTGGTGATCTCTAAAAAGTGCCTGAGAAGTGTCTAAAGATGAAATCTCTAATAAAGTGCCAACAAGAAAGAGGTATAAGCTGCTATTTCATTCAACGGGAGTATGGGTACATAGAACATAGAGAACGAGAGTAATTATTACCCAGGTAATTGATACAATGACTACATAAAAGCATAAACAGACATGAAGACCTACTACTTACTGTGATAGACATATATATATATATACATCATTTTGGAGCACCCCATCTATGACATAGGTGTAAATGGCTTCACATAGCACTAACAGAGAGTTATCTATCCAATACTATTGGTATAATATCATAGGAGTAGAAACCCTATTCTATTGTGAATAGGATACAAAGAGAGAAAGAGGGAAGGGGAAGTGGGAATACCCCTTTTTACGCCAATATGCAATCGGTATATGAATAACCATACTCGTCATTGGCCAATCAGTAGATGTAATAACCACCTCAAGGGATAAAAAGCAAATTCGTTCATTTAGATATATGTTTTCAGCACTCCCAATGATAAAATTAAATTATATCAGAAGTATAACAGCCACTATAAAGACAGAGAACACTCTGTATCAGTTCATTCAAGGAATAACTAACATGTAGCCTATAGAAGAAAGTTAATTATTACGCGTAAAATAAGCACTTATAAAGGAAATGGTGTGATTGCATTGAAGAGTGTGTTCTCCCAATAACCTCATCATGCTAGAGATAGTCTGATAAAGCATAGCATATAGAACGAAGTCTTACACGGCAGTTCCACGCAGTATTATAAAATAAATTCTCCACGTGTAAGCAGTATTCCACCCAAAAACAAACGCCTTTCTTCCTCAGATCATCAATTCCTTTGTACAATAGAGCTGCCTTAATCAGGAAAAGGTATATACCAAGCGATTGCTGCCTGCATTGTTATTAATACATACCATTTGGTGACACGCCTAGTTAGAGTTTGGATTGAGATTATGTTCCTTTAATGACTTTGTCCTTCCTTATTTATTTCACAGAAAGTCATATGCTAAGTAGCATTATGTGTATACCCATCACTAACCTTAATCCATTGAGAACATACCGGGGTGATAATATCTAAACTGACCGATGACATCCACGGTTATTCATACTGTAAAACAGATACATTAGCATGTTGCTGATACTCAATCTATCAGGGGAATATCGCACAAACATCTGTGTTGAATAAATGACAAACAACCCATTTATTTATGGAGACACAAACATGTAATAATCATATTGAAGAAGCATGGGCGTATTAAGAAATCAATGGTAAAAAAAACACGGATCATCCGAAATAGCCTATACGAATCACCCCCAATGTTTGCATTAATCCAATCATCTCATGTCACCTTGAAATTAGGTTTGATGTTGGGTGAACACTCTATGTGTATTGCGCATGGTAATTAGAAATGATATATAGGAGAAAAGTGAAGTAGTAAAACCACAATGTGATGTAACATTACTTTTATATATTGGAATAATTATACCCTTTAAGCATCTTACCCTTTTCCTTCTATCTTATATTGAATCTACGCCTCCCAAAGGACAATCATAAATATTCCCTCAAATATAGAAATTTGTTTCTTTTTAGTGTATCCGTGCGTACAGCCTGCTTATGAATAAAATTTGTATTTGTTCCTTGATCATTATAAATAGACAAGTATATGTACACATTACCTATGTACATATCATATACATTACTCTACACTGTGGAATATACTTATAAATACTTATGTATTGGACACATGTATGTTATTAAATCAAAGGGGTGCATATTTAATAAATATCATTGAAATCCATCATATAAAAATACGCCGATTGATTTAATGTAACAGCCAATGTTACATTACTCAGTGAGTACAGTACACATGTTATTATGGAGATGACATCTCTTGTTTATATAAGTCAAGTACTCTCTATTAAAAGTGGTTTCTAGGTTGAAACATTCAATAATAAGGGGATGGGGGATATCATAAAGAGGAGATGTAGTATTGAGTGGATGTTATAGATGGATAAAACACCGACGCCTTAATTGGTGTTCCCCTCATTAAAGAAGAGAGTATTTTACCTTTGGTCAGTGTGTCATCTGTAATAAAATTCTAAGCTTATGCTAGCACTTTTCTTTTTTGATAGAAAGATGATAGTATCCCAATAAAGTAAGCTATATACCTAATGTATGTGGTTCTTTTGAGGGTAATCATCATTGCCATGAAAGTTCAGTGGGTGATCAACAAGCATTGTTTTATTACATAATCGAGACTATCCATAAATGTGTTGTATAGTTTGTTATACAGACACTTTTTTGAAATAAATTATAGGTGTGGAACTCAGTTTCCATCATTCCCTATTCGGGTGTGACCCTTCAACCCCCAACCCTCCCCTTGATAGAATACATAAACCTTACCTTTACCTTTATCATAGATCTCTTATTAGGAGAAAAAATAAAAAGTATAAATAAAAGTATAGGGAGAATAGGCAATAAGGCAAATAGACTAATAGGGGGCTTCCTTTTTCCAAAGAGTATAAATCATGCGTTGATTGATGGAAATAAGTAAATATATACACATTCTATGAAAAAAAGAATATTTATGGCTTAGAATAAATGTACGGCACCATGCAGTATCACCCATTAAACTTATCATTTCTATTTCCTATTAAGATCTGTCATCGAAAATTATTTCACTCTAAACATTTGAAGTCGGGATGGCCTCCTTCTTCCCCGATCGAATCCTTTTGTTTGGGTAGCAGAAAGGGAGAGTCGGTGCTCAATTATTAAAGCATAAAAAGAAGGGAGGAGTTTGCAATAGTAGGATTACAATAAAAGAAAAAGATATCATTTGATATCATTCTAATGCCATTTTAACCATACATAATTATCGATAAATATAATGATTGAGATACACACACACACACACACACACATATATATATATATATATACACTAAATCTCCCCCTTATTGTTTACACTGTAATTTATGGTATCTTACATTGTCTGGATACAAGTAGTCTAGATGCAATAGATTTGTTTCGCGCGATTATGAACCCATTTCTCTTTAAGAAATTAAGCTTTCTATAATGTATATTTTAGTCTATTTTTGTAATGAAGAATAAAGAAGGTCAGTGTACCAATACCAACAAATATAAAATAGTCGACATCTATGCTATGCTCACTCATCATGAATAGGACTCTCTACATAGATGATCACTATTGATAGAGAGTAGATGAGCTTTTATCATCTGGTGCCACACTCTCAATATATATATATAGTAATGTTGTTTACCTTTAAACTGTTCATAATAAACATACTCTTAATAGCAAGCTTGTAACTGTGTTACCAGAACTTATATTATCGGTATGAACCCGATGAAATATATCTACAACTCTCTACTATATGTATGGTCAACCGATCTGAGCAACCCAGTTTATATATACAGACACATACATGCTATTGTTAATCAATACACACTGCTATTCTTATCAGTTCGACCATTTTGTGTCGGATGAAGATCAAAGCTCTGATTAGGGAGTCCATATATCCTATTTTGAAGTAAAGAGAAAATAAAAACAATATTGACAAAATAAAATGTCTACTCCATAACATATGAAGTGGCCATATCAATAATAGGGTAATATTATTGAGGAACAAGGCTATTTTGAATAGATAACAGGGAAATGTTTATTATTATTGGGGAAAGTACATTGGCTGTTTCCTTATTTTAACCATCATATTAAAAAGGGCCTTCTATCATCATTAAATCCGATAATCAAACATGTAAGGTTATTAGGGGGATGGAAAAGAAGAGAAGTAAGATGAGCTCAGTAAAGAAGGGAGGGAAGAAGGAGCAGAGATGAAGTGTATACATATTACTAAAAGTATAAGTGATGGGGAGATCACTAGGAATTAATAAGAAGAAGAAAGAATAAATAAGTAGAGTGTATGAAACTGATTCCATCCCCCAAGAGAATGAATGAATTAATATAGTGTAATTAAATGGGTAAATTTATCTGTTATACCTATCAGACCGTGGAAGTAGATCTTTTATTAACCTTATTTTCTGGTGATTATTATCTGTACACCTGTGACCAAGGATATCTATATTGCATTCATGTAATTCACACATAAGCATATCATAATACACCAATAGGCAATCTCCTTTCTTCTCTCCTTCTAATTCTTCCCCTCCTTTCACCCTCTTTAGCCCACTCTCCTCTCTCCCTCACTCTAACTCCCTTACTTATGGATACACAGAATAAGAAAATAAAGAAAATAAACTCAATCATACACAAATTAGACGCGTTCTTATTTTCTAGGAGTTGATCAAAGCTAATGGAATCACACACAAACTTTCTGTTGCACAATAGGGGTATCATAAATTCAGAGTAGTACTATGATAACTTAGTATCCGCACTCTGTACTTGTTATGAAGTCTATAAATATTCATATACCATCCATCATCCATTCTTCCATTTTTTCCCTGCTTCCCTCGATTCCTACTTCTTTATCTCTTTCTTCTTATATCTGTGTGTTGTCTTGACAACTGTACAATATAAATTAACCTGTGTGTATAAACAACCTCTATACATTAACCCATCTATCTATCTTAGTTCATCTATACCAATTCTTTCTCACCCCCATTCAAATAAACATGGAGATATTGGAACTTGTTCATCAGGAAACAACCCCTAGTATGGAAAGACCATTCGGATGCGATTTCAGTAACTGCAAAAAGACATTTGGTAATAGATACACACAGCAGAGTTATTTATTATCCCAGAATAACTCATGTTTAATGAACTTTATAGGTCGAAGATCTGATCTCGTTCGACATTCACGCATTCATACGAATGACAGGTAGACAATTACAAAAATAATAAACAATAAGTTCTTAATTCTAACAATTCTATTTATAATAGGCCATTTAAGTGTACAGAAGCATGCTGTGGTAAAAGCTTCATTCAAGTAAGGTTTAAAGCATGTATTTCCTTATGACAGGATGTTAACCTTTTTTATATTACTCCTTTTTTCAAACAGCGCTCTGCCCTAACCGTGCACCTTCGAACCCATTCAGGCGAGAGGCCACATATCTGTGAATTCCCCCTTTGCAATAAGACATTTAGTGATAGTAGTTCTTTAGCAAGACACAGGTATGCTTATTATAAAGCATATATATCTTTATATATATATTCATTCTCATTCATTCATATAGACGTACACATACGGGCAAAAGACCTTATCGATGCCCCTTTGATGGATGCTCCAAAAGCTTTGTCAAAAAGACTATCTTGACAAAACACATGAAAACAGATCATATTATTAATGGCAGAAGACCCTCAGTCCAATGGCAGCCATTTATTGAAGAAAGGCGTAAACTAATGCTCCAACAAAGAAATCATCAACCTCCATCATCATGTGCATGCGCAGATTGTTATCCCTTAACACTATCATCAAATACTGCATCGAGTACTATACCTAAAATAGCACCTGCCCCTAAAATGACCCATTCTCACTTCTATGATAATGCCTCTTATTGGTCTCCATCAGCATCTGTTATCTCTGACTATGAGAGTCCATGTTCAAGTCAAGATGATTCGAATCCTTCCTCTCCTTCCAGTGTATCCTATCCCTATGGAACATCACTCAGAGGAATGTCCACTTACTGGATATCTACAGAGACAGCATATGATCGTGATCAGATAGTGCTACCTAGTCTATCCAACTTATTGATATCTACCAAGCATGAATGGTCCAAAAGGGATGATCGAATCGCACTATTCTATCCATAAATAATAACATTTATCCCTTGAAACCGGGAATATTGGGATAATATATGGAATATAAACAGAAAAACGCCCATTCAACACATTGTCGACTAATATAACCTAATATAACAATCCACCCACACCACATGAATAACTATCCATACTACAAACAAAACAAAAAAAAGAATATCAACATTATACAATACAAGCACAAAACAAAAGGGAAATACTCGATTTCTAGTACAGAGTAGTACAGCCTTTTATCATTGGAACCTAAAGAAGACATCCACATTAATACATCATTAGATGTATATCCGCCATTTTCATATATACATATACAACCACGCATATCTACATATCAATATACATACAATTTCATACTTATATTCAACCTTTCGCCCTTCATCAGTTTACCAAAAGTTACTTCATTGATTTTATCTAATTATATATAAACCCGTTTAACATGTTAATAACAGAAGAAGTAAAAGAAGAAGAAGAAAAGACGGAAAGGCCGCATCCACTGCAGAAGAAAGCCAATAAGAAGAAGGAATCTCTTTTAAACTCTATCATATGCTATTTACCTATTTATAATATTCACCTCACATCCACTCATTCTGTATACATTATATGATTATCTATATAACTTATGATTATTTATTTACTTATTTACCCTCTATTCTTCTATCTATTATCCTTTTCTATCTACTTCATTCTATTTTACTTTACATATGATAACACCTTGCATGAATCTTCATGTCCTCATCACACTCATTTTCAATTCTATAAGTACTCCTTCTTCTTTCTTCTTCTCTAACCATCTTCCCCGATCTTCTGATCCTCTTTTATTTATTCATTACTTCTTTATAATAATAATAATAATAATAATAAAAAAAAAAAGCTTCCTCCCATTGATATCTCTATGACTGTGGAATTGATGGACACTTTTTTATTATCCCGGCCCAATTTTTCTATTGTTTTTATATCCCCCCACCTTCTTTCTCTTCATGATCCCTAATCGAATCAACTTGAGAACAGCTGTGAATGGAGTGTTCTCTGTCTATAAACCTCGAGGATGGACTTCGAGAAAGGCAGTGGATTATGTACAGGATAAGATATCAAATGAGATACTGAGAAGGGTGTATCCAGATAGAGCAGACAAGTTGACTGGTAGGAATAAAATCAAGATAGGGCATGGAGGTACCCTTGATCCATTAGCAGAGGGTGTATTGGGTAAGTGTCAATGAGTTCTTTTTTATTCAAGTGAGAGTGAACTGATGTCAGTCATGTAGTGATGGGTGTTGGTGAGGGCTGTAAAGGACTTCGTGGTTATTTACAGTGTGAGAAGGTATTGACAATGAGTGACTGAATTGAATTGAATAAGTTCTGAAGAAGACAGGGTAGGAATATCTAGTCACTGCTAAATTTGGAGCAGCCACAGATACCTATGATTCTCAGGGAGTGATCACTCATCAAGGGAAGACAGATCACATGACAAGGGAGCTGGTAGAGAATACCATGCCTATGTTTAGAGGGTGTATTACCCAGGTTCCACCAATGTAAATATGTTATGAAAAGGGCTTAATAAGGAAGTTATTAGTGACCTTAATGTGAATAGATATTCTGCATTGAGGATGAATGGTAAGAGACTCTATGACTATGCCCGCCAAGGAATAGCCTTACCCAAGGCCATTGAGGGAAGACAGACGACGATAGATGAACTCGAGATGGTTGAATACAATGTAGATGAGTGTGTGTTCCGTGTGAAATGTGGAGGAGGAACCTATATGAGGAGTTTGGTGAATGATATGGCTATTTCCATGGGAACCTATGGACACATGACGGCATTAATTAGAACAAGACAAGGCCTGTTTAATGTAGATAACTCATTGACACTGGACGAAGATCTCAGTTTATCTCATGTACTGAAGAAGATAATAGAAATGAATGAACTGGAATGAATAGGAGTTCAATCTGTTCATCTTTATCATTTCCTTTTCTTACTTCTCCCTATCAATAAGAACTCCCCTTCCACATATTTATGATTGTTGTACAGACCTAAATATATTACCTGGTTTTTATTATTTTTATTACTATATAAGAGCACACTCTATCTAAACCTATTCCCTTTTCCTTGAATACTGTGTATACAACACTGCATACCATAACTGCATATCATAACTGCATACACACACTACATAGATACATATACACACTACATACATATACACACTACATACATACATACATACACTACATACATACACACATACACATACACACATACACACACTTCTAAATTCGTATTTAATTGTTCATCAGCAGAGAGCATTTCCCCTTTCTTCTTCTTCCTTTATCCACACATATTTATCACCTTACTTTTATGAATATACCATCCGAAATACTTATCCAAATATTCCAACATTTTGTTGATTCCCCCAGTGATCTCTTCCATTGTGCATTACAATGTAGAGCGTGGAGTTACTACGCCCTTCAATTACTATGGCATAAACCACTGATATTGAATGCAGGCACCCTCATTAAGTTCCAGAATACTCTATCTAAACATGAGAGCTCCACCTTTATCCCTTATGCCTCACTCATACGCCGTATCAATTTATCAGCTGTGGCAGAATATATTTACGATGATTCACTTAACGATTTCTCGGTATGTAAACATTTGGATCGTGTGACACTCACCGGCTGCTCCAATATGACAGACAATGGAATAGCCATGTTATTCAGTAAGAATGCAGGCCAGTATCTGTCCTCGATTGACCTATCAGACATAAAGAACATAACAGATAAGACAGTGTTTTCTATTGCCAGATCATGTCCTAATCTACAGGGATTGAATATCAGTGTCAATCCCACCAAAGATGAATGCCTAGGTGTAACTGATGCAAGTATAGTCACTTTGGCTGAGTGTTGTATAGATCTAAGACGAGTTAAGTAGGCTTCTTAATTGCTCCCTCTTTTCTGACTGTACTATTTATCCCTCATTTAGATAAGGCTATCCAATTGGAGACTATTGACTGATGCCTCGGTTATTGCTCTAACTACCCATTGTCCATTGCTGTTAGAAATAGATCTGGTCAATTGTGGTATCACTAATAACTCATTAAAGGAAATATTCGCTAAATGCCGAGAATTACGAGAATTGAAAGTGAACTACTGCAACTTCATCGATGACCATGGCTTCACACGCTCGGCCTTGGCCACTCCATACCCAGCCAACACATTCTATTACGACCAGCTAAGAGTACTGGACGTTACAAACATATTGATGATTTCAGATCTCACACTAGACTGTATCACTAAAGTGGCACCTAAGATCAGGAATCTCGTATTGAATAAATGTATGAGTATCACTGATAAAAGTCTCGAATATATCTCGAGATTGGGGAGACACCTGCATTATCTTCATCTGGGCTCATGCAGGAACATCACAGACGACGCAGTCATCAATCTAACTATCCACTGTAACAGAATGAGATACATTGACCTTGCCAGTTGTAATAAATTAGGAGATGATACAGTAGCCGCACTTGCCAAATTACCCAAGTTAAGGAGGATTGGCCTGGTGAGATGTGATCGAATCACAGACAGAGCCATCATGGACTTGACTCGGTATTCTCGAACCAGCATCTCACTTGAACGAATCCATCTTTCTTACTGCCAGAAATTATCTATCAATGCTATCTCGACATTGGTTATACACTGTAGACGATTGACTCACCTCAGTCTATCCTTTATTCCTGTATTCCAGAACCCTGAATTCCAAAGGTTCTGCAGACCAGCTCCCAAGGAATATACCCCAGAATTACAGAGGACGTTCTGTGTGTTTAGTGGTGTCAATGTAGACAATCTTCGTAGATACTTCAAGTCTAGAGATATAACACAGTACATGAGCCTCAGAATGAATTCAGATAATCAGCTCATAAGAAATGACAATTACAATCAGCCTGACAGGAATGAAATTCAAGAGATCAACAGTAGATTAGAGCATTTAGAACGATTACGGCAATTACACCTTTAAGAAGCTGTATGATAAATAAATGAATAAAAATAATCATGATCTATATAACACCCGGTGTGTATTTATGGTAATAAAATGATCTCGAGATGGGAAATTCCAGGACACTGAATATAATCGGAGTATGAATTATTGAGGGTTAGAATGAAATTCTCTTTCACTCTATAATACCTTGACCTCTTTTCTATCTGAAAAATCGAATCGACAGAAGAAGATTCATCATGGGTGGTATGTATTTATAATCATCCATCATCCATCATCATCCATCCATCATCTATCTACTATTATCTATCAGATATTGAGTGTTTATCCACTATTTACCCATCTTATCCACCTTCTCTTCCCTATATTATGTGTTCTTGGAATGACTAACTCATTCATCACTGACTGATCCTTTCCTATGAAAAGCCTACAAATATCTTGAAGAGCTTTCTAGAAAGAAACAGTCTGATGTTTCTCGTTTTTTGCTTCGTGTTAGATGTTGGGAATACAGGTACAAAGAATCTTCTGATTCTATTTAGGCTTGAATACGCGCTTGTTCATTGATCTCAATGAACAGCAGTTTAATAAATTCATCCGTTGATATATTGTACTTTGTTTTACTCATCACGAGCAATCCTTTCTTTCTTTTTTTTGTGTGTGTTTGTGTGCATCTCAAAATAGACAATTGAATGTCATCCATCGTGCATCTCGCTCATCTCGCCCTGACAAAGCTCGTCGTTTAGGTTACAAAGTAAGTGACAGAGTGTATAAAGGCCATAAACATTTGCTGACTTACTTCTTTATTAGGCTAAGCAAGGCTATGTCATTTACCGTATCCGTGTCCGTCGTGGTGGCCGTAAGAGACCTGTTCATAAGGGTGCCACTTTCGGTAAACCTGTCAATGAAGGTGTGAACCAACTCAAATACCAACGTTCTCTCCGTGCCACTGCTGAGGAACGTGTTGGTCGTAAGTGTGCCAATCTTCGTGTATTGAACTCTTACTGGGTCAACCAAGATTCCACCTACAAATACTTCGAAGTCATCCTTGTTGATCCTTCTCACAAGGCCATTCGTCGTGATCCCCGCATCAACTGGATCGCCAATGCTGTTCACAAGCGTCGTGAAGCTCGTGGCTTGACTGCCACTGGTAAGAAGTCTCGTGGTCATAACAAGGGCCATCGTTTCAATAATACCAAGGGTTCTGGTCGTCGTGCTACCTGGAAGCGTCGTAACACTCTTTCTCTTCGTCGTTATAGATAAATATAATGCCATGTTATTACCCCTTCATTATTCATATTGCTTAATAATCAATAAAGAGAACATCCCAAATGTAAATATTCTTACTCTTTATACTCGACATCTTTTATTATGAATTAACTTCGGTCATCCAGAGCACGTAACAATATCTTGATACGATACTCTGCCTTCTCATTAGCTATCTGTAATTGTTTGATCTGCTCTTTTAACTCTTCTTCATTTGCACCAGTTGAAGGAACAGTCTGCTTGTTATTGCCTGGGTTTATTTTGATCAGTGATGTATCTCTATGGCTGATGAAGGTCATTTACCTGAATGAACGAGTTCCTTTAGTTCATCAACTTGCTTCCTGAGAGATTCAATAACTGTTGAATAGGGTACTTTGTCCAAGTGCTGGTTATCAGGCATATCAATTGCTTATTATTAAGAAGAGAGAGAGAGAGAGAGGGAAAGGGGGGGGGCGTTCCTATTTTAAGATGAGAGCTCGCCCCCCCCAATGTCAACTATTTATTTCTCCTGCATGGGATTCAAGGTAGAATTCATCTCGATGCAGAATGTAAATTCACATGTATTATTTAGCCAGTGAAAGGGAAAATGTACGCCTTTTTCAATGGATGTTACATATGATGTGTAATGTCACTTTCTATTTGATAACACAGATGGTACATGCATTTTACATCGTACTACTTCTATAGGTTAAAGCTGCGTCTGAATGGGCTAACTGTCCTCTTTCCCCCCAACCTATAAAATAATCATGCTATTATTATGGTATATATAGACAGGGCATATACCATCCTAATCATCAATATATGGTCATTTCTTTGATTATAGCCACAGAAATATACACAGAGTATATCTTTATTGATAAGAGAAGGTGGTCTATTAATGTTACTCCACTATAAATAACCCACAGTGAGTGTACACATTCTATGTTGATGTATTACAGTAATAATATAAACAGTTAATCTGTGAAATCCTTGATCAAATAACAACCTATTTCTTCTGCCTTCAACTTTCCCTCTTCCTTTCCTTTCATCTACTATTTACTTTAAACATTAAAGAAACTCATTCATTCCTTATTCATTCATTCCTTTAATATTCATTTCATTCATTTTCTAATCAAAAAAGAAGTAATAATCCATAGGTCACACTTCGACTGCCCACTCACTGTTTATTCTCTTTCCAATAGCATCACTAACATACCAATGGACGCCCCATCTTGCACAGGCTGTAATACCCTAATTGAAGAAGGATCAGTAATAGCCTTTGGTGATTCATTATTTCATCCAGCATGGTAACCCTATAAATGTTAATTAGTTTCTATAGTAACACACTGGATATTAACTGAAACGAACAATAAAACTGTATTAGTTTTAAATGTGCGAAATGCAGTCAGCCTGTAGACTGTGAATCCAACTTAT
This sequence comes from Pilobolus umbonatus, assembly GCA_025528865.1. Classification (NCBI taxonomy): domain Eukaryota; kingdom Fungi; phylum Mucoromycota; class Mucoromycetes; order Mucorales; family Pilobolaceae; genus Pilobolus; species Pilobolus umbonatus. Next base: position 82,288 of record JAIXMH010000027.1, read on the forward strand.
TACTCTTAACCACAGGAAAGCCTGTCTGTGAGAAGTGTTCTTACAGCTGTAATGTATGTAAGAAGACTATTCGAGATGAGGCCATTATGACGGGTAATTGGAGAAAGGCAAGGAAGATAATGCTGAGTACTTATATTTTAATAAACAGGAGAAGATGCATACCACGCAGAGTGCTTCAAGTGTGTATCATGTCACAAACGAATTGAAGACTTAGTATTCACACAGACGAGCAAAGTACAATGATGAATATACTACTATTATTACCTTTTTCAACTAACTAGTATCTTCATATGAAAGGGTATTCACTGCACTCCATGCCATGAAAAGCGAAAAACAGATAAACAGAGACGAAGAAAAGAGAGGGAGAAGAGGCAAAAGATGATTTCACCTCTCCCATCATTCTCCACTCCTACCACACTTTCACACGTAATATGAGAACTTCATTGACATGAAATATCCCCCTTTTTTCTCATCCTTTTTATCCACCCTTCTCATAGAGAAAATCCCCGGGAAAACCCAGTGATCCATTACCCCCACTTTCAAAGATCAATAATATATTGGAAAGCACCTCCACTCAATCAGACAAATTACCGGCTACATCCAATCCCCCTACACCTTCTCGCTCACGTAGCAATTCACCCGACACACCTACTGTAAATGATATACAACTTACTGCCTCAAAGTCAGAGATTATCACTTCCAAATCTCCCAGTTCTCCTCCTTTATCTGTCAAAAGTAGCTCCCCTATCCAATCGAATGGATTCATGGGCAGTTTATCCCCTATTATAACCAGTATCATGGAAGACACAGATGCTCCTATTCAATCCCCATCAGACAAGGATACAATTGATATACCAGACTTCAACCTGTCCTTCTTTGAAAACGAGTCCACCGACTTACTTAATCTTACTAAAACACTAGGTGCTAATATCACCATTAATATATATGGAAGCGACGAAGATAGATCAAAGGCAGAGAGTGTGCCTGCTATTGTAGAAACTACAGCCAAATTAACTCGTGCTTCTCAAATACTAGAATCCTCATTATCTGAAGTTTTCTCGGATAACGATGAGGAGTTTCCCTTTATTCAAAAAGAATCTGACCGAGAAGTACAGCTCACATCGGAACTGGACAAAGCTCATTCCAAACTGTTGGTATTACAGTCTAAATATAGCAAAATAAAGGTACAAACAAGACAGAGTCATATAAACCAAGGTGACTCAAGATTCTTTTATGAATAGGAGGCCAGTAGACAAGCATTGGATGAATTTACAAATGCCAAGGAAGAGTTTTCCAAGGAAGTCATACTTCGTCAACAACAAGAACACACAATCACCCAATTGAAACATCAACTGGACATACTCTGTAAATCAAAGTCAATGGATCGTACCGAGGTGGCTAAAATTACAAAAACAGAGATTGAACGAATAGCCAAAATAAGACAAGAATTGGACAAATCGTGCAATGACTTGAAAGCTTATAGAAATATGCTGATACAGGATATCGAATCATTAGCTCAGCAGAAACAATCTACATTTGAACTGTGAGTGTTGAAAGAAAGAAATGAAGCATAATCCTTACATGATCTCAATTGACTGTTTGTAATAGGGATCCTACTTTCCATCTGAGAGAGCAGCAAAAGGCACTGCTCATTGAAATCAGTTCACTGAAATTAGAAAGAGATTACATTCAAGATACTACTCGAGATCTCCAGAAGACCAAAGAAGAAACACTGTATGAGATGGTAGTACTCAACACGAAGAATGCAGAACTATCAGAAATGAACAACGCTCTCTCACGTCGAGTCACAGAGAGAGAAAGAGAGGCGGTTGCTGTCATGGCAGGCACCTCATTTATGTTTTCTCCTTCTGCCAGTCTGTCATCTGAATTATGCTCACCCGTATCGAACCCAAGGAAATCATCAGAAGCAAGTATTGGGAATATTCTCGATCTGAATCTGAGCTCCCCACCCAAGATGTTCAAGCTGAAAAAGAAGAACAATATGTTTGCCAAGTTGAGTGGCAAGTCAAGCAAAGTGGATCAGAGTAACTCGACTGTTTATGGAATGACCAATGCAAGTGCTAGTGCTATGAATATATCCAACCAGAGTATATCTCATCCACACACCAAAGACAGAAAGTATATGAACGATAGCCAACAGAGCGCACATACATTCCAGCCCACTTCATTTCTCAGACGTACCAAGTGTGATGCATGTGGTGATAAGATATGGGGCTCAACTGAACTCAGATGTGCTGGCTGTAACTATGTTTCCCATACTAAATGTGTATCCAATGTACCCCAGCTGTGCTTTGGTGGTAATACAAATAACAGCTTTGAACTGAACCCATCCGATGCTGATCTCGGTCGAACTTCATCTGGATTGTTTGGCTCAGATCTCACTTTGAGAGCACAGGCTGAAGAAAGAGCTATACCTTGGATCATTGAGGCATGCATTGAAGCAGTAGAGATACGTGGAATGGACTATGAGGGAATCTATCGTAAAACAGGAGGAGCATCTCAAGTGAGATTGATCCACCGTTCATTTGAGAGTGGAGAACCCATTGATTTGACAGATGATAATGTGGTCAATGATATTTGTGCTGTTACCAGTATATTGAAGCAGTACTTTAGGGAATTACCCAATCCATTATTACCATTCAACTTATACACACAATTTATCAGCACAGTCTGTAAGTAATGAGAGATGAACCATGTACTTGATTCTGATTATTCCTCTTCTATAAACTAGCTATCCATGATATCCATGAAAAATCAGACAGGTTCTTTGAGTTATTATCTCAATTACCCAAAGTGAACTATGAAACCCTGAAGTTTTTGATCCAACATCTTAACCGGTAAGTGTATATCTATATATATATATATACACATAGTAAGCTCAATTTCATCGTTTTTATAGTGTCCAACAATGCCATGCAGAGAACCTGATGACTACCAAGAACCTAGCCATGGTGTTTGGACCTTCCCTTATGCGTGATATCGAGTCAAACAGAGACCTTATTGATATGAGCCTCAAGAATGCCGTTATTGAATACTTGATTATCCATTCCAGCGAATTATTCTCTTTATAATCTTCTGCTTTCTCCCTTCTCCTTATCAATCTCATTATTTTGTATGTATTTCCATTCTCTTTCTCCTCTTAGTTCACTTTATTTACTGCAGCATTATTATAATTATTATTATTATTATTATTATTATTATTTACTATAATTATTATTATGATTATCAGATAATAGCATATACCTTGAATATAAAATAAAAAGCGTACATCAAACTGGGATATGTTGGATGGCAGTATGATCAGTGCCTTCATTCATCAGTTTCAGCCGTCTCTTTAGTAGATAATTCTCGAAGATGATAGCATTCTTTGTGTTACATTTGTACATAATGTCCATTAAATCACCTATGATAGGCAGTAGTCCTAACTAATGTACAATGAGTCAATGGGATGTTTGGTTAAGATCAAAGGAGATGGTATGTACCAAAAAGTCAAATACAACATTAATGATCATCTTGGTCACCAATTCCTGGGGAATATCTGCTTTCATGGCCATATGAATTAGATGGAGCGCACATAATAAACCAATCAGATCACCAACAACAGGAATAAGGCCTGTAGAGGATATATGAGTCATCACTGTTCTTATGTGTATGTATACATACATACTTGCCTATGAATGCATCAAATCCTATCTGGAGACAGCAGCATGTGACTCCTCTGTCCAGAAAATAGGCTCTAGACTTCACTCTCTTCAATATCTTCTGTTCTTCCTGTGTAAGGATAGACCCTTGTTTGTCCTTACCCCACCAATGTTTCTTCTGTGTCTGCTTCAATAGTTCTAACTCATGGTCCTCCTGTTCTGACATATAAGTGTTGTGTACTCCATTCACCACCTTCTTTAAATAGACTGTCTTTAACTGCTCCATACTCATCAGTGTGTGGGTGAATAAAGAGGGAAAATATCAGATTGAATGTCAACTATTCTCTCTCTATATATGTATCATGCTCATTGTGGGAGTTGTGGCTTGTGTGTATCTGTAAGTAGAATAGCCCATCCTTGCACAACAATGGCCTATTCTTGTGACAATTGGATATATCTCACCTAGTATATACACCTACATGATGTCTACTTTCTCTACTATATTAGTGGGAGGAAGGAAAGGAATAAACCAGCCAATAAGGAAATACCTACTAATTTTCCACGCTAAAGTATTTCAATACGCATTTCCATAGAGCCCTATTTGAATCTCTTTCCCTATTTTTCTTTTTATATATATATTTGTTGATATCAATTGAAGTTACTATGCGTCTTTTTGCTATTCCAGTCACCAGAAACAAATGGGCCTATTATTGTCACTCTTCCACACCACCCACTACACGCCTGGCTAAGATGGTAGACTGGTCAAGCACCAAATGGGACAAACTGGGAGAAGCAGATGCCACAAGTTGGAAGATGAAGTTGTATAAAAAGGGCAATTCTATCATGGACCAAATAGACTACCAAGAGTGGTTCCTGAAGTCTGTTCCTGTGAAAGAGGATCTGAAGGAGAGTACAGAGAAGAAGGTATACAGTGTGAATTACATCATATGTACGTCTTATTGACTTACAGAACTTCAGATCCATGTCTATCATCCATCTATGCTTACAGAAACAGACATACAGACTGACTTGGGAGTATTAATGAGAGAGCGAATTCCATATCATAGGAAGTATATGTATTACTCTGCTTATTGGGTACCCATTGCATGTACATTTGTATTAGTACCACTGATACCTAATATTCCACTTGCATATAATCTATTTAGACTGTATAGTCATTACAAAGGTAAATCAAACAATGGATTGAATGGAAACATGACTTATGCTGTCTATTTAGCTTATAAAGGAGCAGAGCATATTCAGTCAATTATGCAAGAAAGACGATTCACATACACAGCTGATAATAGACTGGATGAGATGTTGAGTGAATTGAAGTCAGCAGAGGATATTGTAATGCCTAATGGATCCATTGAGAATGACATAAAAGGGGTTCTGTCATTAGCAGATATACAGAGGATAGGGAAGGAGTTCCAAGTACCAGGATTAGAGGCAGAGTTGAGAAGGGCTAGAATACAGATATTATTAGGGATATCCAAGTCAAGTGGAATACAATAAGATGAGTACTCTACAATATACAATAAGATAGAATAGAACAGTATACTACTTGCATAGAAATAAAAAAAAAGCCTATCGTGTGACTGATATTTTTGCCCTTGGTGGATAACCAATACATTTCCTGGAATAGACTGTTGATTGGTATTGAAACTATGTGTTTTGTGTTTGAGTGTATGGAATACAAGATAAGTAAACAATTGATAAGTGAGTGGATAGATATAAGGATGCAGAGGGTATACCAAATATAGCATATACACACTATAGAATATATAATAGCTGATTAATTTTAATTTCTTATAAATACTGCCAGTTTCAACCCGAATCGCTCTTTCTTCTCTTTTTCTCTTTTTCCTTTTTCTCTTTTCCCCTTTTCCTATTGTTCCCACTCCCACCACTTCATCCACTTCATATGATCATTATTCCTCCACACACAAAGAGTGTCATCCCACCAGGGTTTATTGGTAAGTTGAATAAATAAATTTTTGCCCAGGAATTTAATTGTTTGTTTCACTCGAATTAAATGGGGTACCTAGACTTCACCTCTTCATCCTTTGACTCCATTCTATTTCCCGACTCAGTGGGAACTCCGACAAAGACCATCCTGGTCAATGGTATCCAGAAGAGAGCATCCCATCTACCTGATCTTATTCCGTTCATATCACTAATAACCGAGAAATGTGATATACAAGCTATCCACTTGATTATAGCCTTGATCTATGTCCAGAGATTCAGAAAGTCACTGCCTGAAGGTGAGTAATGTGTATGCTCTGTCTATGAGCTTATCTAATTCCATATAGAATACAATGCTGAACCCGAGGCTGCTCATCGTATATTTGTCGCTTCTCTGTTGGTGGCCAGTAAATACGTAGAGGATAAATCTATTTCTGCTAAACAGATAGTGCGTGCTACTGGAGATGTATGGTCTATTAAAGAAATAACCCGTATGGAACTGGCATTCCTAAGATTCCTTCACTGGAATCTCTATGTCAGCAGAGAGGAAATACATCGATTCCTGCTTGAACTAGGCTTTGATCCCCATTCAATACTCTCGGATGTTCCTTCACCTATTCTATCAGATGATACATTAGGTGGATAAATATTATTATCATCCCATAACCCAGATACCCTACAGCTATTTATCTTTTTTTTTTCTTTTTTAACCCCTTATCTATTCCACCTGTAATTTTTGTCTTTTATACCGTCTTCTTAATCAGTGTATATACTCTTCTTATTACCAATAAATCTACAAGTGCGATAGTCACCAACATCTTATATAAGGAATTAGAGTGTTACGCATATAGTTAATTTCTCACGAGTATTCCCTTATTGGACCACCAATGTCTATTGTTGTATTACTTATTATGGGTATGGGATAAACACCTCACAGTAATAGCTTGGATTAAGGGCGAAGATATGACTTCACTGTGAGATAGAGTAAGCTGGACAAGGAGTTGTCTCCCATAATAAATATATACTCTCGGCCAAAATGACTCAATGCATAAATCAGTTGTTACTCTTTATCTATCTCTCTTCCTTTTCCCTATTTGATACTTTTTCTCCCTCTATCTTAAGTGATCAGTCACTACACAGTAAATAGAGTTCTAAGCATACACCATATGTTAAAGTGGCAAGTGAGTCCCCCTGTGTTATTCAGGTGGAAGAAGTGGCAAAAGAGACTATTTCTTTCTTCTATTCAGTCCTGATATTCATTGTCTGCCAAGAGATACCCTTTGGATTCATATATTTGCTGTATAGATAGTGCTGATGAGGTACAATCTGTCAATGTGGTGGTGGGCGTATATCTAATGTGTGAGGATCTCCCGCCCCTCCCCCCCTGTCAAATCTCATATCACAGCTAACAGCTGAAATAGAATCATGAATTAGTCCTTACGGCATTTTAAAATTGCAGAAGCGGCTTTTTTGGACTTTCTGAAGTAGTCGCGCTTGAGACCAGGAGTGAATCTTGTGTGAACTCAAAGCCTTCAACAGAGTGTTCCATTTTCATAATACAGACAGTATTTCTGGACTTATGACCCGAACTTAATTATTATTATTTTTGGGAGACGATACAGGTTTTGGCTGTACTTCCACCTGTTCTGTTTGAGTTACACTTCTTCGTACTCAACTGTAATGATGGATGAGGGTAGATGATTGATAAATCTACATGAGCCAATGTCATACCAATAAACACTGCAAAAATACATACCTAGCTTCAGCCATTCTCTTTGTTCTATTAATTAACACGTCAATGTCTAGCAAGACTATTTGTATCACCTCAATCACTATAATGTCAATTGAACATACATCCTGATCTATGGCTTATGATAAGTAATATAAGAGCTATAGCACACCCCCATATCCCCATATACATGCACATGTACACTACATAGCAAACTGACTGTATGATGATGCTTGTATATTGTTTACAGTGCGTCCAACATTCCCCAATATACTTCATCTTTATATATCACTCTGTTCATAGTCTATTCTAACAAGAATGAGAAAGGTAAGTAAGTACATTATATGACTAATTAGTCATATCATTGATAAAACCAATAACCTATTTATAACCTTTGTACTTCTGGTACTCTATTGACATGGCTTAAAATAAACCTTAACATATAACCAGGTTATACATACAGATATAAATAGTCTGGAACAACCCTCCTTTTAAATCAACAAATTACTTGATCTGTCTATTCCCTAATGTTTATTATGGTAAGAGTATTATTATCCAATAAATATATTGCGCCCATACCAGGTGATATCATACTCATTTACAGTTTTTATCACTGAGTAAATTTGAAGCTGAAAATTCTGTACTCGTTTAAATATGATCCACTCTCACCCATCCTGTCACTTTAACTTTTCTTCTTCTCTATACATCACATTTCTCCTGAGAGTTTTTTTTTGTCTTTTTCTTTAATATGAGATTTGCTAAAGAACTAGAAGCAGATAGTATTCCAGAATGGAGGAAAATGTACATAAACTATTCTGGGCTGAAGAAACGACTGAATGCAATTGAGAAGGTAAATCCGTTTCATTCCTTGCTTCAGATGGACTGATTGTTTTCTATATAGTATCGCAGACTAAATCATCAAGCGGAAAATGCTAGATTGGAACAGGTTATTCATGCTTATGATGAAGGTGAAGAAAATCCAATGCCAAATATCTTCAGAAGAGCCAGTGAAGTGTCACCTACCAATCGAGTTCAGTTTACCAATAATGAAGGCAAATTAAATAGACTTAGATCAAGAACAGGCAGTATATCCACTAACCTATTAAAGAGGTTCTCTTATCGTGGTAGACGACAGAGCAATTCTGCTGAAACTAGCAAGTTATATGATGGTATATATATATCTCTATCTATGGGTGACATACGTACATGCTGATGTTCCCCATTCAATAGGTGGAAATTCACCTGATCTATCAGTCCTAGAAGAACTATTAAATTATGTCAGCGAACCAGAACAGGCATTCTTCAAAATGTTGGATGAGGAGTTGACTAAAGTATCCCAGTTCTATGATGGTAAAAATCTCACTTAACTATTGGATTCAGACTTGAAAACTAAAAAAAAAATTCCATTCGATCAGAGAAAGAGAAGGAGGCCATAACCAAGTCTGAAGCATTGAAAGCACAGCTTCAGATTGTTCAGGATTTTGCCACACAATTATCAGAGATGGTAAGATGATTTGGGTTGTTTATCTTATAAAAAGTGATCTTCTGATATTGGAATCTATTAGAATGTGAAGAAGAACACTTATTCTGTAGAGGCTAGATTGAATCCACTCTACTGGTTTAGAAGAAGCATGCCTGATAACATCTCCCAGAATGAGGTACCTATTCTGCCACCCACTGTGAACTACAATGACAGTCATCACATGACTTATAAGGTAACATACCCAGCATTCTATTAGTGGGATCTACTTATTTAATTCTATAAATAGCTGGCCAGAAGTAGACTGAAAAAGGCAATCACGGAATACTACAGAAGTCTGGAGTTATTGAAGGCATATAGAGTAAGTTCAACATAGTCTCAATCAATCATCTATTGATCTCACTGTCCTATCATGACAGTATCTCAACAAAACGGGATTCCAGAAGATATTGAAGAAGTTTGATAAAGTAAGAAACAGAGTGATACAGTTGGATTTCTACACCATAAACAGTATATACTAACCTATTCTATCCAATTTCTACCAGATTGCCGGGTGGAAAGCCACGCCCTTATACTTACAGAAAATCAGGAAATGCTCTTGGACAACATCGGATAGAATAGACCGTATAATATCTAATACCGAAGTAAGCAGATAATCATGGTCATTGCTATAAGATACTAACTCTAGTCCCAGGATATTTACATTCGAGAATTCACTGATGGTGATAGAAGAAAGGGCATGTCCAATCTCAGATTACCAGAAGGAAGACAGGTAAGGATAGATCTCGAATGGCCCAATCAAGTGAGGAGAAACTTATGTTGTAGCTTATAGACCCATTTCTCAGTTGCTTGGAGAATTGGATTCTATCTCGGTGTCTCCCTGGCTATTCTCATTCAAGTATATCGACTAGGTAACTCATCCACACACACACACACACACACACACACACACACACATTCTAACTCATGTTATTTTATAGCCATTGATCCCGAACTTCTCATCAGATTACCCTATATATGGTTTAATATGCAAATGTATGCCTGCTTCAGTCTTCCTATTCTGTTCTGTCTTGGATTCGCTGTCAATACATTTGTTTGGACAAAACTGCGTATCAACTATAAGTTTATTTTTGAGTTTGATGCCCGTGATAATATGAGTTACCATGAATTTGCCGAGGTAAATGTTCTAGTGAAACATGTTAACTTTTCAATATATAAGATTAGAATCTAACTGATCATTTATTTATTTTTTGCTGTAGTTGCCATCCTTGATGTTACTATTATTGTCCATTGCCATGTATCTGGATCTATCCGAAATATTCTCCCCTACCATACCTTCTCATCTATGCCCTCTCTTATTAGTCATCACATTAATAGCCATCATGACCTGTCCTTTCCCAATATTATACTACACCTCCAGAAGATGGCTGGGCCGTTCTCTGGTAAAGTTCCTATTCCTGCTGTATAAAACTCAAAATCTGATCTTCTTCTTTCGATAGGGTCGCATTGTCTTTAGTTTTGTATTTCCTATTGAGTTCAGGGATTTCTTTATTGCTGATGAGCTGAATAGTCTGGCCTATTCATTCTGGACATTTACTTATTTCATATGTGCCTATCATTGGAACTGGACCGATCTAGGTAAGCATGAACAGTCTACATAAAATCCAATATTAAATCAATAATGCTGTGTAAACAATAAAGACAGCCATTGTTCAGTGGGAATATTCTGGTACACACCCATCATAGCCTCCCTCCCTCCTTGGTGGCGTTTCTTACAGTGTTTACGTCGTTTCAAGGATTCAGGAGAGAGAGTACATCTGGTGAATGGAATGAAGTATGTGACAAGTATCTGTTCTACACTGGTGACTGGATATAGAAGAGCTTATCGTGAGTATTGATTGAACACATGCTGATTCTATTGTGCTCATTCATTATATTGATTCTTATAAGCTGGAAATACCATGACTATTGTATGGATCATCTGTTGTATCATCAACTCTTCTTATACTTCTATCTGGGACCTGAAGATGGATTGGGGAATACTTCAATTGGGCAGCAAGAACTTCTTACTAAGGGATGAAATTGTATTCTATAAATGGGTAACTATTAATAGCACTGAACTTAAATATTCCCTAATTAAGGATTGATTTGATGATAGAGCTACTATGCGGCTGCCGTGGTTGATATTGCATTGAGATTTGCATGGACATTGAATGCTGCAGGATTAGCCATGAGAAGTGAGATGCTTGGTTTCTTAACTGCATTATTAGAAGCATACCGGCGTATTTTATGGAACTTTTTTCGGTTGGAGAATGAGGTGATTAGATGACAATGTCAATTAATAACCACAATACACTTATAATCTTCTTCTTTTTTTAAACCAGCATCTCAATAACTGTGGTAATTTCCGTGCCATCAAAGACATCCCTTTACCGTTCACTTTCTGTGAAACGTATACTCCTTTAAATGCAGAGGAGAATGGAACTACATACACTGTGCAACCTGAAGAGCCGCTTCATACTACTCTATCAGCCTCTCCTACCCTAACTACATTACAGTTTGCACCCAAATTGCCTACACCTACAGGATCATTCTATGGTAGACGTGACTTTGAAAGCAGGCAAGATACGGATGATGGTCTCAATCCCCCCAGAATACCCAGTATCAAGCGTCACCCATCTATTATGGGGGCTGTGCTTAGACGCATCCATTCTAAGAAGGCAGATATTTCTCCCAAAGAACATGCTTCAGATATCGAAGAAGTAGAAGAGGAATCAGATGAGAGTGAATAAACAATAATAAAAAAAGACTGGGTGACTGTCTATTTTATTGATAATTTTTTTTTGCTGAGTGGGAGTTCAACAAGCCTTCCAAAAGTTTTTTTTTGTGGCTCCCCCAAAACTGTTTGTTTATTTTTTTCATATTTTCACTCTAAATTAGATAATCGACAATGGCAGCCATCCATGATTTAACCGTGAAAATGATTCCATTCTTGGATCGTCATTTAGTATTTCCTCTTCTTGAGTTCTTGGAATTGAAAGAAGTAAAAATAAACAAACGATGATGATAGTGAGAATAGGTCATTAATATCTTCTTCCTAGGTGTATTCCCCTGAAGACTTACTCAAGGCTAAATATGAATTATTTAAGGACTCCAACATGGTTGATTTTGTGCTTGACTTATATAAGAAGCTCCATAAGACGGATGAAGCTCCAAAAGGTTAGATAGTAGAGTCTTTATCTATTTGAGGATATGAAAACTGATGAAATGACTCTTAGAATTTGCCGAGAGAAGAGAGGCTGTGTTATGCCAGATGGAAGAATTGAGAAGTAAAGCACAAGATGTGATGGACGTACTCGAGAAGCCCGAAGTTATTGCTGCTCTTCGTCAAGACAAGGCCCAGAACTTGTCCTATTTAAAGGAGAAATATGGAGTAAATGGATGAGAAAGTAGACTTGGAAGGACAATCATGGTTAACACTTTCCTTTCTTCTTATTTGAATAGTTCAATGAGGATTCAATCAACATTTTATACGAGTTTGGTCAGTTTCAATACAACTGTGGTGATTATGGAGGAGCTGCCGACTATCTTTACCATTATCGTGTATTGGTAATAAATTGAATAATAAGGGGGGAAATCGCACTTGAGTTGATATTCATATTGTTATTCTGTAGAGCACTGATAGCGACCGTTTTCTCTCTGCCACTTGGGGTAAGATGGCTGCCGAGATTTTGACAGGTAACTGGGATGCAGCTCTGGAAGAAATGCAGAAATTAAGGGAGATTATTGATCAGAAGGTAAAAGATGATGGTATTGAAAGCAATAATAGATTTAACTGAATATCCAATAGAACTTCACATCACCCCTTCAACAACTCCAACAACGTACCTGGCTTCTTCACTGGTCTTTATTCGTATTCTTCAATCACCCCAAGGGACGTGATGGTATTGTTGACATGTTCCTTACACCCCAATACATCAACACCATCCAGACCTCTTGTCCCTGGATCTTACGTTATCTGGCTACAGCTGTCGTGACCAACAAACGTAGAAAGAACCAAATGAAAGAATTAGTGAAGATTATCGAACAAGAATCATATGAATACAAAGATCCCATAACTGAATTTGTCGAGGCTCTCTTTGTTAACTTCGATTTCGAAGGAGCTCAGAAGAAGTTGAAGGAATGCGAGGATGTCTTGAGCAATGATTTCTTCTTGGCAGCCACCCATGAGGACTTTATGGAGAGTGCCAGACAATTCATCTCTGAGACTTACTGTAGAATCCACCAGAAGATTGATATCAAGTAAGTCCTATTGATAGAGGGATATGAATAACCAACTAATCCTTGAAACAGGGAAATGTCACAAAGATTGAACTTGAGCCAAGAAGAAGGCGAGAAATGGATAGTTAATTTGATTAGAGATACACGTGTAGATGCCAAGATTGATTTTGAAGAGGTAAAAGCTGATATAATTTAAAATAAGCAGGAAATTATTCAAATATATTTCAATATTATCTGTAGAATACTGTTATTATGAATACACCCATTACTTCCGTCTATCAACAAGTAATCGAACGTACAAAGGGTCTGTCATTCCGATCACAGGTACTCGCTACTACCATCAAAAGACGTGAACAGGCACAGAATGCTTCAAATGAAGTTGTAGTATAAAAAGAATTGAGGAGATTAAGGATGTTAATAATAAATTGATGGCTAAAACAAATACCTTTATTTGCATGAATCCTGTGTATGATTGTATATACAGATATATATATATGTATATCTATTTATTCCATTTCTATATATATATATATATACCCTACCAGTTGAATAAGGGGTAACCATAGTGATGAATATATATATAAATAATAGTTCTAATTGAGATATTAGTAAACCTTATTTATATTAGATGTATATGACATGTTAATCATATGATCACAATTAAATTTATTGTTACATGTAAAATGCCCTATTTATTTAATATAAATATACGTAGAATCAGACCCTTCTTGTCTTTCTTACTTCTTTCTCCTCCCTCAACTTTCACCATGAGTGAACAAGCACCTTTATTACAGCAGAAACCGCCTGTGACTAGGCCAAAATATAAGCGAAGAAGGTCTTCTTTTGATCCTTCTACATATCATAGTATTGGTAACATTGTTGACACTTCATCCAATCTAAATTCCACGAAAGAAGCAGGCCTGTCTTTTATACAAATATTAGCATTGACTATTTGTATGGCAGGTGTCCAGTTTACATGTAAGTACAAATGGTAAATCATCTTGTGTGTGTAAATTCATCTTTGTTTATTATTTTATTCAGGGACTGTTGAACTATCGTAAGTAGCCCTTCTTTTAGATATTGAATAATGAAAATAAGGCACATGCTCATCATTCTCTCTTGATAGTTATGGCACACCCTATTTATTGTCTCTTGACTTGAGTAAAGAGTTAACCGCTTTGGTGTGGCTGGCTGGTCCCTTATCTGGTCTACTCGTACAACCTGTATGTGATCTATATATGTGTGTGTGTGTGTGTGTGTTTGTAATACTGACCCCTTTTTTTCATTTAGCTCATAGGTGCCTTCAGTGATAAATGTACATCCAGATTCGGTAAAAGAAGACCATTTATTGTCGTATCAGGTGTGTTGACCTGTTTCTCTATGGTGGGTATTGCCTATGCTAAAGAAACAGCTGCTTGGATATCTCATACATTCTATAATGATAGTTATGAATCAAATGTAAGTTTATACGGGATGTGGAATAAAGAGTGGGAGAATAACTTCTGTTTAGACCCATTTCTATGCCATTGTGGTTGCAGTTTCTTCTTTCTACTTTCTGGACTTCACCTTGAATGCAGTACAGGCTATTTGTAGGGCATTGATATTGGATATACCTCCTTTATGGCAACAGGAATATGCAAATGCCTGGAGTGCTAGAATGAGTAATTCAGCTATGGTGATCGGCTATTTTGTTGGATTTATGGATTTGAAGACTCATCTACCTTGGTTGGGTGACTCCCAGATTAAGGTTTTCTGTATAGTAGCAATGTCAGTATTCTGTGTTACCTTAGCTGTTACCTGCTTTCTTGTACATGAGGTACCATTAACTGAACCTGAAGATCAAGATGACCTGTAAGTTCAAATTAGATAGAAAATGAAGCACCCTCATTTATTGATCGGAAATACTCATGATAGACCTTGGAATCACACTCTTCTCTATATCTGGAGAGCATTTCGATTCCTGCCTAAGCCTATTCAGTCACTTTGTAATACTCAGTTCTTTGCTTGGATGGGATGGTTCCCCTTTTTATTCTATAGGTAAGAGAAAAAAAGAATATAGGGTTATTCTTATTAATATGATCGATGATGTTATTTCTTGTAGTACTCAATGGGTATCTGACCTTTATTTCGCATCAAATCCCCCCCAATCACCTGATGAAATTGACTGGGCTGAAGGAACCCGTGCTGGTTCATTTGCCCTGTTATGTAATGCTTTAGTGTCAGTTGTTGCAGGTATGGTGATTCCATCTGCTGTCATGCATTATGAAAAGAAGGTATGGTGGTTATCGTTATTGAATGTATATACTGCTTCTCAGTTGATCATTGCCGTCTGTCTTCTGTCTGCCTGGTTTATTCGTTCAGTTGCTGCTGCCACCGTTGTTCTGGCTGTATTGGGTATACCATGGGCTGTTGTGTTATGGGTACCCTTCTCTTTGGTGGGTGAATATGTCAGCTATGAAGATGAGAATAGAAAGAAGAAGGCACGAGTAGAGAACTATTCTAGTGCTAGCCATCAGGTGGAGAACCAGCAGGAAGATTTAGATGCAGGTATGATACTAGGTGTACATAACATGTATATTGTATTCCCCCAATTTGCAGTGGCCATCATCTCCGCTGTAATTTTTGCTGTAGCAGGCGATGATGTCGATGACGAAGATCCCGGTAAATCCAATGTAGCAGCTGTACTTGCATTTGGTGGATTCATGGCATTAGTTGCTACCATATATAGCAGGCGTATTATTAGAGTGAAGGACGAGTAAACATATATACATATGTATACGTACATATACTTTTATTATTAATTTTCTTTCCCTGTTTAACTGTAATAAATGATATTAAACTACACAATCTATATATGATCCAAACTATCTCACTATCCAATCCTTGATCTCCTCCAGCTTATCCTTCTCGACTGAACATTGCCCAAATTCTACCCTATTGTCCAGATGCTGGAACTTGAAGTCCTCCCCTTCATAACCCAGATAGGCCTCTTCTTCATCTCCTTCTGATGCCTGCTGTTCTACTCTGGCAGTACGGGTGGCTCGTAGTCGATTACTAGAATAAACCTGTTTGTTAATAGGACGTCTAATCTACAAATGAATCCCACATACATTTCACTCTCTAACATCAACTGGATCTTATCTACTGGTAAAGCAGTGATCATATCAGATTTGTTGCATGCAATCAGCACAGGAATACGCTGTTTCTGTACTCGGGAGTTAGCCAATATATCATATAGGTATTCAGCTACTGATCTGATCTGTCTATTCAGACTGGTGCTATCTAAAACAAACACAATAGAGCGGGTGACTGGAAGGAAGTCGGTATATCGAGAACGAATTCGTTCATGTCCTGGCATATCCACCAATTCATAGTTCTGGTGTCATGATGTGAGTAAGTGAAGATGACCCAGTAAAAAGGATGTTGATTTCTTACCTTGGTCCCAATAGTTATCTGTCCGTCATTCTCCTTCATAGATGAGACAGTGGGTCGATAGTGGCCATATTTCAACTAATGTATTCATTTAATATTCTCAATCAACTGAATGAGGTGTAAATAAGAGTAAATACCGATATATACAGTGCTGTTTTACCAGCATCACTAATCCCTAGTAGTAAGATTGTATTCTTCTTTTGCTGTTTAGTGTAAGTGACTAACAAGACTGCAGGTATAGAGTATTAATACACATAATAGAAGTATATATATGTTCATATACCAGTTATAACTGTAATAATAGCTACTGCCACTGCTATCTTTAGTAATAAAGAATCCATGATAGTAACTGTGTAAGGAGGAAAGGAGTAAAGAATGAGAAGAGAAGCAGTGAAATAGGTGCGGTGATTGAATATGAGATGATACTGTCTGTACTGGTGGATAATACGAGAGGCCTGTATCGTAGCAGATTACAAAAAAGGGGGAGACTTATGCACTGTTATCACTCCTTTAGAATGCAATCTACTTAATCACTTATCAGAGAGCAGATAACGTGACATTTCTAGGTGTGGAGGATGGCTTAAATTTCCCTGGTGACCTTCAACTATTTTTTTTTCTTCCTCTTCTTTAATTATCCTATTATTATTATTTTTTGATATGAGAAGACCTTTGGTGTTTGGTGGTTCTTCCCACCCCAAAATGACTCAAGAGATATGTGACAGACTGGGTATTGAACCAGGGAAGACTCGGTTATCCAAGTTTAGTAATAATGAAACGAGTGTTGAACTGTATGAAAGTGTGCGTGATCAAGTAGTGTTTATTGTGCAGTCAGGCTGTGGACATGTGAACGATAACTTCTTTGAATTGCTTATTATGATACAAGCATGTAAGACTGCTTCAGCCAGTAAAGTGGTGGCTGTTATTCCCTTCTTCCCTTATTCTCGACAACCAGATGCTCCCTTCAAGAGATCAGGCGCTCCTCTCATCAAACCTCCTCCTATGACTGTCCCTTCAACACCACAGACAATGCCCTCCACTCCCAAAAATGAATACGAGAATCATGATTTGACACTGGAGAGTAACGCCCACTCTTTCTCTAGACTCTCACTGGACATGGACTTTGGACAGCAGATATTGCTGGGAGGTGGCCGAACCAACTCCCTCTCCCTTCTTCCCCAGCATATCAATACAAATGCCAATAATGGCTATAAACAATGGGTAGTCAGATCAGGTACTTTGATCGCTGAACTTCTGACATGTGCAGGTAATATCTTTGAAGTAAATAGATTGTTTATGTTATCATCTAATGGCTGAAACCACAACAGGCGCCGATCATATTATTACAATGGATTTGCATGACCCACAGGTAAAATGAGAATATACAATACCATAGGTTAATCTGATACATTGGCTGTAGTTCCAAGGGTTTTTTGATTGTCCCGTCGATAACCTATCTTCTTTACCTTCTATGGTCAAATACATATATCACAGCATACCTGATTATAGAGATGCTGTCATTGTTTCCCCCGATGCTGGTGGTGCTAAGAGGTAGATGAATCAAATAGATCAATGATATACATTATTTACTTATCAGCTTATCTTGATAGAGCAACCTCTATTGCTGAGAAATTACATATGGATTTCGCCCTAATTCACAAAGAACGTCGCCGCCCAGATAAACCCCAGAAGCATGATTTGATGCTGGTGGGTGATGTCCGTAACAAAGTGTGTATCTTGATTGATGATATTGCAGACACATCATTTACTATCACCAAAGCTGCTAAACTGTTGCATGAAAATGGTGCCACTAAAATCTATGCCTTCATTACCCATGCCATTCTGTCTGGTGATGCTGTTGAAAGAATCCAGCGAAGTTATCTTGACCATGTTATTGTAAGTGACTCTGTTCCCCAGGATGAAGTCACCCAGAGATGCAAGAAATTCTCTACTCTACCCGTTGCTGCCTTATTTGCTGAGGCCATCAGAAGAATCCACTTTGGTGAAAGTGTCAGCACTCTATTTGATCTCCAGGAAGAAGCATAAACAAAGGACTTTTTTTCCTTTACTATTTCCTGAATACTGATATACATATATATATCACTCCATTGTTTGAAAATGAGCCTTACAGACTTATTAATGTACTAATCCCACTGATGTTGTATATACAAAATAACTATTTATTATGTTACATAATGTTACTACTATCTTTTATAATATAAAATCCCATATCTGTTTCGTTCACTCACTCTTATCTGTTAAATAAGCCCTCTTATCTACATGATTATTATAAGCCCCTCCTATCTGCTTATCTACTGGCTTATTCTTACTTTTCTATTGACAGTTATAAGACCATATCGGTTGATTGTAATTCATTGGTATATGAGAACCATTCATATTGTCCATTCATCTTCCAGCCCTTCAATGAACAATCGATGACTCTGTCCACAGACATCTCATCATCAGTATCATCCTCTATTTCGAATATACGCTGACCAGAACAAGTGGAAATGATAGGGTAAACAGGATTAAATGAGGCAGACGAGATAAGATCTAGAAGATGGATTGAGTAAAAACAAAAAAAGGAGAATCTCTTTGGTGGGTAATACTACCTCTATGTGCATTAAAGGATTGAATCAATCTTTGCTTAGTCTCCACATCTTCTTCTTCACCGGTGGTTATATCATATATCAGCAACTTTCCTTCTTCATCACCAGTCATCAGATATCTTCCAGTGGCATCTATATCGAAGTGGATCCTTTGATTTGTTCTTCCTTTTCTGGGTAATTCATACAGGATATTAGCACTGTCACGAATATCCCAACACAAGATAGAATTAGAATGCCTAGAAGCAGAGAAGAGTAATGTGCCGTCTTTAGAGAACTTGACTTGAGTAGTTCCACCTTGAAATCCTGTTAATTTGTAACAAAGCTCGTTCACTGATTCATCATAAAGACCAATCGACTGACTGTATGATCCTGCTGCGTACAATCCAGAGTGATCGGGAGAGAAGTCTATGCATGATATGATTCCCTTCTGACCCTTCTTGCTCCTTCTTTTAGGGATGGTAGGCACCTTGACTGAAGATGACCCACCACTATTTGTATCAAATATCTCAATCATATTCTCATATCCACAGTATAGCCTATTAGTCATTCATCAAAGTTAATCAAAAGGGACAAATAAATAGTTTTTGTTTAACTGACTTGGATCCATCCAGATTGAATGTGATAACATTAGGTCCAATAAACTTCTCGCAATGATCAACCACACTATAGGATGCCCTGACCTGTTTATGAATAATAAATGAGTGTTGTGATAGTGAAAAGTGATCTACTACTTTACAGTGCCCGTATTTAGATCCCACAATCGTACCGGATGATCACGAACAGAAGTCAAAAAGCAGCAGGTAGAGGGATCTATAGAGAAATGGAGTGAGTTTCTAGCATTTGCAAGGCATGTTGGTATTCTTTAAACCTTGTGATGACATGAATGGAAACCAGGCAAAGTCATTGATTGCTTCCCCTTCTCTGATAGCAAAGGTGGGTGTCCATGGGTGGCTTAGTTCATGCGAGTCTTCATATATATCAGAAGGTCTAAAAGCAGAAGTAGAAGTCAATCAAAGTATCCTTGTCTGATTAGGTTTTACCAATAGAGATGCCTTACAGCTGGAATAATCTGATGATATTATCAGCTGAATTAGTCAACAAACATGATCCATCGGGAGACCTATAACAAGAGTAATGTTATTAGGGAAAGTATCATATATCAATCAAAATAAACAAACAACAAATACCATTTAGCATTTCTGAAGTAGTTATAGGAATCAGACTGGATAGCTAAGTCTATTGGTTGGTGTAGAAGACTCATATCTTGTTCAAGACACTCCTTCATGGAAGTAGTGTATCTGTCCAGAGTGGAAGAAACAAGAGAACATGGCCCTTGTTGGAAGTCAGGAATAAACACTGAATAACCTGTCGTTTCTTCCTGGACTTCATTGACTACTTCCGCCTGTACTTCAGTCACTGGTTGTTCTTCATTGTCTATTTCTGACTGACCTTCATAGGCTGTTTCAAGTTGCACTCCATTAACTACTTCCTGGTGTACTTCATTGATTGTTCCTTCCTGCACTCCAGTCACCAGTTCTTCTTGTACTTCATTACCAGTTCTTTCCTGCATTTCAGTCACCATTTCTGTTGATACTTCTCTCACTGTTTCTGTTGATACTTCATTCACTGTTTCCTGGTGTCCTCCTTTCATTGTTCCTCCCACCCTTTCTGCCTTTTCCTCAGAGTTCTCCATGATAAGGTATAAATGACAGTGATCTCATATGTTGGAATAAATATGAAAAAAAAAAAATGTCGGATATCCAAATGAAAGGGTAGACACACAGAGTGAGACTATCCATGATCGACAAGAAGCCTCTCCTTTTCATCTTGGAATATCTCATAAACACTCCCAATGAGTCAGTAATAGTGATTTATCTATTGAGATTAATCATGAATAGGCCTTGTGACATTAACTATACAGGATTCCCCATGCTATTCAGTAGTGATCATGGTCTCTGTGTCATCGTCTTCATACCATTCCACTGAAGTATTAGTTATCCTTTCTCTTCTTGTCTTGTAATTTGTTCCATTCAGTAACCGCCATGACTGATGTTTACCCCGCCTTCTAATTTACAAATAAGGTATTCTGCCTATATGTTTTTATCAGGCGATATATTCATAATCAACAAATATAAACCCCAACCGTTCCTTACTCATCCTATGTATAAATATTGATAAATGATTTGTGTACGGTTGGTGTATCTCGAGATAGCACCATATAATAAATTTATCATTGTCACTCTATAACACATGATCCTATCTCCCCCCTTTTGAGCTTATTTCTACTACAGAGGCAGTGGATAGTACATGGAAATAATACCTCAGTTCTACTCTGTCTACCGACACTCTATGACGGTGTCTATTCGCTCGGAGGGAACCATCAGAATAGCAACTGATATAATCACATTATCCATGCAAATCATCGTTGTTTATTCTGTAGGTGATGCATCTTCAGTAAGGTGGAATTACCGCATTGGTTCATTGCCACACCCGTACATAACACAAGTCTATCGCTACACCAATTTGTGTGATATTCAAATACAACATATGAAAAATAGAGTGCTTATATTCCTCGGTAAACAAAAATAAAATAAAAAATATTTTATTTTAATATAATAATAACACATATTCCAGTCCTTCTATTTCTTCCTTTCACTAATTTAAACCTTAAGAAAAAATATGATTACAGCCAGAATAAGGCCCACAACATACAAATACACTACAAGTGATATATCCTGTCGTCGATTCCATATTGATAATAACACATGGAATGACAGTGATAATGACCAGTATGAATCTTCACACTATGATACACCACAATATGAACAATCTCTATCACAGCATGATAAAGACAGGTTTATTGAACTGGCACAGGCAGCATTGGAAGAGGCCAAGATGGAAGAAGAGCAGAAGGGACTGTTACATGAATTAATAGAGACATTGATAGCCCATACAGGTGCACCTATGGTAGCAGATGTCATATTAGAACAGTTTCGTAGTCAGGATGTTATCGAACAATTGGCAGAGGATCACTTTAATGAACAGAAGAGAAGGAACTCCAGAACAATGGAAGAGGAAACATTGTACTCATCCAACACACTGACTGAGCCAATCAATCTAGAGGAAGACATCGTATCAACCACAACATTCCATCAGAACACAGTGGTGGATAGTCCTGATATGATATTATTGATCTCTGAATATTCATGGCGATTCTTCAGGCTATTGATATTAGCTTCCCTTGTAGGTCTTATTTATCACTTTATGTGTGTACATCCCAACCAATCATTACTTTCATTATAACCTCTCCTTTACCCTCACACCTTCTTCTTTGTTTGTATATATATATATATCTTCTTTCATACTCATCTTTTAATAACCACTAAAAACACACTCAAAATAAAGTATGCTTAACTTGTAGAAAGTACATCTAGTTCATGTAATAATTTCATCAATAGTGCCTCATCTTCACTCATAAAGTCAACTTGTGCATATACAGACTGTTCACATAGTTCCATTATTTCAGCCTCAATTGTATACTATAATAACAAAATGAGTGGGTGGGAATGTGAACTCTTGGTGTTCGTTACTTACATTGTTAAGGTGTAAAGAGATGATCATCCGGGGATAAATACCATGTATAGGGGGAATACTCAGTATATGCCGTATGAATGCTATAGTGTATCTTCTGTGTACTCTGTGAGTGGTGGAAACAATGCTTGATGTGACTAGATCCTTCACAAGCTATATCTGTTTATGTCAGATATGGACTCATGTGATTGCTATCCAACCATACCTGATCTATAAGATATATCCCTAGTCTATGATTTATATGTACTAATTCATTATTGCCAGGACTAGGAAAGGATAGGCTGATCAATCCATTGCATTGAATAAGGTCTTTTGGCTTGATTTCAATGGATTGAGTATAGTGTGACTGGGAGGGCAGATGGATGCTCTGCTCAAACAGATTATGGCAACTATCATTCATAATAGAGGCAGTGTGATATTCCAAATCAATCTGAAATATACACCCAAAATAATGAGTTCCAATTAGACCGGCCAGCTATTCTCTCTTGTGATCTTTACCTTATCTGATTCAAATTGGATGGATCCCTTCAATGATAGAACAGGGAATTGGGTCTTATTCTGAACATGGAGTGTCAAGTGTATCGATCCATTTCCTGCTGGCTCTAATTTGGTCTCTACAGCTTTGGATATCAGTATAGTCTTACTCTAGCATATCACTGCCTCACCTATTCTAACATTCGTTTGATACATATGGACTACCATATTGTTCATGGCCTGTGTCATTTGTACATTATTCTCTAGGCTTCTTAACAGAGTCTAATGGGTGCCTATATTAGTCAAAGTCTGTTATGTCAACCTCATGAACTCACAGAATAGATGGAGTCAAATGAGGACTGTACTTGTTCTGTTGTTGACTCTAGTCCCTTTCTGATGTCATTACTGTATATACACTATGTATTACTATCATTATCCCCTTCTAATGAGTTGTATTCGTTACATTGACACTGTCTTGTTTTCTTCATTATCAGACATATTGTTGGTTGGGGAAGTAGGACCCAGACTTAAAAAATAAAATAAATAAATATAAATATAAATCTGGTTTCAGTCACAAACAGACACAAGAAGAATTGGTATAGAGTACATCTCACTGACAGAATCAAGGATTCAGCCAAACATTGAATACACATACCATTGTTATTTAAAAGAGAAGTGTATGCATATACTCCATACACTTTATATACCCCATACACTTTATACATACTCCATACACTTTATACATATAAGGGTACATGTATTTATTTATACTGTCATTACTTCGACATAAGTAGTAGTGTAGCGTATGACAGAATCTTGCAGAGAGTGATGGATTGTCATACATTTATCAACTGAGTGATTGGTCTTTCAAATTTTATTTAAATAAGAAACAATATATTTTTTTATTATAATATTATTTCCTCTTCTATTCAAACAGTGTGGGTGCTTACTTAATCACTCTTTAATTGATCTCCTCGATGAAGTCACCTCTATCTGATACCACTACAATCAATGAACAGACTCCTTTGATTGCAGATTGTAAGGATATGAAGAAACCCTCTATTTGGTACATCATCATTCCCGTCTTCTTCCTCACATTCTCTACTGGGTAAGTGATATTCAAATAGATATCTACCATAAATATAACCATGGTCATATCTTAGTGCTCTGTTTGCTCCTATGATTGAATTCTATACAATCGTATTCTGTGAAAGGTAAAAAGACCACCAAAAAAAAATCATTTTATTTAATCTGATAAAGACTCATTTCCATCTTTATAAAATCTGATAAGATATTATAAATCAAAACAATCAAATTCCGTGCTGGGGTATGCTCTATCACAGGATAAATGTGCTATACCAGAAGTACAGTCTATTGTGTCTAAAATACAGGCTATCATCCTGTTCTCTTATTATATTACTCGTAAGTTACCCTCTCCATTGTATGTATAATAATAAACAAACTTCATTTTTTAAATATTTCTATCTACACACACACCCTATACACAGCCTTGTTAGTAGCAGGGTACTATGGTTCCTTATCTGATCGGAAAGGAAGGAGACTGGTATTCAAAATATCTGCTTTGGGAAACATGGTCCTGATGACATGTTATGTCTTGACAACTAGATATAGAGACACTTTTGGTATCTCTTTATTGTTCATAGGCCCAGTGGTACGTGGGTTATTGGCAGGTGATAATGTAACAGCGGCTAATATACAAGCGTACATTTCAGACTGTACTACACCATCGAGCAGGTAACAGAACTAATATATGACATATTTGTCATGAAGCTAATATTCTGTACTATTAGAACAGTTGCTTATGGACATATGATAGCCATCACTTATTTAGGCGCCTCTCTTGGTAAAGTATTGCTATGATCAGATAAAAAAATAATGATTAACCCGCCAATCAGGTCCCTCCGCTGCATCCTTGTTGATCAAGAAAACAGGATCCATTGAGTATCTCTTTTATGGATCAGCTCTCATCAGTCTTGTATTTGAATGTTATATATTCTTTGTTCTCCCAGAGTCTCATAACTTCAAAGACTTCAAAGAAAGAGATGCCCAGAGAATGGGTCTTCTACAGAGTATTAACGTATTATCAGCCCTCCAGATTCTAAACAGAAAGAAATCCAAACATGCTAATAAGCTAGCTCTTCCCCTCATCGCGGGATCACAGTTTTTGTTGACTATCTGTATGCTCCCACCTATCATCCTCTACGCTATGCTCCAGTTTGGGTGGACATCTTATGAAGGTGGATTCTTTATCAGTCTGACATCCTTCACGAGATGGATGGCTGTGGCTGTTCTGCTTCCTGTGATGTCTAAGCTATACTATAGAAATAAGAATATCAGCCCTATCAATCATGACCCTGACTCCAGAATAGATATCTCTCCGTCACCAGATATGAATAATAAATGTGCTGTACAACAGCAGGAGCGTACTTACCATTCTATAGTATTTGATATGGGCCTAATAAGATTTGGATTGATCGCCGAGACAGTCTGCTTGTTTTTGCTGGGGCTAGTCAATGATTCATTCTCATTCACTGCTGTGGGCGTACTCCAGAGTCTATCTGCTTTGGCACTACCATCCTTTCGTTCTATGCTAACAACACTGGTTGATCCATCTGAAGTGGGGGAATTGTTTGGGGCTGTTGCTATTATAGAGTCATTTGGGAGTAAGTACAATAGATATCAACTTTAAATGACTTGATCAATAACCAATCTTTCTGTAGTGATTGTGTCCCAGCTTACGATCAATACTATCTATGGGGCAATTGTATCTACCATGCCTTCACTTATCTTCCATCTTTGTGGAATATTCAGTCTAGCATCCTTACTACTAACATTTTATGTCCGTCCATCTTCTATAAAGAACTCTCATCTTGTCTAAATCAAGCTTTATTGATTTAAAATGAAAATAGCGGGTGTTCTATGTGATGGGGATCACACTCAATTCACCATGTTATTCATAAAAGTACCTTCCATAATGAAATATCAAACAACCAATAAGCATACGACCAGATGCTTGTATTCATCACCTTCCGTCTTACTTCAATATCTTCAAAAGATATGCCTTTTTGTAATAAGCTCCTGATGCTCCCCCACCTCCTTCTCAAAATAAACTCTTTACCAGCTTACTAACTGCGTGTCTTTGTTATTGTAAGTATTGAACCTTCCTTCCCATTATGGATAATAGAAATAAATTTCATTGGTTCCTATGGAAACGTCACTCCTATCCTGTGGCGTAAACAATAAATAACCAGATATTCCCCCATTCCCCTTCTTCTTCTTCTTCTTTGTCACGTCCTAGACCTCTGACATTTATTAAAACAAGACCGATTGAATCGTGTCTCTCAACCGACAAAACCATAGTATCAATGCCCGAAGGTTGATATGAAAGCATAGTTGTGATGATGATTATTTGTGATGGCGTTGTAGTGATTCCCCTCAGAGACCATTCGGGCGGTAGGCCTAAATGTAGTCATCCCTTATAGAGTGTCGAGGAACTCACCGGTGGTAGAGAATGTGGTTGTTATGATGCTGGAATCTTAGTTGTTGTTGTGATTATGTTTGGCTTGAGTCATACTTTTGGGATCAGATGGGCTTCTCACCTTCTCGTTGGTTGATCCTGTTAATCAAGTACTTTCTGTACTTGAGAACTGAGAAGAAGCCCCCTTTTTATAATAAAAGTCTTTTTCATACGCGTTCTTTATGTCTTTTTGATACGTGTCCGTATGCCTTCCTCCTTACATACACTCATTACATACTGCTTTATGATGTTTACTACAGTTATTTCAGTAGTTAAGTTGAGTGATATCGAAAGCATCTCTCCCTCTCATTTCTAATCACGTGATGGTGTTCATTCAAGTCGAACTTCTCATATACAGATGGATAGATATAAGGAATTACGAGTCACCCTTGAGCTATCTGAACTTGAATAAACAGTGCTGTTGTGTACCCAATATATAATAGATAATTATGAAATAACTCACCCATTTACTCTTCTTCTCTATTTAAACCCCATTATTCATTATGTCCTTGTCCTGGCGTATTATCGATATTGATCAATACGATGAAGACGCGTATACCGAAGATGAAATATTAGCCGAATTTGAAACAAGCTTGTCAACAGAAGAAGTGAACTCCAATACACAGAAACGAGGTACTGAAGTGCGTAATTTACTCACCAGGTAAACAGCTGTTTGATGAGTGGAAAGCAGTATGGATGACTGATAGTTTATAACTCTTATAGAGGTGATCTCGATAACTCCTTAATTCGTGCTCTGGAAGATCCACCCTATGGACGTCATTTGGAGGAAGCCAAGGTAAGAGTATACACAAGTGGTGTTTATCAGTAGAACTAACACATAGAGTATAGACTGAGAGCACACGATTAGTTTCAGAGGTATTGACCTTATTCCGTGCCACTGATATCAGTAACATCATCAAGACACTCAATAAGGACCAACAAGATATTCTTATGAAATATCTCTATGCAGGCATGGCTAAACCAGACCAGTATAATTCTAGTGTATTATTGACATGGCATGAGAAGGTAAAATAATAAGTAAAGGAACCCCATTTAGATACTGATTTGAAATCATTCTATTCTAGTTGACTGAAGTGGCAGGAACAGGGTGTATTGTTCGTGTGATGACAGATAAACGCTCAGTATTTTGATAGGACTGACATATATTATTTCTTCAATTTAATAAAAAAGAGGGAATATCATGCTAATTTCAATCGAAATCCCGTTGATTCTGTTTGACCAGCAAATATAGTACCTGCTAATCCCTCTTCATCGATACCATGACTAGCCAATGGTGCAGATGGACTGTTGTTTCTTTTACGACTATAGATAGCAAGTGAGTAAAGAGTGGCATGTGTGGTGGAATAAGCAGTGATATTACCTATGACCTGAGCTCTTAGATGGCCAGGTAGGGAATAATGCAGGGTCTTTGGGTGCAGGGCTCTCACTAAAATAAGGGTGTTTTAATGCCTGTTCAGCCGTAATACGTTTGGTGGGATCATAGGCTAACAGTTTAGAGAGTAGATCCAAGCCTGCTTGTGTCAATAGAGTGACTTTCGATCTCAAATGGCTGTATCTATAGAATGATATTGTCAATAGACTTCCTATAAAACCAAAACAAAGACTAGACTATAAATACGCTACGGCTGATAGATGGGTGCTATATTCTTCGCATGTGGTAAATGGCTGAATCCAGGCCAATTCTCCTCTGTGGGAGTGCCTAACAATTTGAATATCTGAGAGAATCCATTACTATCCATGTTCCTGACAAATCCTATCATTCTTTTACTCACCTTATCCAATTGATCTATTTCACTTCTACCGGGTAAGAGAGGCTCATTGTTCAGTAGTTCAGCAAATATGCAGCCAACCGACCACATGTCAATGGCTGTACTGTATTCCTTTGCTCCCAATAACAATTCAGGTGCTCTGTACCAAAGAGTCACCACTAACTGTGTCATGTTCCCCAATGGACTACCATACTTCCTTGCCAGTCCGAAATCTGCCACTTTGATCTCACCTCTGTTGTTGAGTAATAGATTACTCGTCTTCAGATCACGATGAATGATCCAATTATCATGCATCAGAGCAACAGCAGACAATAACTGGATCATCAATGTCTTGATCTCTGACTGTAAGAATGGTGTACGCATATCTGTCATCAATCCTTTGAGATCATGGTCAATGAAATCCATGACAATATATACTCTATGGATAAAACATCAGTATGTAATAATAACCAAAAACAGTGAATTGAACATTTACTGATCCATTTGATTGCCCATCACGATCTCGCGTACATTGACAATATTAGGGTGTTTGATAATCATCAATGCGTGTATCTCTCTCAAGCTGGTGACAGGAAATCCACCATTTTCAGGCTGTAACTTCAGTTTCTTCACTGCCACTATCTCGCCTGTTTCCTTATCACGAGCTCTGAAGACAATACCATAAGAACCCTCTTCGATGTGATTCAGTCTTTCGAAACAGTCAACGTGTCTGCACTCTCTTAAATAAGGATATACTTTAGGTGTTTCTATTGGGTGAACAATATTCAGTAGACGCACATTCTGATGTGTCTTTGTGTCTGTCTTCACCTTGGGCTTCTTCTGTTTGATCTCTTTTATGTCTTCTTCCTCATCCGAAGCCCATTTTGATTTCTTCTGTGTTGACATTGTGAAGGAGTCAGAGTAATAGCAACAAACACAAGCAAAAGAAGATAAAAATAAAAAATAACCAAAAGAGAAACAAAACAAACGTCACAAGTGAATTTATTTCAACTGTTTTCATATTCTTCATGCCCTAAATGACCAGCATCTTTCGGATGATTCTTCAAGTAGTCTATATAAAGTGGATTGTGTCTATCAAACTGGTAGTTCATCTGTTGGAATAAGCGCAGTTGTTCTATAAACCCAGGATTAGGGTTTACAAAGGGTCGAGTTTGTTTGATGATAGCCAGAGCAGCCTTGTATCTTAAATGTTGAGTGGCCATTAAAAAAGCAGTGACGATGGTGGGACTTCTGGATACACCAGCCAGACAATGGACTAATATGTTCTCATTTCTGCTGATACTTTCCTTAATGAACTCTATTGCTTCTGGGAAATATTTGATGATGTTGGCCTCTGGATTATCAGTGACAGGAATGATCTAGATGATGAAAATGGAGTTATTTGGAGTTCATTTTACAGAGAGAATCTTTACTTTGTGGTTGAATTCAGTAGCATAGCAGAACTTAAAGTGACCCAGTGTTAATATGGATCTGATTTTATTCTTCTCTAGAAATGATCTGGTCTCGAGTGCTTTGTATCCACCCAGCCATATGCCAGGATATACTTCTTGTCCAACACTTCTTATTATTATTCCACCTGGTTTCCCATCTGGCCCACATTCTAATGTATCATAGAGATGACTCTCATGAGCATAAAGGGATTCTAATTCTGTCGACATGTTGAATGAGCTATTTGATGCAGTTTATACACACCATTACAATGAAAAGAAGGGGAGGGGAAAAAATAAAAATAGAAATTTATTAAAAATATGATTATTTTTTGTGTCTAGTACATGGGAAAAGAAAAAAGGGGGATAAAGGGAATAACAATAATAAAAAAGCAGTAAAGATGAAGTGATTACTTAATAGGAGGATTGGTGTGGTGGTAAAGGAGGGTGTTCTTCTTCCTCATAACTAGTATTCACGATGCCTGTACTGGATGGGTAGTTGTTGTATGTCTGTGATTGATCATCCTCCCCCATAAACTCCTTCACATCCCATACATTCTGTTTGGCACCCACTGCAAATTCCAGGTCTTCTTTGGTGATGGAGTCCCAGTATTTGTATATCATCATTACTGTGATCAGATGGGCAATTGCACCGAAGAAGAGGCCATCCACATAGTGTTTAGTATGGCTACAGATGACTACTGAGAATACATAGATCAATACTTGTCCAACTGTGAAGAATGTTGCAACAAACAGTATGTCTCCTAGTGACCATAGATCATCCAGTGTATTGATAACCAATATTATTTGAGATACAATGTAAATAAAGAATAGCACATAGTTGAATATGATATAGAATACCCAGAGAGCACCTTGTTTCTCATGGGACAATCCAGCCACTCCCTTAAATGTACCAATAGCCAAGAATGCAGTAATAAGGAACCAAACAAAAGAACTAATACCAATAGACTTTGTGATGGATATGAGTATTAATATCTAATAATAAACATAAAGTAATTAATTACCCATATCGACACATTTGTACCATCTTCAGCAAATTGAAATCCAACAAATCCATTCAACATTAGACACCAAAAAGTGGCACAGATAGTTCCAATATGTATAGCAGTGAACCACTAATAGAAACAAAGGAAGGGGTGAGTGAAAGACATAGGTGTAAACATTGGATACTTACAGGGTAGACACTTGATGATATAGGAATAATACCAGTTACTAACAGCATATCTAAGATGGTACTCAGCAAGTACAGATAAAAGAACATCACAATCTCCTGTCGACCTAGAGTTGTGGATTGTTTAGTCTCGATAAGAATACAACAGATGCCCTTTATTACCAACTGCTGTGTACTTTGATCTGATATGATAGATCATGATCATTGTCATTATGATAGCAACAATGTCGAGAATCAGTGTGGCTAAATTCAACAGAGAAGAAGGGATTATTAATAAATAGACTATATATTTGATATATGACATACATGGCTGAAATATGATAGTTCCACCTAATTCGATATTTCTGGAATAGCAGACAGGGGCAATACCCTCAGCATAACCAATAAGTGGACATAGGCTGAGGGGAACTGTTCTACAAATACCATCGAAACTTAATGCGTTAAATTGATAGATAATATCTGTCATATTTATATATGACTTCTAAACACTGGTTTATTGTGTGTAAACTATTTCTAACGTTTTATGTGTTATAATAAACAAAAACAGAGAAGAAGAAGAAAAGATAAGAAAGGAACCGAAAGAGAGGTATCTATTGAGAAAGAGAAAAAAAAACTGGGCCTTAAAACTAGCATCTATTATTGGAAAAGTGTTTTTGCACACTTTATGGAATATGCTTCTTTATAGTCAATGGATCATGTTTCCTTGCTTGAAGAGAGTCAAGGTATTTGTAATAGGATAGTCAATTCACTTTTCATTAAACGCATTGGTCTTAAGTGTAACATCCAAGGTATACACACCCATATAGACACGTATACACTCTCCTACACATACATACACCCCTATATACACATATACACCCATAGAGATACACACACACTGGTTAATGCATACATATTCCTGTAATGTTTTTAATCATTTTTTTCTCTCTTCTTTTTCTCCCCCCTAAATATCTATTTTCCAAATGAAATCAGTGTCATCCATCAAAGTGATCTCTCCTATTGATCAATCAGTATTGGCAGAGATACCCTGTTTATCAGAACAACAGGCTGATGAGGCTATTAGGACTGCTCATAAGGCATTCCCTATGTGGAAAGGGATATCCATTAAGAAACGCGTTTCTATCATTGAGAAGTTCTGCGAATTATTTGAGGAGAAGAAGGAAGTAGTGGAGACCAGCATCACTTCTCAGATGGGCAGACCTTCTCGCTACGGGCAGGGTGAAATCAAAGGTGTGATTGAGAGAACAAAGTATATGTTAAGTGTTGCTGAAGAGTGTCTGGAGGATGATATTATTGAATACACTCCTGGCGTAGTCAAGAGATATCAGCGGAAGGAACCCCTGGGCCCTGTGTTGATTGTTGCTGCTTGGAATTATCCATATCTGACAGCAATCAACAATGTAATTCCTGCTCTTCTGGCTGGAAATACCATTCTCTTGAAACAATCTCCTCAAACACCTCGATGTGCAGATATCATGGTCGATACATTGAGAGAGGCTGGTGTGCCCCATGATGTGATCCAGTCTATTCATGTACAGGATGAAGTGGCTGATTATATAGTAAGGCATCCTCTGATACAGTTTGTTAGCTTCACTGGAAGTGTTGCAGTGGGCAAACAGATTAGGAAGACCATTGGTGATTGTCGCCATTTGATAGGTACATTTCTGAAACAGTAGAAATTATCTTTGTGTTCGGATTATCACTTATTTTATATTACTGTTATTGCACAGGTTCTAATTTGGAGTTAGGAGGAAAAGATCCTGCTTATGTGTTGCCTGATTCTGACCTGGATTATGCTGTGAATAATATCATTGATGGTGCATTCTTCAACTCGGGCCAATGCTGTTGTGCTATTGAGAGATGTTATGTCCATGAAGATGTCTATGATGCATTCATCAAGAGGGCTGTGGAGGTCACTAAAGTAATGTCTTAAATTATAGTATGAGAATATGACATAAACATGTTTATATATTATCAGGGCTCTATTCTCGGCAATCCCAATCAATCCAACACGACACTCGGACCAATGGCCAACATCAGATTTGCCAATAATGTGAGATCTCATATGGAAGATGCCATTCAACAAGGTGCCCAGCCTTTGTTGGACACCCATTCATTATTTCCTCTGGACAATGTAAAGAATAAGATTATATCATTCATCTCACACCCTCTTTTTCTCATAGACTATTTGTATACACTGACATTAGGGTAAATCAGAATATGTTGCCCCTCAGTTATTTGTGAATGTGAATCACTCAATGAAATTGATGAAGGAAGAGGTGAAGTGATTTAATACAGGGGTGATATTACATTCACTAAACCTTTACACAACACAACAGACATTTGGCCCTGTCCTTGGAATAATGAAAGTGGCCTCGGATGAAGAGGCCATCCAACTCATGAATGATTCTCCTTATGGCCTGACTGCCAGTATCTGGACAAAGGATGAGAAGAAAGCCATGGAGATCGGAGACAGGATTGAGTGTGGTACATGGTTCATGAATCGATGTGACTATATTGATCCTGCTCTGTGTTGGGTGGGTGTAAAAGACAGTGGAGCAGGATTCTCAATGAGTAAACATGCATACAGTCAATTTACGAGGTATGTCAACCTCTGTAAACACACATTAACCCTTATTAAATTTCATTGTTCACCCATAGACCCAAATCCTACCATCTCAGACTACAACAAGAATAAAGGGGACTGCTTCCCTTCTCCCAGTGAAGATTCAAATACAGAAGGGAACAAGTGAATCG
Organism: Pilobolus umbonatus; assembly: GCA_025528865.1. NCBI lineage: Eukaryota > Fungi > Mucoromycota > Mucoromycetes > Mucorales > Pilobolaceae > Pilobolus > Pilobolus umbonatus. The sequence goes on from JAIXMH010000027.1 coordinate 116,212, forward strand.
TCATTCCATTGTAACTCAAACTTTTTTTCCCTTCCCCCTTTCCATTATTATTTTTTCAATAAATAACTATCTATTCAATATGGGAATCCCCAAGTTCTTTCGCTGGATGAGGTATAAACCAACAGAGGAAGTGTATTTAATAGCCTGCTTAATCCATTCGTATCTGTTAGTGAACGCTATCCTATGTGTTCTCAGTTAATAGCTGACAATAGTATTCCTGAATTTGGTTAGTTTCTATTGACTATAGCAACCCTGGAAGAATACTGATTTTATTAATGGAGTAGATAATCTGTACCTTGATATGAACGGTATCATACATAACTGTTCCCACAACAACAACGAGAGTGTTCATTTCAGAATCACAGAAGAGCAAATCTGGATTGGTGTTTTCAACTATATTGATCACTTGTTCTCCAAAATCAAGCCAAAGAAGGTCTTCTTTCTTGCTATTGATGGTGTTGCTCCCAGGGCTAAAATGAATCAACAGCGGTCACGTCGTTTCCGTACAGCCAAAGATGCTGAAGAAAACAGAGCAAAGGCATTAATGAAGGGTGAAGAACTACCCGCTGAAGATCCCTTTGATTCCAATTGTATCACACCAGGTACCGCTTTCATGAAGAAACTGACTGTAGAGTTACGCTATTTTATTGCTAAGAAGATGACAGAGGATGCCAATTGGAGAGGAATAGAAGTCGTCCTTTCTGGCCCTGAAGTACCTGGAGAAGGAGAACACAAGATCATGGAATTCATTCGACTCTCGAAAGCCCAGACTGATTATGATCCCAACACCAGACACTGTCTGTATGGTCTCGATGCTGATCTGATTATGTTGGGTCTATTGAGTCATGACCCCCACTTTGCTCTCCTTCGTGAAGAAGTCACTTTTGGAAGAAACAACAAGAAGAAGCAGAGGTAAGAAAGATAAGAAAGAGTTTGTGTGGTTCGATGGTCTTAACCAAAAACGATCATAGTCTGGATCAACAGAACTTCTACTTGATGCATTTGTCATTGATGAGAGAATACCTGGATATGGAGTTTCAGTCAATTGCTCCCAACCTGTCTTTCCCATATGATTTTGAGCGTGTTCTCGATGACTTCATTCTCCTAGCATTGTTTGTCGGTAATGATTTCTTGCCTAATCTGCCCAACCTGCATATCAATGAAGGTGCTCTGGGGTTGATGTTTAATATATATAAAGAGGTATTGCCCACATGTGATGGCTATCTTCAAGAAGGTGGCGATGTAAATATGTCTAGACTTCAGAAAATATTAGATCAGATTTCCGCAGTAGTAGAAAAAGAGGCATTTGAAGCAGACAGCATAGATTCATTGTACCTTGCTGGCAAGCGTGAAAATGGTCATGCAGAGAGAGAGATGTTACATAAGTTAGAAAAGAAGAAGGCTGCATCAAAGAAATTAGGTAAGTTTGTTATAGGATCACACAAAATATAAAAAACTCAACATATCATTCTAGTGATGACAGAAACACAAGAATTTATCTTTCGCCAAATACACAATATTATCACCAAAGGCGACACATCCCAACCTGCCTTCTTACATTTTGACAAAGTGTTTAGATCCCGTGATCGTGCTTTTGTAGACACGTTGGTGAGAAGTCTGAATATATCTCATTCCATCATTCCCAACAACAAAGACAAAACGACTGACGTGGAGATCCTATTCGAATCACCCGATGATTCTGATTCTGAACCAGATGAAGAAGCCCTCATTGCTCGTGATCGCGTATTGAAGAAGTATGAATCTGCAGAGATCATTCCTGATACCCTAAGCAAAGAAGAAATTGCCCGAGAAGAAGAGGCAAAGTTCGAGGTTGAATTCAAACAATGGAAAGCAAACTATTATAAAGAGAAGATGGATATTGATATAGATGATCAGGAACAGATGGATGGAATTGTTGGCTCCTACATCATTGGTATTCAATGGGTGTTACAGTATTACTATAATGGTGTTGCTTCATGGGGATGGTACTATCCTTATCATTATGCACCCAAGATATCAGATCTGAAGAATGTAGCCAGATTCGAGAATCACAAGTTCGAATTAGGACAGCCCTTTAAGCCATATGAACAACTCATGGGTGTATTACCTAGTTTGAGTAAAAACCTTTTACCTGTGGCATACCAAGACTTGATGACAAACACCACATCCCCCATCATTGACTTTTATCCAACCGACTTTGACACAGATATGAACGGAAAGAAACAAGAGTGGGAGGCTATTGTGAAGATTCCCTTTATTGATGAGCAAAGATTATTAGATGCCATGAAATCAAGAGAACATCGATTAACAAAAGAGGAACGTGAGATGGCTCGTATTGGTGTCAGCTACAAATTTACTTATGATGAAGAATTAGCCAAGAAGGAGCCCGAGGAACTACCTGTCTATCCCAGTCCTTTGCCCGGTGTGTTCCCCGATATCCACCAATGCCTTGTTCGTGAGTCCACTTACAACTTACCTACTCTGGATAATGGATTGAATCTGAGAAAGGGTTTGCTTCCTGGTGCCAAATTCGGGAAAGATGCATTGGCTGGATTTCCCTCTCTCCATACCATCCCATTTACTTATGCTCTTGAACATCATGGAGTCAATGTATTCCAACAAGACAGTAGAAGTGAGTCTATTGTGATCTCATTAAAGAACAGATACGAACATGCCAACATTGAAGAGCTGGCCAAACTATTCTTATACAGAAGTATCTACGTTCATTACCCTTATTTGCAAGAAGCTGTGGTTATCGGTGTTTCTGATGAAGAGAAGAAGTTCTATGTCAATTTCAAGAACGGAAAGAAGCAAATCCTCCAACATATGTGGGATGCTAAAGAAAGAGAGGTTTGGAACAACAAAATGGGAAGAGCCAAGTACATGCCCAGTAAACGTTTGGGATTGAATGTCGGCGATATCGAAATTGGATTCCATGTATGTGTACTGAATGGCATGCACCAGACAGAGGAAGGTGCCCTGGTGAAGGAATTTGTGAACCCTAGTATGGAAGATCTTGTTCCTATTCAGACCGTAGTCATCAAGGTGAATAACCCTGACCCACGATTCATCGAGAAGCCTGCTCCACCCGTCGAAGTCGATTTCCCTATCAAGTCCACTGTGTTTTTCCTTGGCAGCAAATTTCTGGGTGTGCAAATGACAGTTGTAGGCCATAGAAATGATTGTGTGGATGTTGAGATGACTGTTCCTGTAGATGAGGAATATCATGTTGAACCTGAATTCGGACATGAAATGAGTCGCATGCAAGAAAAGGAAGTGAGATATATTCCAATCCATGCCCTTGCTCAAATACTACGATTACCCGTAGCGACCTTATCCAAACTGTCATCTTCCTTAACTGTCAACGACAGAGGTGGGATGCGCATCAATGTAGGACTGAACTTGAAGTTTGAAGGAAGAGGTGAAAAGGTGTTAGGCTATAGCCGAAAGCACCCTGATGGCTTTTGGGAATTCTCCCCTCGTGCGGTTCAGCTTATCAAAGAATATGTTGAGAAACACCCTGAATTTATCGATGTCTTGAGTGCACAGAAAGGAGGTGGTATGTTGAGTATTGATGATTTCAAATGGACTAAAGAAGGATCAAAGGTACTACGTGCAATGAAGGAATTTGTTAACAGCAAGAAGGTGGATTCACTTACCAGAGCACCTTTTGATACCGAGGAATTGGATGAGGTAAAATATATATAATTGAGTTTTGTCAGTTCCCCTTGACTAAACAATGTCTTTACAGAAATACGTCCATTTGATTGAAGAAGCTGCAGTTGCCTATCATGAAAAGTATGATGATTTAGAGATGAAGAAGATTATCATCAAGGGAGTCCCTAGAAAAGTGTTATTGAAGCCTGCAGATGCTGGTGTCAAACTCAACTATCAAACATTTTCTTTGGGTGACCGAGTCATCTATGTGTGTGATTCTGGTGCAGTTCCCATTGGAACCAAAGGAACTGTTGTAACCGTAACCGAGAAGATTATAGATGTTGTGTTTGATATTACTTTTATGAGTGGTACCACTCTCAATAACAGGTAAAAAGGTTGATTCTATTCTTATGAGACGAGATGACTAAACTATTTTATAAACTTTATTAGATGCTCTCTTTTCCGCGGTTTGTCTCTACCATTCTCCAGTGTTATAAACATCAGTAACCCTTCTCATCAGAATCTTTCAACTGATGCACCCTCTCGACCAAATTCACATACTAACCGTGGTAACCAGAATAATCATGGTGAATTCAACAGAGGTGGTCGTGAAGGAGGAAGAGGCCATCGTGGTGGCCGAGGAAGAGGCGGTCGAGGAAGAGGTGGCTTCAACCGTAACTAAATGCTCTCTATAGGCAATGGCGATGATCAATTGGAAGGATTGGTTATTTAGAAGACTGCTTTTGGTTTTGTAATAGTTAAAGATAGACATAGGTGGTGTTTATTTTGTATTAAAACGAGGAAATAGAGAAACTTTTATTGTAATAGAATTAATTTAATAGTCTTCAGCCATGATAAGTAAAACTAAACTACTCCATCCTGTAAATGGATGACTTCCCATACCATGTCCGTCATTTTCTGCATAATTCTCCCATACATATCCTGTCTTTCTGTAGTTCTTTTGGAAAAAGTTGCTGTTAGATCAATTTGCAAACATAGATAAACGAGTTGTACTTACTTTATAGACATTCTTTATGATGTTATCCCTCAATTGAATGTAGATGGTCTTTGCATGTGCTTGGTGAGGACCAGGAACGTGAATGTAGTTCTATGATAATAGATGTATTTAGTAGATATATTATATTATCTGCTTTGTTCATACCCTATATAGACTTTGAAGTGTCAAGTAATTGATGTTGATCCAGATAGGTCCTCGCCAATAGTTCTCTCCTTTCGAAAAGAAGTCATCAGAAGCAGATAACGATCGAAGGCCATAGGGAGTCCAGAGTTCACTTTCATTGCCAATCATATTCAAAATGTGTTCCAACTTGGGTGAATTAGGTGGTAAGAGACCTAGCATCATGGGGAATAAGGAAATATAACCTTTATGACAAATATGGATAGGGTTGTTATCTTCCAGGGCTTGGTCACAATACATCTTGTTTTCGTCATTCCAGTGAAGAACATCGAGATTCAGCAAAATATCCCTCTGGACAGATGTGTATTCCTGTACATCTGTATGATAGTCAGACCCCAGTTTTGATGAGATATCCTTTAATAGTCCTGTAACATAAGCCATCCATGAATGAAGATCGACATGGAGTTCGCCTATACTTGGTTCTCCCCTAGGATAATCATCCAGTCCAGATGTCAGGGTGTGGTTGACTGTTCTTCCTCTCCAACGATAAGCTTCATTGCTAGGGGCAGTACGACCAAATTTTTCAAGATGACCATGTTGAGTAGAACGAAACCACAGCCAGTTCTTACGAAGTTTGGGGTAGATGCTTCTTAGCCATTGAATAGCTAATTCATGGTTATCTAAATGTAAATTACGAACAATTGTTTGTTCTTCTGTAGTGCTCATTATCATTTGATCTCTATCAATATCAAAGGGTTCAACTTCACTGGCTTTATCAAGGCGATCAATGAATCGCTTGATTGCCATGTAAATTGTGGGAGGATTTGCATAATGCGGGAACTGCGTTTGAAATTCAGGTGGTACCTTGCTACGTGCCTCTTCACCCAGGATCTGCTCACGAGCAACCCAGCCATTTTCGTCTATCAATGATACCCAATGACTAAGGATATCAACACTAGCGATCATAGTCTATTTTTAATAAGGGAAATTGTATGCATTTTATCCTTTGAACATACCTTAAATCATTATCCCATGTTCCGATCAATAGCTGGTGAAATCCCTCATCCCTTAAACGATATAAATAATATTAGTGTCATCATGTTGAATATGATATAAAGTTTTTTATCTTTTTTTTTACCAATAAAATCCACGGGGAAAGAAAGGGCGACTGGGAGTAGCGGTAAACAAGGTTTGGGGAGGTGTCAATACTGGCTGAACAGGCTCACCATGGAACTCTTCTTCATCCTCCATCGGTGGGTGGGAGCGATCAACAATAGATGATCCATGGAAATAACCAATTCCACCCAATAAGTTACTTAACAAGTACTGTCCAAATCTTACTTCCTCCTGATTAAATCCCTTTTTGCTTAAATGAAAGGTGTCCTCAAACCTATTATTGAAATCGACCTCTCTCTTCAGTATTTCTGCATTTAATACCTCATCTAATTCCAAGGTGGGTGAGTAAGGTGAACATGATTGTTTACTATAATTATCCTTACTTGTAATGGGAGTCTCTGTACTTTTGGAGCGAAAAAGTACATCAAACTAAGAAAAATAAATGCAGGGTGTATCATGTGAGAGATGTCATTATTTTGGATGCATGAATATTGTATTACCTGGAAATCACCAGTAAATGTCTTTTGGAATGCATAAAAATTGGCCACTTCATCCCCTTCTTCGTCAAGACTGTTACTGAGTGTCAGGTATCTATAGGGTTTGTGTATGAGATCTTGCTGTTTTGCCATATCAGTAACACGACTTCTGGCACCATCCACAATATTCTTCATGACAGCGGCTAAATGTGATGTTAAGATGCTACTGATAATAATACTCAATGTTTACAGTACCTTTTGCCATCCATATCTGCCCATCTGGTATTTTTGTACCCCACCATTGAGTACGATGAAGATCCTGCTCGTCTGAAGAATCTCTAGGATACATATTCAATGGCCCTGGAAAGAGAGTTAATATAAGATCATAATGCTGGAGATTCCAACGTTACCATCTGTAATTTGAATATCAAAATCACCTAGCTCAGCACTATCTCCTTCAAGGACAATGGGTGAATGGATTCCCTTTTCACAATGTTAGAATAAGCATACTCTACCTGGATATCATTACCCACCTTTCTGTTCAATTTACTCATAATGTCCAGACCCCCTTCTCCCTCGATACCAACATAAAACAAGACACTGGTAACAGAGGAGACTAAAATACGAGCATCATCAGTCATTTTTATCTTATGCCAATAGAACACTCCTACCCGAATCATCAATGGGCGTGCCACTGATACGTACTCCCCAGTCACCACCATGAGAACCACCTGAGATCTTAATGAATTCAGTGGCTATCTTCATGTTACTCGGTTTATCGTTTATCTCCTGTGACGCATATTCTCGTCCATCGTGTTTGTTGTAGCCATAACTTTCTACATCATCTCCTTGCTCGCATGAGTGGCGAATATCTAAATGAGACCAGGGCATTAATGGTATATACTTTCTTAGATAGGTCTACTATTTACGTTCAAATCTCTGAAAATGGAGTGCATCAAACCACATGAGACCTGTCATGACAGATTCAGGAACACGAGGTCTTACTCCAAAGTATAAGTTGGGTCGATACGTGCCCCATAAGAGTGAAGCGTTGGAAGCAATAGCTGAAGATATGTTTATATCAGCTACAACATGTGCTGGTATAGACAAGACCAGGAATAGGTATGCCATAGCAGACCATCTGCTAAGGGTCTCCTTCACCATTACTACTTCTGACAAATAAACAAAAAAAGAAGGAGGGTTTACTCACAGAAAGTTTTTTGGTACTATTTCATCTTCTATTTTTGCACTATTATTTTTATGGCACGAGTGTATAGATGTGTAACCCACTGGGTGTATGCAGACTGCCATCAAAGTGAGTGATTACAGTTATCTGTATCCATCGCTGCATGATCTGCCTCTCATAACCGACTCTTAACCATGCCCAACAATTACCCACAACATCCATTAATAAAGTGATTTTTTATGCACATGAGAAAGTAACATATACTTTATCAGTTATCCTCATTTGTCTATTATTACACTATTTACTCTATTCTACTGTTTTAGATACTGTGTTCTCAAACTCCCTATGTCTTTCGTATAAGACAAACTTGATTCTAGCCATTGATTTCTGACACTGGACACACACAGAAACAATAAATTAATGAGATGGCCTGTCAAATAGTACATCATCTCAACTTACTTTCTTCATTCTGCCTGAATTGGTCCATACCATCTTGGGTATTCTCAGTCTCTTGGCCTCTTCTCTCTGTGTTGCAAGTAAGTTACGCTCCTTCAACAGAACATACCATAATTTATGGAGATCATCAAAGGACTTTTGGCGAAGTTCATCTGCCTTCCATGCACGACCTATGTTTATATACTTTATTGGCCACTGCATATATTACAGTCATTCTATGGAATCATACCTGTCCAGTTCTGTTTAGGTAAGGGCTCGTTATTTTCAAAGAATTGGTATAGTCCTGCAGGCTTAGTTGTTGTGGGAGATTCAGAGAGAATAGGACGTGCAGTGGTGAAGCTACGGATAGTAGGTAGATTCACAGATCGACATAATCGTTGTAATGCAGACATGACGAAGGATGAAAAAAAAAGAAAATAGGATAGAACGAAAAGATTTCCCCTTGGTCTGAATACAGGGATAGCCGAACGGAGGAGGGGGGTGGGGTTATAAATTGAGAACAAGCCACTATGAAAAAGAGAGGGGAGGGAATTCATTTTTCGCAGACTATTTTGGCATAAGATGATGGCTTTAAAAGAAGAGTATATATTTATGTATTGAACTTTGTTTCTATTTATAATGAGATATCATTCTGATTATGAATGCATAATCTATGTTATAGGAATTATTATTAAATAAGAATATGAAGATAGAAAAGAAGGTTCAAATGATACAGAATATGGGAAGGAACAATGGGATTATTTTAATATTTTAAGCTTATTACAGAGAATGAGCTTTGTTGGTGCAGAAACAGTCTTGTACTGGAGAGTAGAATGTTGATGCCTGTCTTATAACAGACCCACTTCTCTCAGGTTGTTTTGAGTTATAATGTCATTTACTGCAGTCATCACGAATATGATCTGCTGAGTGTCGGTTGCACAAGTGAAATGCGTGTAGATCTGCTTGGAGTCAGATTGATTGAGAGATAGAAATTGTTTTGAGATATAGGAACTGCAGGACTCATAGCTATCAGGACCTATCGGATTGATATAGATTATCAGTTTACTTGGGAGAGTATTATCACCCTCGAATATATTACCGCTATAATCATTGAAACTATTCTTGAGTGGATATTGACTCAGTTTCTCCTTGAAGATATCAATCTTATTCAGAAATAATATGATGGAAGTCTTGACAAACCATCTAGAGTTGCATATGGAGTCAAACAGAGTTAATGCCTCTTGCATACGGTTCTAAATATCAGAGTAATAGATCAACAATAGGAACAATAGCTACTTTCTTGTGATAGTTACCACTGTTTCATCCTCTATCAGTACTTGGTTATATTCAGAAATAGCAACCAAAAAGATGACAGCTGTCACATTCTCAAAGCAATGTATCCATTTCTTTCTTTCTGATCGTTGTCCTCCCACATCAAACATACGGCATGTAAGATCACCGATCACAAATGTTGTTTCCGTTATACCTGTTGTTTTCACTCTAGAGCGAAGTACATCCTGGTCGGTAGGAATATAAGCTGCATCACCAATACGATCAATTGAATCAAAATAACTTTGACATTGGAAGTTAGCACAAGACCTTTCTCACTCAACCATTGTACTACAACTTACTATTTGGCCGAGTCGTTTAATTGATATTCTGTACTTCGATTGAACACATCCTGGACCATCTCATTTCTCCATAATGTTTTGAGAGCCAAGGTTATTTCAGCAGGCAAATATTCATGCTCTATCTGAGAGGGTAAATCAAGAATAGTCTGTACATGGGATTTGATATATGAGTTATATGAAATTCCCATATGATTCATTGCCTCCAGGATGACCCTCATCGATTGGACTGTATTGGAGAAGATGATCTCTTTGAAGGCTTCTCTTTCATCACGTGAATACCCACCATCATGTATAAGCTTCATCTGCTTTAATATGGTAGATTTTCCTGATTCGCCTGCACCTATTAGTAGTGAAGTAGGGTAAGTATAGAATAGCTTACTTACACTTGCTGCTTTATAGATTACCTAATAATAGCATTTTCACTTCATTACGCAAATTGAATTTATCTCTTTTTATCTGACTATCGATCTCTTCGTTGCGAATCTTTCCATCATGTATTTCATTAGATTGACAGCAACCCATTTTCTTTTTTCATGAACTTTTTTTGACAATTATACAAGGGAAAGCTTTAAGGAAAGAGCAGTAAAAGATGGGGGAATAATGAAGATGGTGTTAATGAACTAGAAAAAAAAGTAAATAGGAGAAGGAATAGGAAGAATAGAAAAGAGAAAGATGGAATAAGCAGTAGATGGTCGGGTGGATCCAGGGGCAAAGTGTGCAAAGTGCGTTGTGTACGTGGACTATCAACTTTTTATGCCCCTTATTTTAAAGTAAAGTATGGTAAAGACATAAACTAATATCTCTCCTTGTTATGTCCATTCTTCTCCTTTAATGTTATCATTACTATTCTCTTTTATAGTATCAAAGTCATAAATAGATTACATACTCCACCTAATAAGGGGGTTTGTACGGTGTTGAATTAAATAAGATTAACAAGTTTATATTCTATTTAAAGTGTGATGGTACAGTGTGCTCAGGTTTGATGTTTTAGGGTAATACATAACATGCAATTGTTGTTATTGATTACATTGTCATGATTAGATGTATAGAGAAGACATTCCTTTATGTCACAATCATTGTTCTATTAATTCATGTAACTTCAGAAATAGGGAGTAAGTATACTTTAATGGTAGCATTCAGCGGCCATTTTTTTATTATTTCTTCTTTGAGTTGGTCTCATCCTTTTCAAGCAATAATAACCAAAGAATGGCATAGAAGATGTGTAAGAAATCAAATTAGAATGGACTTTATTAATGCTATGTACTTCGGTTTATCCTCTTAAATTTGGCACAATAAGATTAATCTCCCTATACCCGTTTATTACCTACCTTATTCATAAAGGATAATGATTAATCAAATTAATATAATAGTTATTTGTAAGTGGTTCTTCTCAGTAGGTATGGATGCGATCCAATAAAGGTTTGCTTATTACATTTAAGCTGAAAGTTATGTGCATCCATTGCGATATCAATTGAACTGCTCTTGGATTCTGCTGTAATATGGATCAAGGCATATCAAATTCCCACCTGTAATTGTTTACCAGGATCCAATCAGTTTCATTATTAAATGTAATAACATATGGGATAAATCAAATATAAGGAAGATTAAGCAAATTAAGTAATTTTCTCAAAGAACGAAAGGCAAATACTATACACACAGATATACTGGTTTCTTCTTTGTAACATTCATCTGAGTGTAGAATACATTAGAAATCATCTTCTCTAACTGCCAAAGGGATTACCGAATGTTCATTAATACTAATCATCAGAGTATGTGTGTACATAAAGTTAGAGTGTTGTTACACGGAAAGATGCATAGGACACTGCTAAACCCTGTTTTCTTTACACTTGCATATGCATCTGTAGATGTACTGCTTCTTCATTGATCTACAAAGTGTAAAAGCAGCTCTAACTTTAAATTACTTGAATGGGAAGGATGAATACAAAAGCCAATGTGATATATTATAATTATCTTAAATGGGAACAGCGTAAAAAGAGATGATGTTTGTATTTAAACAACACAGCGTATTCCCTAATTAAAGAGTATTTATATAGATTCAAAATAATATGCCATGTCCTCACTTAATACTACTCAAATCAGTAAGAAGTAATTGATCTGGAAAGAAATGTTTCGTTTGTTTCTGATCAGTGATTGTGTTAATAATGATCGAAGCAGGGGTGGCACTCAGGAAATGCAGTTGCGATGGGTATTACAAAGGAGGGCAATCTCGTCGAATAGAGCAGGTTATATTCACAAGGCATCCTTGTAAACCATGATAACTTGATTTGTATAAATGGTCTCTGAAGTATGAATTATGACCCATATAAACTCAACCACTTAAGTTCGCCATTTAATTAACATTACATAAAGAGCTATTTCGGGACCTTTTAAGCCAGACTTCATTGTAATACGCCTGTCACCAATCAAAAATCAACAAACAAAGAGGAAGATCTTTTATATTCACTATTACTTCTCAACATGGGATCAGTACCATTATCTGTATATCACCAGTAGGTTAGAGAAGAAACTTTGTGTATAAGAAACAGTAAAGAAAACTGTATTGATCGGTATGACAGCAGTGGTTGAAGCTCTGGTTACTCAATTGGAAGTGGTTCAGGACTGAATATAAAACTGCTTTCTCCATTACCTCAATACGACATCCACTATTTGATACAGAAATAAAAACGTCATTCGAGAGAGTATAAATGTTCTGGCTTTTCTCCTTATTCCATCAATCCAGTATTTGTAAATCAACAAGTGCATATTGATGTCTTTATTATACAGTGAAGTAGTCAAAGACACAGAAGGGAATTGATTCTAGCAATATGAAATATGCCAGAAAATCCCCAGAAAATAAGCTGGAAATACTAACATTGGGCCCTTTGAAATTGGGAATCAAAAATAATAATTGATCTCATTATGGTTATAGTCAGAAATTACTAAGTACATCTTAATCTACTATGCTTAATTGACATAAGTCATCGAGGAATAGACTTTTCCTTTATTTACAAAAAATAACTGTTCTGTTATGTTCTTCTGTTAGGCCACCAACAGTCGAACTATTACAGCTAGAGTGATTGGGTAGATGCAGTGGATACAGACAACTAGAAGCACTCCCCCCAATAGCTAATGAATGTCTTAAGAATCAACTCCGTAATTGGAGTACTATCCGACATTCAAATAATCTAGTGCTTATAAATAATTGGACAGGTTTCGTGTTGACTGTAAATGGGATAATACGGGGAACATTTGAAATTGTGGGGACTTTGATAAGTACTCGTGGTAATGGATTCTGGTACTCCCATAGAAGAATAGTGTAACAAGAAGTTGATGAAGACATTCATATAGTCACAGTTATCGTACCACTTCATATAAAGGGAGTGCTTTATTGTGGTTCCATAAGTCCATAACACTCTGTTCATCCTTACCGAAGCATCAGTCAAAATGCCTTTTATTACCGTGTATGGGGTGTATTCTGGTTTTTGGGAAGTATTCAATCATTTCTGCTTCTTCTCGCCATTCTTTTTAATACCATTTCCCAGAACCACTAGGGTTAGTTATGATTACTGGTTAATTACCTGTGGGTTTCCTATCAGGCATCCACCCAAGACAGAAAATAAACATTGTGATCTATCGGCTATACTATGAAGCCAGATCTTTTTATTTGATGATCTGGCTTCTAGTGACATTAATGCTCCTAAAGCAGAGACTGATATAATATAATACTACTGTGCTATTCACACATAATGTATACAGTGTTGTTGATCTGGTCCATTCAATGTGAAACAATATACACTGATTGGATGAAGGGGAATATCAACCTGCTTTTTCCCCTTCAAGTATTTTTTACCCTTACCATTTATGGTAATGTTCTTTTTGATGGGACCACCTTTGTTTTCCCCCAGAAAGAGTTTTTCCATTATGTGATCTTGACTTGTTCGATCAAAGAAGTTGGCTTCCAACTTGCCGGGAAATGATTTAATCCATCTTCAGACTATTTCAACAATTGCAGTCGTATATTTATTGTGCATCCATAGAGACATTCAACACACCTATATTGTACATATATAGTCTGTAGTGTGCTGGAATGAGTATATGTTCCTATGTTTATTTGAGAAATCTAGAGGCCTATTCCATTTGAGAATAAAATCAGGCCACTCTACTCTATCTTCGACAGTTGAATATCTAGTCACTTTTTTTTTATCTCCTAGACACTGCTATCTGACTATACTTAGTATCCTCAGCTTATGGTTAAAACGTCTTAGGTGTTATTCAAATTAAATATGATGTAGTACATGTCACATACTGCATTTATACTTAATACATCCTTCTATAATGTTGATAAATCCACATAATCAACTCACTAATAATGCTGTATACTTCATAGGTAGATGGTATGTCTAATATGCTTGTTTTCTCTAGTTCTGATTTAAGGGGGTTTAGATTGAAGGTGCTACCTACCTGTGGACTATTTTACTCATAAGGCTGCGTTATTGATTTGTATGAACAGTAAATATCCTTATTATTATCATTCTATAGTCCATTTGCATTCAATCCTATGGAGTGATTGTAAGTAAACACCCTCTCTATTGCTTAAACGAATACTCACTACTGGTTGCACAATAACAAACATTTTCCTTTTATTATTCACTTCAACCATCTTATTATCTTTTTATTTTATTTTATACTACCATAATAAAGTGTATATTGGCTGATCAAGCATTAATATGAAGGCAATAGATAAAGGTATGCACTCTGTTGCCCCATACAACTCAATTCATAATATTCAGTAGATAGAGGTGTGTTTGGTGTATGTTTAACACAGTCTCTGAAATATGCTCATTCACGAATTTCATATGTTGATGAGCAGACTGGAGTAGAATGTTATGCGGCAATTCCTATTGTTATTGGTAAATGTGGAGCATTTTTGAAGTCTGAAGGTAACAAATGATAATATACAAATATAGATCCAAATGTTCATGTCAGTTCTAGCACTGGGTGAAATTGGGATATTCAGACTGTCTGGAAATGCAAAGAGGATATCATCACTGCAGAGGATATTTGACACACCTGATGACTATGGAATGCATTTTGAATGGGAAGGATATACTGTACATGATGCAGCTAATGTGATGAGAAGATTTATCAATCATCTGCCTGAACCAGTCATAACAGTAGAATATCAGTCTCTATTCAAGAGTATAGTAGGTGTGTGTGTGTGTGTATTCTAAATAACATATGTTATCTAGAGTATTAATCACAGTAAATAAGATGGATCATTTCCCAGTATAGAATCCAAGGTTGGTGCATTTCATACTCTCATAGAACAACTCCCGGTAGAACATCAGCATCTACTACTGTACTTGTTAGATATGCTCTATATGTTCTCACTTCATTCTGATAAAACACTGATGGACAGATCTGCATTAGCCACTTCATTCTCCCCTGTAATAATAGTCTAACTCTAAATGTGAATAAGTAGTGATTATTAATACATACACGCATATAGGGAATACTTCTCAACCCAAGTGATTCAATGAATCCTGCCGAATACAAAGAAGCACAAAGAACACTGGAATTTCTAATTGCACATCAGCATAAGTTCACTGTTCCTACAGTGATATCAGATCAACACTTATATCGAGATCAGTGTAATATCTAGATGAAGGAATTTCCATTTGTCAATTTAACTCATTGTTCATATACTTAGATGATCTAAATAACCAATCAAAATCAACCGTCATAAGTGGTAATCAGCCATGGATGTATTCCAGTATAAGTTCCACCTCACAGTTAATACCCTCTAGTCACAAGGACCATAAACCACCCTTAAGAAGAACCAAGACTGCACCCACAAAGAATAAGGACACCATGCCTGGAGGTAATAGCTGGCTTATAAGCGAATGAACTATATAATAAACCTGTTCCTATAGTGACCAACCCTGGAAGATGGAAGTCTATTAAGCGAATTGTGAATGAATCCCTTTAAGAGAATGTATCAAAATACCTAATGTCAGACAGACTATATCAATTTCCGCTTAATAATGGTTAATAAAGTTTAATTTAGTATAAGCACCATGAGTCTGTGTGTGAATGGGAACATGTAATAATACTTGAATTATTTATATATACTCTAAAATTCACACCATAGAGTAGTCCGAGAGAGTGTGGGGTCATAGAGTGTGATTATATGATGAAACTATGATGCCCTGCAAATTAAATAAGGCCATTTCAAGGCCCATTTCTGCTGACATTGTAAGCTGAGTGATCTTACAGGGTTTGGATGTTACTCCAATACAAGAGTGGGTAACTAAATTACATAACATTTCTATAGGGTACATAGTCCCTGGTACATAATACATAATAACATCTTCATGTGACAGAACATACCAGATTATACCATTTTATTTAGTTCGAGAGTACAGACGGTATATAGATATATAAGGGAATATATGATGTTTATATAATACAGTATAAATATATATATATATATATTACCCCTATTTTATATACAGATGCCCCCCCACACAACATACAACATACCATTCAAAACATCCATTCACTGTGTGTATATACTTGTATGGAGATTCAATATTAGATGAAATCATTAGGTAGAATGGGTACTCAGAATATACCGCTTACTCCATCTTTTGTATTACAGTCAGGTAAGAATATTATAGGGTAGGAAAAGAAGGAATTAATTCAGGAACACAAATGGAGGGAGGGAAAAGAAAGCTGAAATATGCATAGATTGATTGGCCAGGTATTGAATGAAGGCGCCCCCCACAGGGAAATATGGCCCTGGGTGGCACAAGGAAAAATATATAGCATTTTTACCTTCATTTTAGACTAAGTTTGAATTCATTTGATTGGTAATGGTATAATGCGGGTGACATTAACCATACAACCTATTCAGCTTTTCCGGTAATTACAATTTCATTCGTTAGTCTGTGTAACATTTTGGGATTTGGGTGGTACAACCTCCACATATTGCCACTTTGAAAGCAAGGTATATAAAGGGGTGAATTTCATCTGTTTGATTTAACCATTATCATTCTCTTCCCCTTTATTTCTATTATACTACTCCATACTTATTTTTAATTTATACTCAATATGGTGTACTCTAAACAATTGTACATAGTCAGTACATTTTCTGCTATGGGAGGTTTCTGTTTCGGTTATGACATTGGTGTCATTTCCGGTGTGCTCACTATGGAGGACTTCATCTTCAAGATGAGTGGCATGGACTATCTTACTCCCATGCAAAAGTCTGTTATCACTGGTTTATTGTTGGCCGGTTGTTTCGTCGGTTCTCTTCTTTCTGGTAAGTTTCATTATTCAATTAATCAAATTCTGTTATTTAACATTTGCTTACTTTATAGGTCCTTCTTGTGAACGTTTGTCTCGTAAATATACTATTATTATCTCTTCCTTTATCTTTATTGTTGGTGCTGCTTTGCAAACTGCTGCTAATGGTTATGATATGATGATTGCTGGTCGTTTCATTGCTGGTCTTGGTGTTGGTGCTCTTTCTATGGCTGTCCCTCTTTATCTCTCTGAACTTGCCCCCAAGGAAATCCGTGGTCGTCTTATCAGTCTTCAACAGCTCATGATTACCATCGGTATTATGATTGCCTTCTGGGTTGGTGCTGGTACCCAACACATTGATGGTCAAGCTTCTTGGAGAGTCCCTCTTGGTATTCAGATGGCCCCTGCTGTTGTCTTAGGTTTCGGTGCTATCTTCCTTCCTTTCTCTCCCCGTTGGTTGATTAACAAGGGTCGTAATGATGAAGCTCTCCAGGTTTTGGCTAGACTCCATAGCAATGGCGACCAAACCGACCCTGCTGTTGTTGCTGAATATGAAGACATTCTTGCCCAAGCCGAAATTGAACGTGCTGTCTCCGTTGATAGTTATCTCGAACTCTTCAAGGGTACTGTTCTCAAGAGACTTATTTTGGGTGTTCTCATTCAGGTTTTCCAACAATTCACTGGTATGAACTCTATCATGTACTATGCTCCTACTATTTTCAAGCAAGCCGGTATTGCTGATACCTCTGCCACTTTGATTGCCTCTGGTGTAAACGGTGTTCTCAATGTCTTGGCTACTATTCCCGCTATTATGTTCCTCGATAGACTCGGTCGTCGTTTCGTCTTGATGTCCGGTGCTCTCTTCATGGGTACTACTATGATCCTCTGTGGTATTGTCATGGGTTCCACTTCCAGAGTTTACTATGATGAATCCGTTGGAGAAAATGCCGTTGATATGTCTGGTAACACTAGTGCCTCTTATTTCTGTATCGTCATGATCTACTTCTTCGTTGCTGGTTTCGCTTACTCTTGGGGTCCTGTCGGTTGGGTTTATCCTGCTGAAATCTATCCTCTTTCCATCCGTGCTAAGGGTACTTCCATCACCACTGCTGCTAACTGGCTCATGAACTTCGTCATCTCCTTGATCTGTCCCGTCATGCTTGCTTCTATTACCTGGGGTACCTATATCTTCTTCGGTTGTTGTTGTTTCTTGATGGCTGTCACTGTCTTCCTCTTCTTCCCCGAAACCAAGGGTCGCTCTCTCGAAGAAATGGATTCTGTCTTCAGTGGTAATATCTTTGCTTACAAAGACGCTAGACGTCCCAAGACCAATGTTGATTCTGTCGAAGAGCACTCTTATGACACCGAGAAAAAGTTATAAATGACTCATTTTCTTCTTGACTGAAACCAACTTTTTTCTTTTTACTTCTACTTCTATAATCTAATACCTAAATTATTCACTTAGTTTATTCTGCATTTATCATTAAACAATGTTCTAATAATGATAATGCCCCTTCATTATCACACTCTTACCTCTCATCATCTTACGATAAAAATAACATCTACACAATTATTCACGATATTCTTTTTTTTATTAATAAAAACTATTTAATTTATTTATTCTTTAACAAATCCTTCTAAACTCAAGGTCATCATGTAATAGTGTACCATCTTGATCTGCAATCTACTGCTTCCCGTCTTACCAGTCTCTTCTTATCATCTAATGCTACCTTTAGGTTCTTAATGACATAGTTAGCATAGGGTAATAGAGCACTCTTTGGCACATGGAGTGGGAATTTCCCAAGGCAAGTCAAGGCAGCCATACGAACATACAATGAATTGGAATCATCATTCAATAATGCCATGATTGATTCTATGATTTCTTTGATTTTAGGTGATACTATTTCAGATGCCTCTGCTACTGCAACCTGTAATGTCTCCAAAGTAGATACCTTCAGAACATCATCCTTCAAGTCAAGTGATTGGACCAGAAGGGGAATCAGCTAAGAGTAAAGACGGTAAATTAAGGGGAATTGATGAGCCTATTGATTGCATTACCTCTGATAGTTCATTCAGCAAGATTGTCTTGGGTACGTTCTTCAGGAGATAGGATAAAGCAATAAGATAATGGGATCTGACAGCTAAAAATAAGGCTAGTTAGTATATAAACATGTCATGCTTTACTCACTCTTACTATTCTGAGAACCATGGAAGCCATTGACTAGCTTTGGCAAGCAGTAATTAAAGAATCTTTGTTTGTATAGAATCTACATAAATCATGAGTTTTAGTTCATTCGATAGACAAATGTTATAGATAACTCACAGAAATAGTAGCATGGCTTTCTTTATTCAAGGCAATATCATCGTCACCCATCAAGATATTAAATCCTTCTGGGATGAGAGTACCCAGAATATCTGTTCCACACCAGTCAATCACCTTATTTGTCATCTCATATCCCAGTGCATTACCACGTAGGACCAGGGACTTGATTATCCACAAATATATCTCCACCGCATGTTCGCTGTTAGAAGATGACTTGCTGATGGAATCTTCTAACACGAGTCTTGTATAGGTCACATATTCATTCAATGCTGTGTCTATGGAGAACATCAAATAAGTATATGGGATCTCTTTTTTTACAAATTCAAGCAAGTACTCACTGTCTTTCCATTTGTTGATGATAGAACCTATCATTCTTGCTGTAGAAACCATCTGAATGTGATTATCAGTAGTCAATGCCAATGTGACTAGCTCATTAAGGTAGTCTTCGGTGTTACTTAATGGAAGAACAACATCCTTTCTTAATGAACATATCACAGCGGAGAACAGCTGGAATGACTTCTTTTGCTCCTGAGATGAAGATATCTATTTTGAGAGAGTAAGTAAATTATGAAATGGTGTCATCCATGTTGACTTCATTACATGAGTTGGTTTAAAGGGAACACGGGACGCTATGTCGAGTACAGACATTTCACCATGCATGAACAGCTTGAATGTCTTATCTACAAATTCCTTCTGTTCACTAAAAGGATAATCAGAATTAAAAAAATACTGGGGTCATGTCAGGATGGAACACTTGCCTGCTATTGAGTTCAGCCGATATAGAGAAGGTGATTAAACAGATCACACTCAAGATATTCTCATTCAAGATCAATTGTGGTGTACTTTCATTCAAAGATGATTGGATGATGAACGAGAACAAAGGGAGAACAATGGTGTTGATCTCTTTGAAGTTAATATCAACAGGTCGATATTTGACAATATCAGCAATAGTCTGTATAATACTGAGAGCATAGGGATACTCATTATCTAAGTATGGTTGATATAGTGAGTAGAGCTGTATGAATGAGGATTGTAATGCTTACCTTTCAGGCAAACTGCTTTGAATTTATCCATTAATAAAAATAACGAGTTCTTATAGATTGTCGAGACAGGTGATAAAACCTTGAATGCGTATAGAAGAGGTAGATACTTTGAAGGAGAAGTCAATGCAGATGAGTCAGGCAGGCGATTAATAAGACTGGGTAAGGTCAAGTCAAGAATATATTGACTATGTATCAAAGAAGCAGTATGGATGGCATTAAGGGCGGCATTGCTAGAACAAAATCGTTAACTACCATTCATCGTAACCAGTACATCATGAGTGAATTACCATAATTCTATGTCTTCTTCATCTAATAGAATAGTATTGAGAGATTGAACCACAATACCCACCTTTTAAGAATAATAATCAGAAAACAATACTTAGCACACTTCATTATATATAATATTCACCTCATTTGGCTTCAAGTAATCCCTGGATAATACTAATAATGTCAACCCGCGTATTGCTGATAACCTCAATAGGTTGTACTCGTTTGATGCCATAAGAGAAGATTGAAATATCCCCAAGAACCGATCTTTATATTGGATCAAGGGACTTGTGAAATCTGTATCAACTGATAAATTTGGATATTAGATCAGCCACAGCTTCCCCCCAAAAAAAGATAAACTTTACCTTCCTTTCCATCAGTAGAGCCATATAAGTCCTTACATGCTTCTAACAACTCATTGATAATATCCATGTTGGATTTTTGGAGACTGGCCATGTTGGTTTCTCGGTACTGCTTTAATACCAATGGGGCAATCATGTCTACAACCAATTGACAGGCGGGATCTGTGATACAGAAATCAATAAGCATGATAGTTCATACACGATCTACTTTGACACTACCTGATGCAGAAGCAATCGCTTCGATGATGCGACCTGTCTGCTTGTAGTCTTTCATATCAGGATCCTTCAGGTTAGTGACGCATTCCTCAATAAGTGGCAAAATGGCCTTCTCATTGGATTCATCATTTGAATTGGTGATACCCGTGTTTAATGCTCCTACTACAGAATGAATAGCACTTATTGCGGCATCTTCGAGTGATGCATCAGCAGCATGAAATACTTCCAACTTCAGGTAATTGAATATCTCTTTTATATTGGGCAATAAGGCAGTTGCTCCATAAACAGGTGCACAAGTAGCCAGGGTTTCCATAGAGTCCTTCTATTAACGTGTATACAATTAAGTATCTTATTATGTGTTGACACATATTATCGACAGTTACCTTGGCACTACCCGATGTTGATGATAGCTTTTCCAATATCAAAGGAAGTGCGAATTTGGCAAAATGTGGGCTAGAAGCTAAACAAGATCTGTGTGTTTGTTTAGTAGAAGATAACGAATAGAATAGAGGGAGTGGATTTACCTTAGACTCAGCTTAAGGTCTTCGGCAGTGATTCCATAGGGATCATCTGGTGGAGGCTTGAATGTAATAGGGAAATAGCAGAATGTCACTTCAAATATATCCTATAAGCGGTGTTAACTCACACTCAATTATCCTGCCCATCCACACACTTACTTCAATGTGAGCAGATATATCAAAATTATCCACTATAGCTTTAACGATATTGAATGCCTCGAGTAAATTTCGAGGATCTTTTTCACCATCCAATATCTTGGTGAAGCCATAGATGAATTCGTTATTGATAGACTTCAGTGCTGAAAGTAAACATGATTAGCATTTTCATAGATCGCATGGATTGCATGCTCATACCTGCTGCATGTCTATTGATAAGTTGGCCGAATATTTGATAAACAAGGTATCTGGTTCCATGAGGATACTGGTGTACTTCGGTACTTTCAAATAATCTATGACAGCGACCATTAGAATGAAATGTCAACACGTGAAATAGGCAAATATCTACTTTTTAGATAATGTAACTGCATTGATTCCTGTGAACTGGGTGTATGAGGTTAAGCCAACAAGACCTTCTAAAAGGCTATGAACACAAGCCTTATCTGAGAGTCGATCAGAGTAGAAATCAACAAGCACAGATACTAGAGTGATGGAGATATTGGGTTAACAAGAACAAAGTGGATATTGTTATTGAGGGTACATACCTGCTTTGTTGTTGATAGCTTCATGTTGACATTCATTCAATGTTTTGGATAGTAATCCGGTTGCTGAGAAAGAATATTCAGTTCAAATATCCCCTTTTTGTCTTTTATGTCCTTACCTTTGGTACGAACGAATTCATCCTCACTTGTCAGATATTGACCCAGTATTTGAATGAGTTGTAATAGATTAGCTTGAACTGATCCTGTATTGATATCTACAGGTTGAGGGAAGAAAGGAGTGAATACTTCAATTCACTACTGACTATGGGTAATCTCGAACCTGTGATTATTGTTTTGAGTGATTCTATTGCTTCCAAAGAAGCAGGGTCTGTAGTGATCATGTACTTGATTACTTCCTTCTCTACTTGTACCATGTTGATTAAGTTTATTTCTATCAAAACAAACACACACAGAAAAAGTGGGAGTCAAAAAAGATCAAATTATCACTGATGGGAAGCATCCCGTGACTGTTTGTGAGCATCTGTCAATCCAAGTGAAATGAAAAATTCTGGCTGGGCTGCCATAGGGTAAACATGGCATTAGAATTTATAATAAGCCTTTTTGCAGTATTTAGATAAAAAAGGCTAAATATGAATGGGAATTATGCATGAATAATATTGAACCCAAAAAAAGCCCTGCTGGAATCAGACTCTCCTCTATGGCTTGAATACTATTACCTCTCATCTAATGCATCTGTCATAATCAGAGGTTTTGTAGAAAAGGGGAGGAAGTTTGACTATCATTGTTTATGCGTTCATCTTCAGATCAGTTGAAACATCATAAACAGGAGCCCCTATTCCCCAGTCTTCTCATGATTCTAACTTTCTCCCCTTCCATTAGCATCTAATGGCTATTATTTGTACTTTAAGGGTTTATGCCAGTTTCTATTCTATTTCTTCAAGGTAGTACATATACACTCATTCAGAAATGATATGACAGTGGCTAAGCCTATTTCTCTGATAAGTATAATGAAGCCAAAATCTTATAGATCAGTGTGCAATTTCTGCTAGTAAAAGATCAAGATGAATATGAGAGAAGATGTAAGGTGTATGTGTGTATGCAAAGTATACTGATGGATAAGAACATATATCCATAATGGCCAAGAAGACAGACAGTGAGGGAATTGATAGGGATGAATCAAGATGACAAATCACAAACAAGAGATAAACATTGACAAAAACATGATTGACTTTATTACTCCTAAACTGATGGTGTATCAACACCATGTGTGAGTGCCAGAGGTTATACTCTATTACGTGTGAACAGACCTAATTACACGTATCATCAATATAATAATTGTAACCAAGCCATGTTATAAAGCACAAATATGGCTAACATTACTCAGGTAGATGCATGCATTCATTAGGAATAATTGCACAAAATAAGAAAGTATACTTATAGCACACGCAATAGAAAACAAATACGAGCATTGGATACAAACTCTATATATATAATTAGCCTACCCCTATAGAATGCTCACTATCTCTGTTATCCCATAGAATTGGCCTATATGGGCAGCTTATGCATCGGTCTTGATTCTTATTAGTGTAACTTTGATAGTTAGTGCATCAATTAATATCTCAATATTGGATCCCCAAACCCTACAAAAGAACATGACTAAAAAGTCTAGCCATCTTTATTGTTATACGCCCTTTCAGATCACTTTAAAAACCTCTAATGTGCTGATGAGGATTATCAAAATAACACTGTGATCTTACTCCCCTATTCATCTATAGAACCATAAAGAGTCAAGGGATGTAGCTTCAATCCCTTTAGGCACAAGAGATTTACAATCTAATTGACCCCAGATCATATCAATAGGGGAAATTGGTGACAGTCAAATAACACGGGCATGTATTATACTTTGATGCGTGCCTGTGAGGGGGATATCTGTATTTGCCTGAAAGAATCCTACACCAATCAAGACTACTTCTATTCCAAATAACAGAGGAAGAGATCCTCTTGTTTATTCTATGGTGAAACATGCTTTATTTACAGTTATCCTATTCTATATCCCCTTTTCAAAAATAGGCAGGCAGGACATGAGGTCTAAGCACATTTTCTGATGTGCCACCTCAACAATAAAGTCTTAAATGGAGATAAAATAATAATCTGATGTTAAATATGGTATTGTACAGTGCTCACAGTACTAATTAGTTCGTTTTTTTTGCTCGATTGGAAAAGGCCTTTGCGCACTTCCCATTTGCTTTGGTTTGCTTCATTTGTGTTGTACAGATAGATGTACCGCTTTCTCTGCTTTTATCTTACTTGGCATTAGATCGATGGGACTCCGGAGTCACCTGCTATTATTTGCATAGATCCCTCCAGCTCTATCATCTCAATAGATGTGTATTTTAGTAGGGAACAACGCGATTGAGTGGAGTTAATCCCTGCCATTTATACCCTTGTCATTTAAGCATAAAATGTATTTGACATTGCCCTAATAGGTTACCCGTGAGAATTGTACATGAGTCCTTTGATTGTTCGACTAGCCTTTTACCAATAAATGGGGTTTTATCTGTTCTTTCCAAAATAAGAAACTCTTCTTTTTAGGGAGATTATTCACTTATGAGGCTGTAGGGAGAACACACTCCAGGAATAAGTAAGCTTACCATCGTATGTTTCTCCTTTTTATCAATTAACATTTTGCAATAATTAAAATTGCTAACTAATGAATGAGCAATCACATGGTTACTATCCCCCTTGGATATGTTTCTATGGTAACACATAATGAACATTATTATCATCTATCATTGTGAACACTTACTATTGTTGTTTCCACCCCCTTTTACTCTCCTCCCATCCCCGCTCTTCTCTTAATTCATCTCTTTGTTCTGTCTGCTTAACCCCCTTTTCCCTTTTTCTATTTCCGCCCCCCAAGTAAATACGAAAATAGAGTGTATAAATTGGTTATGTTATTCTTACTTATCTTTCTCTTTTCTGTCCCAAATTCATTATTTATACTGTCGTCTATCAACCAATCCACATATATATATACACTCATCGATAGACACAACCAATAACACACATCCATGTCCGCTTCCAATGACCAAGATAACCGAGTCAGCCTGAATTACACCCGCGACAGATGCTTCAAAGTACAGGAGGCAGCCAATCGTAATAAATTAAATCACTTTGATGTGGATCACTCTAAACTGGATGAGATGGTGAAGATAGTGATCTCACTTATCAAGAGAGACTATGATTCCCCCTCAGATATTCCACAATACAGTCGATGGCGCCACTTTGATATTGGTGGCAGATCTCGTCTTCAAACCTTAATTCAGACATGGACCAGTCTCGGTCAGGATAATTTAGAACAGACTAGAAAACTGATTGATATTCTTGTTATTGCATGTCTGATGGATATTAAGCCATGTCAGACTTGGTGCTACACAGAGAAGTCAACAGGAAGAAGTTTCAAACGGAAAGATGGTATTGCCATTGCTATCTTGGAAATGTATATAAATGGAGTATTCTCCAGTGACAATACACAGCCTCATAGAGTAGACTGTAAGTTAAATATATATATATATATATATATATAGGAGTATTATATTTAAACACAGGTATTATCTCTTAGCTAAGGCACTCTGTCATTTGTCACTCGACACACTCTGTCATCATCTGCAGTTCAATGAGCATAACTCCTTTGTAGGCATTGAAGAACGTTTAGAGGTGCTCAACCATCTGGGCTACGTATTACAGAATCGACCAGATTATTTTGGAAAGGACGCACAACGACCTGGCAACCTCATGGGTAATTTTAAATATATTTGGGCAGTTTAATAATAATTAAAAATAATCTAATCCTGTTTATCTATTCTGGGCCTTGTATAACCTGTATGGAATATTATATATAGATTATTTACTTAACCATAAGAATACTATCAAGACAAAGAAAGGCCCATTGATCAGCATAGAGACACTATGGCCAGTGGTGATGGAGATGGGGGAACTGTGGGCAGCAGAGAACAATTTGGGCGGAACAAAGAATTTAGGCGACGTATGGCCTTGTAAGGCAATATTATCACCCAATGCTTCACCTGATTCCACAGATCATTTTATACCTTTTCATAAGTTATCTCAATGGATTGTCTACTCTATTATGGAACCAATGGAAAAGCTTCTGGGTGCCACAATTGAAGGAACGGATTTACTTACTCCATTACCCGACTACTGTAACGGTAAATATTATGTATATAGATATGTATATACCTATCTACTTACTTACTTCTTATGCAGGTGGACTCCTGATAGATATAGGGTTTATTACATTGAAGCCTGCAGAATATGAACGTGGTATCAGGAATTATCATACCAACTCTCTCTTGCCTCATCAGCCCAAGGTAGAGGTCGCTCCGATGTTTGATATGTCGGACCCTGTGGTGATAGAATGGCGTGCTTTGACAGTAGCATATCTTGATATAGTAGCTGACAGAGTGCGTCACACATTTAGATTATCTAAGAAATCACTCTCTTTAAGTCAACTTCTTCAAGGAGGAACATGGAGTGTAAGTTTTTTTGGGGGGAACCAATTATTTGAATTACACATATTTACACTCTTATTATCATAGGCTGGCAGGGAATTAGCAGAGATATCAAGACCTAATACACATGAACCACCTATTGTAGTTAAGCTAGGAAAAGGCATCATTTATTGAGTTATAATGGGATTTATATTTTGCTACGGCTATTTTAGTAAAAAAATAAAAAAATAAAGGGCCGTTATCAGTATTGGGCCACCCCATTATTGCACTGTACTTTTGTATCTATCCCCTTTTTCTTCTTCCATGCTACTTGTCAAGTATCTGTATACACCTCAACCAATCAAATGAGTTCGATATGCTGATTTCAACAATAGGGGTCAGTGGCAGACCTTCAGTCATCCTTATTACTGGGATATCATGGGCTCTTCCTTCTATTCTAGTCAATAGATTTTATCTTTAATGAGTTCTTGTACGAGAGTATCACAACAATAAGAACAGTGTTATTATTGTTATCTTACTGTGCTATTTGGAAGAGCAAACAGCTGGTTTTTTTATCCCAGTCATCAAACTAGGTACTGTGGCAATAATTTAAAGTCTTGACACTTCTGTATGAAAGTCCATGACACCATCTCAAGAAAGAAAAGACATTGCTATCTTTGCCATTTAACTTTGTACAACAGCTGCTATTCAATAATATAAAGAGGACAGAATCATTCATGAGATAATAGTAATAAATATGATAAGATTGACATTGTCACAAGAGATTGGAGGCCCAGCGTATTGATTCCTGCATTTTGATGTTAGATCTTAGTGTTACTTGTTTAGTTTTTTGGATGCCTGTATTCATATACTGAGCTACATTGCTTCTATTATGTACTGCTTTAATAATCTGTTCTCTATATCCAGGTAGCACTCAATAAAAACAAGCTGGCATTACTTATATCTCACTTGCTTTCTATCATATCAAGTGATTCAAAATAAAGGTGTCAGTGTTGCATGAACATCATAAGTAATAGGAAGAGCAATAGGATCATTATGATGTAGATGTGTTGGGTGCTCTTCTGTTTATTATGTTGCTGACTGTATCAATGATTGTACTGATAAGAATATGTGCCGGAAGACAGTCATGGAAGATATTAATCCTTTAGAGTTAGCCAACATTAACAATACGCTGTATGGCAGGGATAGAGATACTTGATGAGTTTGAAGTCCATGATATTGATGTTACTTGCAATTCCAGAATATGGTTATTGCATTGGAGAGTAAGTTTAGAAATATACTGGTGATGTTTATGAGAGATAAAAGAGGGGGAAGAATTTATCAAAACATCTTGGTGTATGTCTAGAAATTGCCTACCTAGCACATCAGATGACTACGCCTTGCTCTTATTAGATATTCGCCATTATATTAATCGAAGGAAAATATGGAGAAGGATGCATGAGTAGCATAAAAAAATAGAATAAGGCAAACTAGAATACAGCTTTGTATAAAGAAATATCAAGGGAGTGGAATAAGTAGCGCAAAGGCTTCAAAAAAGTGCCAGATACACTAGAGTCTAAAGGATTGCCTACATACCTAGTATTCCGTGTAACCTTAAGACTCACTCGCTTTCTTACAAGTGTTGGTGTGACTAACATCTCTTCTCCTTCCCACACACCTCCCCCAGAAGACTAAAATAACAGCTTATAGCCATATACATTAATAAATAGCACATATAATCCATTTGAGAATATTTAGGGGGTTTTAAGAAGTGATAGAAATGACCAGCTAGGGAGCTGCGTCCAGTAAAGTGTATTTCAATAGCATTGTGAAGAGAACCACAACCTCGGTATTTAGTTACCCTAATAATATTTCTTCTACACTTTGTCTATATCCTCACATATTAATATTGGTATGGTTATATTCCACATTTCCCTTACATATCATTGTTTCATAAGCCTTCAACGTATGATCCTACTGCAAATTACAGAAGGATCTTTAACTTGAGCTTGGGCTTATTAACCCCAGAAGGTACGTATGCTTCCCATATATGGTTCAGTCACTTTTTGGACATCGACAAGGATTTAAGCTAAATTTTCGTATGATTGCTTTGGGCACCAACCACCTTTATATAATGTTCGAATTATAAAGCGTCGATGCTCCTGGGGTGTCATACTCAACTCAATACTGGCTGTTCTTTATTCGAACTCCGAAGTGGTAATAACTCGAAGAGCCACACTTCTTCTTTCCAATTACATCATCAACTGTACTCACAACTAACACACACCAATACCTGTTTTCTTTAAAAACATATTTAGAATGTAGAACAAAAGAGAACAAATGAGAACGATGATGAAAAAGAAGGAAGAGTAGTTTCGGCAGATAAATATACTGAGAGTAGTCGGCGTTACCAACCTCTGCAGAAGAATCAGCCTATATTTGGAATATCGCTGGGTTGTTCTCGAAGAGGAGCAGGTAAGTCTATCGATACAGCGACTTTGGAAGAGAATAAAGTATGGAACCTATTATCAATAAAAGAATATTTGCAACTAGTCATTATTTGGTGGATTTTGTGTGTGGAAGGATATAATTATATCCAAATCCTGATGATTATAGAGAAAATAAGAAACTGTATGGGTGGAAAGTGGAAGTTTATTGGGTTGTAAGGAAAAGTAACAGGCTATGTGAGATATGTATAATGTTTTTGCATAGAATAAGTAAACAATGGATTATATGGAATATAGGCTCTATATAATAAGTGTGAGATCTATCCACATATGTATAGTAGAAGGATCCACACATGTATAGTAGAGGGATCCACACATGTATAGTAGAGGGATCCACACATGTATAGTAGAGGGATCTATATTTAAAGATATCAGTACAGTAACATTTGCAGGTATTGATCAACCTGAATACAGGCTGGTTACTACCCAATATTGCTTATTAAATGAAGGATGAAATATGGTTTTACTTGAAATAACTGCTTCATCGACACTGATTGAATTCCATCTGTCTGAAGTCTATTCAGAGAGTACGTACTCTTTATCTCACCTATATTCATTCTTATCCTAATAGAAAATTTTTACTCCTTTATGTGGACAACTAAGCTGTTTAGGCTGTCTAACCAATAACGAGAGAACACGATGCTTTATCTCATAGTCCTAAATCACCTTTATTCTGATCTTTATATGGATAGTGCTTGATTTCACCATGTTCTATTTATGAGTTAAAGTGAAGAAATTAAGTGTGTTCAATACGCGTAGTGATACCATCATTGCTATCACAGCCGCTACTTCTCACTGGGGAAGTGTGAACCACGCTGAACTACCTAGGAATAATACATTCAATGCATCTTCAGTTCTGTTTGACTGTAAAGTAGTACAAATAGCCTGAAGTAATAATACAGCCAAATTGGTCTCCTGACCTGGCTATCATGACTACGCGACTGTGTTGTTTGTCTACATTTTGTTTTTCTTCCCTCCCTGCTTATCTCTCTAATTGACTTATTTTCTTTTACTTTATTATCGGATTGCACTAGGTAATAAGGTTACAGGTAATTATGCATATAATAAGAAGTGTAATTCACTTATGCTTATCCTTATACACACCAGACACGTTTAGATTCTTTTATTACCGTCGTCGTATGAATAATGTTATACACACACAAGAATCAGTTATCACAGGTATCACTTTAATAATATGTACTTATGCACAATATACTAACTCATCACTAGATCTGCTCATCTCAAAACAAGGTCAAGATTGCACTGCCGTATGAATAGAGGTGTCCAAACAAGACTAACCTGTTGTACAAATGGTAACACTCTAATGATATGTACTCATAGACAATATTTGCTAATCAGAGTCTATTATCTAGAGCTGCTCATGTTAAGGCAAAACCAAGACTGCACTGCTGATATTACACACAAGATTTACCTGTTTTACGAGTGGTAATGATACAAGAATATCTTTTAATAGGCAGTATTTACCAACCAATGTCTACTTCATAGAGCTGTTTATGTCAAGACAACATCAAGATTGCACCGCCGTATGAATGGTGATATACACACACAAAATATACTTATTAGATGCAATGGTAATACTTAAAATGATATTCACTCATAGACAGTATTTCCTAACCAGAGTCTATCATGTAGAGCTGCTCATGTCAAGGCAACACCAAGACTACGCTGCAAATAACACTCACAAGATGAGCCTGTTGTACGAGTGGTAATGTTACTATAATATCTCTTATCTTTATAGCCCATATCTACTAACCAATGCTGATCTCTTTTAGAGCCCTCATTTCATTCCTGTCCAGTGCCTGATTCCGTTATTCCGTCTTTGTTCACAGTGTCCAAAGAGGAGGGGATTTATTGGGCGATAGTACCGGCTATCTCATGTATGCCCGTGAACCCAGTAGACCGGTATAAAGAGTTCACAATTGTGTTAATCCCCTCCTATGTATATTCTTGATTCTCTTGATACTGTTTGAAGTTAGGTAAATTGTGGAATAGCAGCCTTGGCAAGTCCTCATTGGGCCTCTTAGGAGGCGGTCTCTATTGCGCGGTTGGAGGAGTAGGAGGGACTTACTAGTGAAGCTGTATTCAAAGTAGTCTGGCTCAGGCCATGGTGGAAGTTCTACCGGGTACTTGACTGCGGAAGCCGGGTACTTTAACTGATGGCAATGTTGGTTATGGTGCTCATTTGACGGGTGTCCCTTTCTGATGGTCGTTTCGAGGATTGATCTTTGTCAACATAGTGGATGGCCAGATGATCACGTTAGGTAGTTGGATCTGATACCAGATGAAAGCAAGTGCCTTTTTGGTGGGATGACTTTTGCTGGTCGTAGGGAATTCATGCTTGTTGGTATTTGCGTATTCTTGGTCCCTCTATGGCAGCTTAACTGGGAGCGGGAGTTACCTGCATTGCTTCTTTGGTAGTCTTACACTGGTTTTCTGTTCTTCTGTGGGCCCTTTGACCGAAGTTTGCTGAAGCCGAGATTTTGCGTTCTGTCTGTTTAGATTTGCTGGGGAACTCACCAAATCTTCATGATGCGGTGAGATGCAAATCTAAACAGGTCAAACAGGGGTAGATCGGAGTGGACGTCGATTAGGAAGAAGGTTGAGGAATGGAGAACAAAGAAAGATTATTCTAATTAGAATTGTCAGGCCCAAAGCAGTCCTTCTATATGGATCAAGGGTACGGGGCCACTTCTATCAATAAGCCGCTGAAACCTTGCTTCTTCGCCGGTCTTCTTCTTTGCACTTCATTGTGACAATCAGGTAACGACCGGAATCACACTCTATGTGGGCTCTGGGGTGGGTAGAGAGATCCTGTGGGCACTCACTTGACCTCTGTTCGGATGGACTGAAGTTATGGTTTCAAATGCATCAGGAGTTATGTAAGTCGGCGAGATCGCTTGTTGGGTGGGAGTCACACTGTAATTGGCGGCGTTGGAGGGGATCGTGTCCGAGAGTGCCTCTCTCGGGTGCTCTTTGTGGATGTGGAACGGTATCAGAGAGTAGGACCCCATGTGTCTCCTTTCTGCAGAGTATGGGGACGTGAACGGAAAGCCCTATGAGCCTAACATCAATGTAGATGTATTGAAAAATCCTGATGGGGTTGGGCGTTGCGACCTAGGGGATGGCATATCGCTTAATGGTTATTTTCTTCTTAGTTGGTTCTGATATACCTAGTGTGTTGGGATTAACTCGAGCAAATAGGTAGAGTTCTAATAGTGCTACTCCTTTCTGAGTCGGTGGATCTATAATGATATGACATGGTAAGAGAGGTCTATTGTTACTGCTAAGCCAGCAAAGTAGGAATCTAGTCTATTAGTCCGATGAAAGCCATGCTCCTTTGGATATCAACTGGAACTACCTCCTCGTGGTGATATCTGGTTAACAATTCACTTGATTGAATTGGCTGAATGTTCCTAAATAAACAAGTGTTCACACTCAGTAGAGATTAATTTTATTATAAAACAGGGGTTCTCTCTTTCTAACCATAGTCCACTATGAAGATAATACATCAATGACCAGCCAGGAGCAGTAATGAGTGATGAAGAACAGGATAATACCTTGTTATGGACAGATAATATATTCTTCTATGGTCAGTTTCTGTGTAATAGTTGGTAGACATCTACAATAACAAGAATGGTTAATGCTGTGATGACTTTGGAATACCGGTCATAACTCTACCAGTAATGACTGGAATATAGACAGTGTGGACAAGCAATACCCATTTGAAAGAAGAGTAAGGTGTGGATTAACCATATTAACTACTGTTATGAATGATCAGGCAGAGTATATGATCCATATATTATTGTCTGTGGATAGCAATACACCTAATAAGCTGGTTAATGGGCTCACTAGAGATGAAATGGAGTGTGCAGATGAGTGTGGGATCAACTCTTCTGCATGATGATGGTCAATATATCTACATGGAATAAAGGTAATTCTGGGATAGAGATGAATGGCATTGATATACATATCAAATCGAATAAAGTGATTATTTATACTGGGAGTCGACTTGATTGTGCGTGTATTAGGCAGTCATCTGTGATCTGTATTCAAGGTAATCCAATAGCTATGAACATATTCTAAATACCCAATAGAGTTTGTAAGTGCTTACGATAAACATCGGGTATACGTATCAAATGCTGGACAGACATTTCCACACCAAGATAGAGTGTGCTGAGGTTATTCCTTGTATACAGTATCCGTATTTATAAATGATCACAATCGCAATCTAATATGAGTGACAATCTGTTGTGATGGGAAGAATATCAATATTTGTGAACAGATGGATTGATGTGTGTTTTCCAGCAAGATAGTCTGGCTATTCACCAAGAGAAGGATCTATGAAGCAGATTAAGATCATGAACTTCAAGATCATGAATAAAAATACAGGAAGAGAACATGTTTAGACAACTGAATGGAAGTGAGTGCAGGCAAATCAATGATACAAGTTGATGTAAGTGGAAGGTTTTAATATAACGAGTAAGCAGATTAAGGCTGGGATAATGGACTTATCATTTATTCTGAGGTATAAGAAATAATGAGATTATGATTAGTTATATATTATTCACTTGTATAAGAGATTTGTATGAGAGCATAGATAGGGCTATCATTTTGATCAAAGTTCTGTTCTCTGTATGTATCCATGGAAATGTTTGCCTAGTAATCGATAATCTGGATATCCGATACATTCTATGATTTAAATAGAGCATTAAAAATGGGTGAATACCTGAGTATTATCAGATATTTTACCTGCTATACAACGATTAAATACTGTTCTTTCTGTGTTATACAAATGAGAAATGAAACTGGAACAATGTAACTGCTGATGGAGCATAACACCAAGAGGAATATATGAGGGACATGATCAATCTTAAAAGGCACGGCCGAATAACTCGATATAGCGAAGTAAGGAGGGTCTAAGAAAGCCATTTTAACGCCCACAGCTATTGAATTCAAGATCAAGCAGAAAGGCCAGTTTCGCAAGCTGTGAAAAAGAACTGATACATCATCCAACCTTCTAAAATTCTTAGGCTAGTTCTGGTCCACCCAACTAAGTGTATCTTCACCTGAAGTCTATCGATCATAGGAACCACGTCTATTGCACATGTGGAATCAGAGTAAAATAGGACGCTATTGTCGGTAGAATAATAAGATCACCCTAGTTCAAAGTCGGTACTGACATATTAGGCCGTCTTCTAACCACTCGGATCAGGATAAGATCTCCACAGTTTTATACCCAACTAACCACAGAATACTATACTTACGCATAGCTTCTATTAATGCAATATATAGTTAGTACAGTCATTTTATTATAAACAAGAAGATATACCTTTTCTACGTGTTCTATGAGCTTAAACACACTGATGAGTCAGTCAATGTATATTCAAGTCAATAGTTATTTCAATCTTTTCATGACTACTGCTTTTTCATTTTCTCCAGTGTGATGAGTTGAAGTGCAATTAGGCAGAGAGAATAAATAGTTTCGTGCACGTGATAGTTGATGCTGTAGATATCGTCCAATGTTGATTTTACTGCATAGGTGCAATAACCACTAGATCTTCATAATACCAGTCAGCATATGATGCAAGTGTTCACTGAGATACAGATTGCATTCAATAGTGGTTAATATCGCAGACACCTATCTATCCCTTGTAAAAACACCTGGTGCACGGTCAATTCATAGACACTTCCGAAGTTGCCCTCAGCAAGTTGGATATAATTATAGTAATTCCGAGTATACTTAATGATATGTATAGAGCAGAATGTATGTACCTTGTAAATACTGCCTTAAAGAGCAAAGAACTCTATTCCATAAAAATAGGCTTCTTGCCATATAACTGAAGTGAATAATCAGTAGGATCATATATAGAAGACTATGGTTGATGATATGAAAGGAAAATAGAGGATATAGTTATACTTTGATTAATAAGGGGGGATCGATATCAAGATATAGTATGAAGATAGCCAATTACTAAGGCTTGGAGTTCTTTTCAGCTATGATATGTACATATGTTTTACTGTATTCAGCTTTCTAGCCGGTAGATATTCCTATCGGAAACCTCAAGTTACCCTCAATGTATAATGTGTGTAGAAAATCTCAAGATATTAATGTTTAAACCGCTATTTAAACTCTTTGTGGGAGATGTCTGGAAATGAAATGGAAATTGGGAGGTAGTCATACCATCACATCAATAAAGGTAAGGTATACAAATAATGGTGAATTGTCTGTAATAAACGAAAAAAATACACCTCACTTGCATCCAAATAAGGTATGAGAAATGTAACCATAGTAAGTAGTTTGTGTAACGTGAAAAAATATATAAGGCAATTTTGCGTCCCACGGGGAATTTTTTTAAGCATATGGTACCTTGAGATTAGTGATTTAGGCTATCTGTGAGGTACAAATCTTGGTTCTGAGTATAAGGGAAACGAAGAACTTTTTTATGGTAAGCCCTTGTAACAGGTGCCTCAGAATGATGCTCCCGATAAGTAAGTAACTTGCGATGTATCAATAATATACATATCTAATTCAGTAAAGTGTACAGTTATACATGTAACATTCACTCTGTATTCCATTTACATTCTGATATAGTCCAAGTGCATGACAGGACAATGCACATAAAAGAGAATAAACACATACTATAAAAGTATTGTACTTTATTTGACAGTTGGCAGGCAACTATCTTTATACTTGGTGAACGGTGTTTATAAATTAAATAAAGTCTTCTCATAATATTTAACGAATATCTTTCAATACTCATACACCAAAGAACTAACAAAGAATTACCCAGTTGCTTTCATATCACAGTATGCGAATGTGTCTATGTATCGAGCATCTCACTAAACAACAAGGGGATTTTTTACAAGGACTTGAACATTTCCCCAGTTTTGATATACCTTTTTATTTCTTTCTTCTCACATAAGCAAATTACTCACACATAACCAACCAATTAATACATACTATCTATTCAAGACATCCAATAAGCATATTTTCATATTGAATCTCACACAATGTAGAAGATACTATGCAGTTATATTCAATTCATTGGTGAAGGTAATAATTAATGTATTTAAGGCATTGAAGCATTTGGACATTCTGTAATCCCCTAGTAAAAATAGTGCCTATACCTTTGATTACTACTCAGAAACAGATCTGATAAGTGGACGTTTAATATATGTTATGACCAAAAATAGTTAGAGTGTAAACAAAAGATGATATATTTCTTATATGCCTTTATATGAGTTGAGGTACCCAGAAGCATCAACATATTCTTATTGATTTATCCAAAGATAAAACAGATAATAAAATTTAATGGTAAAGGCTATGTGTATGTAAGCAAACCTTGGATAAGTTGATTACATACAATCAGTGTGTGAACAAGTGGTTACAGCCAATAAGGGTATTAGTATGGTGATCCATTATCAGAGATTGCTTATAAGGAGTACCGTATCGTGTGGACTTTTATTACATGGTTATGTAAAAGGATCTCTGCAAGCTGTTAGTACAATCAATTATAATTAGAGTGTTATCGCCATCTTGGAATATTCACGGTAGATATATTACCAAATAAGGTGAATATGAGCGTTACCGGGTTACCATTGACAGTTGATCATTACCAGGTTACCATTGACAGTTGATTATTACCAGGTTACCATTGACAGTTAGTTATTGAAATTTGATTAATACCAAGTTACCATTGACAGTTTATTATTACCAGGTTACCATTCAAGCTGGATGCTTACTAGGTTACTATCGTTTCCATGA
Organism: Pilobolus umbonatus; assembly: GCA_025528865.1. Lineage (NCBI taxonomy): Eukaryota > Fungi > Mucoromycota > Mucoromycetes > Mucorales > Pilobolaceae > Pilobolus > Pilobolus umbonatus. The sequence goes on from JAIXMH010000027.1 coordinate 153,348, forward strand.
TAACCTCTTCTTATTGATCAAGACAGATAGTGATAGGGTTTTCTCCTTGGGATTCGTTATTCATCCGGCTTAGTCACACTTACACAGATTCATCATATTATATTGAGTATGTATGATTTAACCAGTAATGAATATATAGAGTACAAGTCTTTATTAGAGATACAGGTAAAGACAAATATAAAGGGACGAATTATACAGTTAATGTATCAATGTGATGTTAGAGACTTTTATTCATGAGATGATGATCATAATGATTTGAAAATGATATTATAGTATGGTAAGTTATATGTATAATATGATGACTAGATAGTTCAGACTTGTTTTTGATTATAGAAGGGACTGTTGCCAGATGTAATTAGTGGGCACTTTTGACTTGTGTTTGATTATCAATTATCGTTTCTATAGAGACATTTTAGTAAGAGGTTTATATACTAAACTATACATACTTTCTTGCAGTCATCACCATCATCTTTCATCTTTCACAGTTCATTCTTATTACGCAAAGCAAGATAGTATCATAAATGCCTAGTTGTCACTACTTATTAAGAGGAGTTCCGATAAACTTTTCTCTAGATACCGCCCGACTTGTGACATTCTAGCCTGAGGCAAGATACGGGAACGATGCGGCCTGTTGCGATTGTAAACCCGACTTGCAACGCTACGGGTACAACACTATTAATTGCTTAATAGCATTGAAAAAGTTTGGTGGTTACACGTTGATAACCACCGGTGGCTCAACTGCGCTACACATTTATATGGTGATACCAGAGCTTGAGATGAATAATAAGAAGAGGAACAGTGAAAGGTACGGCTTTGAGAGAAGAGAGACAGCTTGGAGAGAAGAGAGACAGCTTGGAGATCTATACATCTTTGTGAGTAAAGTATTCTATGATTACAGATATATAGGCCTTACCATTTTATTTAACGCGTGGAATACCAAGGAAAAATGCACTTGATGAGCTTGAAGTTCATGATATGGATGTTACTTGTAGTTGTAGAATAGAATATTGTTGATTGTAGACTCATCAGAGAGAGATATGGATAGTTGTTGAATTAGAGAGTAAGTGTAGAGATATACTTGTGTTGTTTATGAGAGATAAAAGGAAGGAAAAAAGGAGGAATTAATTAAAACGTCTTAGGTGCATGCCTAGAAATATCTTACGTGACACATCAGATGACTACGCCTTGGATTTCTTTAATTGGATATATTAAAAGCAGAGTGAAGAAATGAAAATGGACTATGAAGCTTGTACATAGCCATGTAAGATGCTTCCAGGTCTGTCTATCTAAGCTGTCATACAGTAACCACAGTTGATAGTATAATTGGCTTTGACAGGAGCCATGATTGATAGTATGATTGGCTCTCTCACATCAACCTATAAATAGCCAGTCAATTCTATAGTGTGTATAGTGTGTGTATGTAATACAGACACTATATTATGAGTGTCGTACACTCCCCCCTCTAACAAGATCCCAGTCTGATATTTGGAAGGATCTAGCCTAGCCTATATTATAGGTTACCCTTGCTGGGTTTGACAATATGAATTCAGTCTTCCAATCAATGAAAATGCATAATTATATATCTCATGCCAATGTATATCCTTAGTGTCTTGATGGCTTCCTGTGGGTTTATATCGTTTGCTTGATAAGAATAGACTGTAAGAATTGATGGGAAATGATTGAGAGTAATTGAGAGATAGAGGTAAGTGGATATATAGATAGAGAATAGTCAGAGAAGAGAGAGGGGGGAGATGGATAGAGAAGGTGGTAGTGGTAGTGGTGGGGGTAGATTAGAGTTCTGTTGATATAGAGATTGATAATGCATACTGTGATTCCACTTGGAGTGACTGATCTTCCAGCTATCCTTCTGATTAGCCCACAGCTTACTGGTATAGGGTGTGGCATACAGTCCACTGGTATATGCTATTTAACCCACACAGTCCACTGGTATATGCTATTTAACCCACACAGTCCACTGGTATATGCTATTTAACCCACACAGCCCACTGGCATATGATGTTGAGGCTAGACAGGTGGAGTATGGTGTTCAGCTCACACAGTCGATTTGGCATATGGTGTAGATCCAGATCCCACATATTAAACCCACACAGTCCACTGGTATATGGTGTTCAGCTCACACAGTTGATTTGGCATATGGTGTAGATCCAGATCCCACATATTAAACCCACACAGTCCACTGGTATATGATTTAAACTCCAGATCCCACACAGTCCACTGGTATAATATCTAGATGATGATCCCACATATTCCAAGCATCATAACGATCTATTATAACCAATACTGAAGCCCCACCGTCTATTAGTCTTCCCGTCTGTTATTCCCATTTACTCTCCCACATGGTCCATACAAGTGTTCATTATTTCCCCCCACAATCATGATTATTCGATATGATGAACATAGATGCAAGAGTTTCACAAGCCCATTGAATAGTTGGGAGTAATTTTATTTTATTTTGATGATATGTTTCGATATACTGATTTTTTCTTCTAGTATCACTGTATCCATAGACTTACCTCCCCCTTTTGTCTAGAGCAACCCAAGGTGATTGTTAGTGAAATACCTGGATAAAAGGTATACTGTGTGGTGGTGGTGGTTGTGGAATGACAAGCACTCGGGTATATATAGTGTGGTCAGCTGCTGAAAGAAGTGTTTCCTTTTTGTTCTACAAGGTAAAGTTATTGGAAGAGACAGCTATTGGTGTGTTCAAGTTGGAATCCACCTGTCAACAGTAAGCTGAAAGGATCATAAAGAAAGTGCTAAAATAAAAAATTGAGGGGAAGACGATTTTACCTATCCATTATGCTCAAGTCATTTAATGAACTACGTGTTCATATAAGCGGGATTGATTGACCAATCAGACATCGAATCATTCATTTTATTATATCAATCACATGGTAGTGACTATCACGGTGACAGATAATAAAAAAATTTCAGTGATGTTCTTAACGTTTATGGGTGTAAAATATAAAAAATAGAGTATATGTGCATTTTTCATTAGATAGAGTAATGGATTAACTTCAGTGCACTCTGGTGAGTACGACTATTAACTTTCCATGTGTTAATCATGTGCTCCTTTGTTTATCTGCCCAAGCAATCGACATAAACAGATACAATGCGGCTGAGGGTGAAGCCATTTGTGTTGATTGATTATATGCCTTCTATTATATAGCTAAACTCAGTGCTGAAATCATCCATCACAGGTAAATGTTCAGCCAATGTCGCACACAAAACTATCGGTATATGAAGTCCCCAGGCGTTTGATATAAATCATAACTTATATTCTTCACATCAGGCACTAGAAGTACTTGGCTCTTCCAAAACGCAATAATAATTGAGACAACATGTGGGGTATGGGAGTCACACTCTATATATACTTAATAAAGTTATTCTTATGACTGACCCGGATGAACACCAGTGTGAATTCCTTGATTGACATGAATGAACCTATTGTTATCAAAGTGAAGGAGCTACCTCTACACCCAATAAACTGATATTACTGTTACCCTTTTCCCTATGTGAATAATATATATATCTCTGCTAAGAATATCTGAATGACCAGTTCTTGGGATTTCAATGGCATCAGTACTACAGTAACTACTCTATTAGTCTCTACCCATGAACCCTTCTTGATTATGCAGTGGTATTCTCAGAGGAGGCTGAACTTGACTGTCAAGCATATGATTCTCATCAACAGATCCTCAATACACCAACTGAACAATTACTATATCAAGAGGAATGAACCAGTGATAAATGAGGTTGTGCTTATCTCCTGTGTATGAAACTTACCCACTACATTATCTGCAGGCAGTTAAGAACGCAGCATTGCCCGTATATCCTCACCATATGATGATGGATCTCACTACTCTTCACATACATAAATCAACTGATACATAGAACAGTTTTCCATTGAGTCGACTTCCAGAATGTATTTCCCATGGTGTAATCATAATCCACTAATGTTACACTCTCATTAGAAATGGCAATTACATTCCCCCTTTGTTCAACTCCACACCAATAAAGTCTTTTCTGTCATAATTAATCCTATCCTCCCTTCAACGACATTAATAGGGTAAATGAAGGAGTGTCACTAGATTCAATCACCGTTCCATTTCCATAACAACCAAAGAATCTTAGCAACAAAAAATCAGGCCATTCTTTTTCCGCCCCAGTCTCCCAAAATAATCAAAAGAAGATTACCTAATATGGAAAGATATATTTATTTATTTGGTATCCCTCGTTAACATCTTTTTTTCTTTTTCTTTATTACTCTTTATACACTTTCTATCCCTCCACCGTTACCATGGAAGCGTACCTTACACTTCCTAATAGATCTAATCGAATACAGAGCATAGATGAATCCGACAATTATTTATCTCTTACTGAATTCGATGTAGAATTACAGGAACAGGCTCAACTGGCTATGCAAAGAGAATTAGAAGCATGGCAGGACTACGAGAACTATTTACCACCCTTCGAATATGACAATGGATACTCTGAACATCCAAATAAAATGTCATTCCATCAGTCTAATAATCGAGATATTACCACTGAAGATATCCGACAGCCTATTATTAATCAAGTAAACTATATTGATAATAGTGATATATCCATAGATAAAATTATATCATCCAACCAGAAGTATACTATGAATGAATATGAACAACAAGTATTATTAGAACAGCAACTTCAGCAACAGCAAAATGAGAATAGACAGCAACAACAGATGCAACCACAACAGCATCAGCAACCACAACAGCAACAGCAACAGCAACAACAGATGCAACAACAAAGACAGCAACAACAGCAACAGCAACAACAAAGACAGCAACAACAGCAGCAACAACAGCAGCAACAACAGCAGCAACAACAGATGCAACAACAGATGCAACAGCAACAACAGATGCAACAACAACAACAGCAACAAAGATTGCAACAGCAACAACAACAGCAGCAACAACAACAACGATTACACCAACAACGATTACAGCAACAGCAGCAATTCAAACCTAATGAGATGATTGATAATCCAACCAATCAGGCAATCAAATCCAGCCCATCCAATGAACCATTTGACTATAGTAGTCCCGAACACATATCATTCAAATCCCCACTCAGTGATATCTCCCACTCTTCCCCCTTCAATAGCCCCAATTCAGTCAACTTCCACACTGAGAACCTCTATAACTTCACTCTGGATGACAGGATCTTCACTGATAACTCATATGCATTCTATCCATCCGTATCCGGATCAATGAAACATAGTAACCTCCTTGACCAATCATTTAAAGATACAATTGGAATTGATCAAATGATATTTCCCCAACTCAAAACTCAATATACAGGTAAGAAAGAGCTGAAGCGATTAACTATATATAGACAGATATCCCATATTTAACCAATTTAAATAGACGAAGATAAATTACCTATTGAGCCATTAAAGAAACCCGATCACCCTCCTCAACAGAAGAAGTCTGCACACAATGCTATTGAACGTCGATACCGAAACAACATCAATGACCGTATATCTGAACTCAAGAATGCTGTTCCCGCATTAGTCCATGCCAAGGTAATTAAGTCAGGTACCAAGAGATCACGCACAGAGGATGAAGATGATGATGGAGAAGACGGAGAAGAATACCTGGATGGAGTAGCAGTAGCCAATAAACTCAACAAGGCCACTATTCTTCGCAAGGCCACTGAATATATCTTCCATCTGAAACGTACAGGAAACGAACTCACTCAAGAGAACGCTATTCTTCAACAACTCATAATTCAGTTACCAGGTGGACAAGAACTATTGAACCAGTATCATATGCAGAAATATCAACGGGAACAGCGACAAGAGATGCAGCGTATGGAAGAACGTGCAATGGAGAAGACCAGGATGAAGACGAGAAAGAGATCAAAGAAACGTATGCAAGACTTCTCTGACCACGAATCCTTTTCTTCTTCATCCAGTGATTCACCCAAGAAAGGAGGAGAAACGACCAACCGTATCTTTATGGCAGTGTTTATGGCCATTAGCTTATTCTCTTCTTCTCCATTAAGTGCAGGTCCTTCTTCCAAAGACCAGTTTGAGAGTCACCACCATATTTCTCGAACAGCAGATATGAACTCATCATTGGATGATACACCTAATTCCGAGTCCCTTCTTTCTTCCTTATTCCCCTTCTCAGACAAATGGTAAATGAATATTTTTTTGAGTGTTTGGATCTTTTCTGTACTTATGTATGTTTTGTTTAGGTCTGCTTTCCGTACTTCTATCTTCTTATTCTGTCTCATCCAGCTCTTCTTCCCATTGATCAAATACTGGATATGCTCTAAATTCAAGATCAAGCGAGTCAAGAAGTTCCGTACTGGAACTAACAAAGTATCTTCACTGAACGCCAACATGACATCCACCGTGACCTCACTTACTCCTGGCGACCAAAAATGTATGCAAATCTACCACATCCTTGTGAAATCCCTTGAAACCGATTCACCTTCTCGTCGTTCTGTCTTACCTGCCAAACCCTATCTGATCATGAAAGAAGTAGCTCGGTTTGTCTCTCGGCATTGGCTAGGCTACGAAATCCTCTACGACGATCAAGACTGTACACCTCAAGAACACTGGGTCCAGACTTGCAAATGGATCAAACTGAACGAAGTCGAGTGTCTTGGTGGCAATGCAAATATCACACGTATGGGTATGTTGTTCAGCTGTTTCCGTATGTTGAACTTGATCGAGACGATGGAAGAAGACGAAAACGAGTATGTTGAACAATCTCGCTCTCGAGTGTATGCCACAGCCGCTCTCCAAATGGCACTGGTGGTTTCTCATCATGGGCTAGCAGAGATGCTCGCTTTGTATTTCTGGAGACTGGCCATGTATGAATCAGGATTAGAAGATGATTATTTGATGCGTGCCTTGACTTTTGATTGTCACGAAGATAATGGAGAAGACCGGATTGAGGGGATGCTCAGGTCCCGAGCTTGGAGTGAAACCCTTGAAGTCATGAACCAACAAATTGCTCATTTTGGTGATCAGGATAGTTCTCATATGCGAGGTCTTTCTTTATCAATGACTGCACCTGTATTGATGCCGGTGGGCATTTTATCTACCCTTCATTTATTGGATAATTTACAGACTCAATTTGGACGTCTGATCATTTCTATTACTGCTATGCCCTTGACGAGTCCTGGGGCAGAATCCTCTGATTTTAATGAGACGGCGTTTGCACAAATACTGAATATTACAGATCCCGTAGATAATTCCGAACGTATGGACGATTATCACAGGCTAGCTCATTGGTTGTCTGCAGTTGGAGCTACAGTAGAGGCATTATGGAAGAGTGATTTGACTACTGCCGAAAGGATGACCAAGATCTTGACTGAGAAAGTGCCTCGATCCTTAGTCTCTCGTGAACTGACGGGTGGTGGTGACCGTGAATTGTTTACCCACAAAGAACGTCTGTACCAATTAGATGAACTCATCAAGAAGAACATCATCCATACCTTGCTTGGTGCTGCCTTGCTCAAGAAACAGATCAAGGAGAAACAACGTCAAGGATTAGATGAGCTCTGGAAAGCAGAAAAGATAAGGATGGAAATGAAGAAGATGGTGAATGTGAAGAAGACATTAGAAGATGAAGAAGAGGATCTCGAGAGCTCAGTATTGGTGTTGGCTGAATTCGTTACCGCTGTTACTGGTCTAGAAGCATGGATCACTGCTTGGAGATTGGGTGATCATGAACAAGGAGATGTGACTAAACAAGTACAGAATGCTACACTCAATCTAAGACGTATGATACGTAAACACTCTCTAAATGGGTTGAGGACCAATAAGGCCATTATTGATCGCTTGGCTCGATTAGGTTCTTATGTTACCACAACAGAATCAGATTCTGCTTGTGAATGTTCTGATGAAGAAGATGATGATTCAACAGAAGTAAGAATCAGAAGATCAGATAAAGCCTTGAAGATATTGCGTGGTCTCGTCTAATAACTCTCTTCTTTTATCATCATCATTATATCCCACTTATTGTATATTTCGTTTTCTCTCCCAAATAATATTCTTTTTCTCTCTTGTTATATCTATCTACATATTGCAATAGATGCTTATATGCATATCTTTATACTTAATGCAATAGATGCTTGATGCTTATATGCATATCTTTATACATATTGCAATAGATGCTTATATGCATATCTTTATACTTAATGCAATAGATGTTTATATATCTATATATGAATATTGTTTATTTACATAATATGAGGGGGGAATATCAGCTTCTAAGGGTTTGTTTCATTCTCAAGATCCGTTCGTCATAATAATTCATTTGATCTTTGAGTAAACCTAATTTGTTATGTACATTGCCCATGTTCTTCTGTACCCAAACAGAGTCCTTTTGATTTGACTCATAAGGTCTTTTCTGAGCCTGTTCTAAGTATGCTGTAATACGGTGTAATCTGAGTGCCAATAATATATGGACAAAAACCACCATAAATAGCAGAATATACAATGGAGAAGGTCGGATGTGTTGTTTATGGAATAGATTCGCCACCATGTCCTTTTGTCTGACCAGAGTCTCTACTTGTTCTCTATGACTCAATACTGATTTCAGGTGTTTGAATATCCTTAATTGGTCATTCACCGCCTTCTTTTCAATAATAGCTATAATAGGAAAGTTTAATTTTAATTGTGTATGTGGTATGTGTTTGTGTACTTACAGCTCACTAATCCTGTCTTGGTGAATACGACATCAAATGTCACCAACATACGCACTTTAGATGGACTTACGGGAGTGATACATGTCCTTGAATGAATAGAATACACAGATCCTAAGGGTAAATCCGGTGTAGTGATCTTAGTGAACACGCACATATAATGGGGAAGTTTCTTGTGTAGTTTAGTCTCTTTAAACAAGGTCCTCACTTGTTTTGTACCTAGAGTAAACAATGAATACACAATGGAATACACAATTTATAAAGGAATCATTTTTACCCGTTGAAGATTTCATTCTTCTTTGCCCCACGTACTCTCGTGACCTGTGCTTCCATTTACCAATGCGTACATCTAAAAAGAAGGTAAATGATTGGGCAAGAACCCTTCCTTTTTTCTTTTGTTACCTTCAAAGTTCTCATATTTCTCCAAGAACCGTTTTATGAATTCTGTATGGTATAATAGCCTGTTCACGAGTTCAACTGTACCATCAAAGCAATAATCCATAGCAACATAACTCAGTTGTTCAGTGCATGGACACTCCCTTCGTTGAGGAACAGGAACGGGTGCCCTGTATGAATTGGATATCGATCTCGGCCTGTTATTCTTCATCATGGATTTTATGGATTGTGTATCGGAATCAATTGAGTCATCACTTTCATGGTCGGCGTGGACTGAGGTGTGTGGAGAATGTATGACAGAGGATACTTTTTTATTAAGGTCCCAGATCTTGACTATTTGGTCGTAAACTTGGTCACGAGAGAGAATCGATGCAAATATGTGCTACAGAAACCAGTGAGATTCAGGATATTATTCAATTCATTCTTTTATTTACCTTTGATGTATCAGTGTAAATGGTGATTCCATTGGGTATAATCTTCGCTGTCATTCGTTTCTCTACTCGTGTGATCTCAGAAAAGTTGATCACTAACTATAATATCGAAATGAGAACACTATTTCGAAATTGGAGTTTGGTTGCACTTACATTAGTGACCCAGCCAAATATATTGGATTTAAAGCAGACATGATGTTCTGATATATACAGGTGTCCTTGTAGTAACAACTCCTTCTGAAGGGCACAGGAATACTCTAAATGACAAAAAAAAGGCATAAGCGGACATTTAAATCCCAAAGGGCAAACAGGCGCAAGGATAACTTTTTCCGGTTATCCTATACCCCATCTTCCCATAAAAAAAATATTATTCAAGATGATGAACCTTCAATCAAGTTATCTGTTTCTTGGACACTTTTAAAGAGCACGTGAAAGTCTTCGTTCTTCTTCTCACTAGCCAATCGGAAATCACAGGCAGTGGCAAAACTACCGGGCCTTTCGGTTCCTGAGAGTAAATCTGCTTCAGCGGCAGCAGCCTCTGATGAAGGAGGATCTGACTGTGTCGGTGATTGTAAGGGTGGTAAACTCCGCCGATCCCTCTTGAGCAGTGAATGTCGAAAGGTGCGTCTACCTTCAGTCTTGAGGTTGTCTAAAGAAGACAATGAAGAAGATCTGCTTAATTGTGAATCTAAAGAAGGAGGTTTACTTTGACTAGAACACTTTAGTTCTAAACTATGGCGTCTGTCTAATACGTCCTTCACTAATGTTTTTGTGCTATCTTTTGCTTTCAAAAGGATTGTTTGGGCTGGGAATTTCTTTTTTGTACCTTCTGAACTCTTTCGACTGGACACTGAATCAGGGTTGGAATCACTGCGGTTACGAAGAGATGTAATAAATGACATGGATTGGTGGGAATCAAACATGCTGAATAGGCATTGAAAAAAATAAGGGAAAAAGAAGAGGAAGAAAAGAAGACCCTAATTAATACATATATATTTATATAGTATTTATAATCTTCTTTTGGGTTTGGGTCGGGAAAACATATATATCTATATATATCTATTGTTTCGATTCAATTACTTCCAATTCCAATCGTCTTCGATGGTTACCATCACTACTATGATTTATCATTACCATCACTACCATAATTTAGCATTACCATCACTACCATCTATTACTGCCAATTATTGCCATGACGACTGTACTCGATAATATATACGCGATCATGTCAACTGATGTAATGATAGTCACCAGGTTATACAATAAAACGTATGTTTGGTTATAAGAAATAAAATGAATTTATGCATAGTTTTTTTCATCACAGGAAGATCAATGTCCACAAACAATAGTCCTCGTACCACGCTAACATACTTATTTACCATAAACATATATATGTGTTTATGGGACCATTTTCAAGGGTATCAACAGTAGTGATCAGTTCACTCATACGAATCAACAATTGCGTAGTAACCATCGAAGTGATACAAGACAAATGCCTAAAGTAGATTTATTATGCACCAGATGTACACTTCATATGTTTCTTATTCGTTAACAAAAGAGTGGGAAACTTATGATTATTATACTGCCTATTAAGGTGAATTTAAGCTGCTTTTATTTTTATATATATGTATTAATGTAACCACACTTCATCATCATGATGATTCAATTGAGCACTATAACTTAGAATAGCCCAATCTTCGTCGATGAGTCCTTCAATCTCTCGAGAAGTCTACTCCCTAAGAAATTGAAGAGATCGGTCCTTACTTCCTGAATATCAAATATATTGAACTTTTTGGCATTCCTCTCTGTATCTATGACAACCAATTCTAATAAATCCAGTTTAAGATGATCCTGTTCGATCAGTGCTAATAGTCGATTGGGTGTGCCTACACCAATATGAAGAGACTGTCGTTCTAAATAATCAATCTGTTCTTCTATTTTGAAATGCTTAGCGAATAACTTGGCAACCTTGGCTGTAGTTGCAAATTCCTGTAGAGCACTGAATAGGAATTAAGTATAAGAGATATTCTTCTCCATTTTCAAACTTACCGTGCTAATTCTACTGCTCGTACTGCTGAATGTGTTACAACCAGTACAAGTGGACTGGCGAGAACGGTGGGTTTCTTTGCTAATTTTCTATGACCTGCAACACCGAATTTGATGTATTTGGATAGACAGCTCAGGGTATGTTCATGTTGAAATTTACTGTTATTTACAATGGATGTCTCTGGTACTCTTCGCTCGTCCACTTCTACTTGTGTCAAATCAGGTAAAGCAAGCTTAAGGCGGTCTATGATATATTCAGCTTGAATTGTTTGATTCTCTTCCCAGATATTGACAGTATCAAATGGAGAGGACAGTTTCTGTAATTGAGGGTGAGTGGTAGCTCTTCTATTTTGCTTGTTTTACTCTTTACCTTTTTCTTGTTTTGCTTCTTTTTCTTCTTCTTTGGAGGTTCTTCTGTTGTTGTCTCTAAAGGACGTTTCACGGATTCTTCGACTTCTGCTTCAATAGCAGGTTCTGTATCTGAATACACTATTTCCTCTTCTTGGAAATCATCTTCAAAGTCATCTGCTGATGTTATCTTCTTCTTCTGTTCTGACATTGTGCGTATGAAAAGAGAATAAAAAGGGGGAGGGAAAAAAGTGAAGAGGTGAAGACTGCTTTTTGTGTGGCTTATATTTCACAGGATGGCATAAACTTTCTATTTTTTTTTACTCGGTATTTTCTCTTTTTTTAATCTATCAGACATCATGGCAGAAACAATGAAAGTAGATACAGATGCATTATCTAAAAAGAAGCTCGAAGAGACTACCTTTGCTGAACTGGTAAGTCATTACATTAAGAGAAAGAAGGAATAAGATCCTAATTTGTAAACATAGGGTGTATCTGCAGCACTTTGTGAAGCATGTGATAAGATGAACTTCAAACATCCCACTGAAATTCAGAAAGAATCTATCCCATGGGCTATTGAAGGTCGTGATATTATTGGTCTTGCCCAGACTGGTTCTGGTAAGACAGCTGCGTTTGCTATTCCTATCATTCAAAGACTCTGGGATAATCCTCAAGCCTTCTTTGCATGTGTCATGGCACCTACCAGGTAAAAAATGGCAATAACTACTATTGTTTTCTTTTACTCATATAGAATAATTAGAGAATTGGCATACCAGATATCAGAGACATTTGAATCCCTTGGTTCAGTTATTGGTGTGAGATCAGCTGTCATTGTTGGTGGTATGGACATGATGTCCCAATCCATTGCACTCTCCAAACGACCTCACGTGATTGTATGTACACCTGGTCGTCTCCAAGATCATTTAGAGAACACCAAGGGGTTCAACTTGAAGAACTTGAAGTACTTAGTATTGGATGAAGCAGATCGTTTATTGGATATGGATTTTGGACCGAAGATTGATCAGATCTTGAAAGTGATTCCTAGAGAACGTAACACTTTCCTGTTCTCTGCTACCATGACCACTAAAGTAGCTAAACTTCAGAGAGCCAGTTTGAACAAACCTGTCAAAGTAGAAGTCGCTACTAAATATTCGACAGTCAAAACACTCTTACAGTACTACCTCTTCTTCCCTCTCAAACACAAAGACTGTTACTTGGTCTACTTATTAAACGAATTAGCGGGTAACTCAACCATCATCTTCACTCGTACATGTCATGACACACAGAAGATTGCCATCATGTTAAGAAATCTCGGATTCTCAGCTATTCCTCTTCATGGACAATTACCACAGGCCAAACGATTAGGTGCACTCACCAAGTTCAAAGCGGGTGCTCGTAATATCTTAGTGGCTACTGATGTAGCAAGTAGAGGTATTGATATTCCCTTGGTTGACGTTGTGATCAATTACGATGTTCCCCAATCCTCCAAAGACTATATCCATCGTGTGGGTCGTACAGCCAGAGCAGGTCGATCAGGAAAATCAATCACATTCGTCACACAATACGACGTCGAGTTGATTCAACGTATTGAGAAGGATCTTGAACGTAAATTAGACGCCTTCCCTGCTCAGAAGGATGAAGTGATGTTGTTACAGGAGAGAGTGTATGAAGCACAGAGAATAGCCATTATGGAATTGAAGGAGACAGCCAATGGCAAGAGATCAAAGAGGGGTAAGAAGGACGATGATGAGGATGATGAAGAAGAGGGAGACGGTATACCAGGAAAGAAGAAGTTCAAAGCAGGAACACATAAGCAGCATAAAAGAAAGTGATTGTGTGAATAACATTATAGAAATAAATGCCCTAGACTATGGTTTCATTGTTGTACACAAAAGATGTTCTTTACCAATGTGATGAATAATGGATGAGTACATACTTATTCAATAGACAGAGATATACAAACAGGATATGTTGTGTACATACACGAATGGTTGAGGCATCATAAATTAAGGCTTATTATTGATGGATTTGTACGATTTGTCAATTGGAGGATGGCATTACTAAGCACCTTAAAGAAAGCTACGATCTCCTTCAATAATAATAATCTTTCGTTTGAGTTGTTGTATAACTTACCACTTCCCTTAACCTCACCAGTAATTATTAGATGATAAATAATATAACACACACAACATTATCCCCCCTTCTTCCCTCGACATAATATAAGACATTAACTTCTGCAAACAATGAGTACTCTTCAATAGAGTAATAAGACTCCAGATAAATAAAATAAAAACTATGAACTTTTTTTATAAGCCAAGAGGTCTTTACACCCCTTCTCCAGCTTATCTTTCTCTCTGATGGCTTTTTCCAGATCAGCCTTGTATCTTTCTACTTCCTGTTTCAACTTCACTAAGTCAAAAGAGTTTTCTTTTTTATACTCTGATAACAAAAGAAAATGGCGGGCAGACCATTCACTCTTGCTATCAAGGAGTCCAGCAATCTGTTCTTCAGCATCAGTGAGCTGTCTTTGCAGCTTATCTGCTTCATACCTGAGCTGGCTGTGAGCCTCTTGCTCCTTCTTCATATTCATGGCCATGTTATCCATATCCTCCAGATATGTTCGGGCCTTTCCCTTAAGTGTGTCATAGGACTGCCTCAGTTCATCATACAGCTCCTGTAGATCAGCAAAATCTAGTGTCAGTTGGTTGATTTATATTCTTTCATATGCCCTTAACGCTCTTTCTCTTCTAAGCTTACCTTGAACAGAGACAGCCGTCTCTGAAGGTCCTTGTTCTTCAGTTTGATTCCTTCGTTATTGCTTCTCATCTGCTGAAGCTTTTTTTGTAAAGAGTATTGCAGCCGGAGACAAGGCCATATTCAATCTCCGCTGAATACCAAGCTTCGAACAATCCATTGAGATTCGATGCCAAGAGGAGCTTGTTCATGACAAATCGAGTGTATCCCAAATTCTGACTGAAATTGGGATTCTCAGCAAGTGACTGGACATTGGCCTTGTTGGAATAGTAGTGCATGTCCTCAGTAAACTGTACCACTTGCTGTAGGAGGTCAGAGTTGGCTACTTGAAGTTTATGATTTATTTTCATAAGTTTGTTTATTTTAGTTTGTCTTTTTAGTACACGTACCAAGCTCTCTGTTTCTTGCATTGTGCTTCTCCTCAGCCTCAAGAAGTTTTCTTCAACATGTAAACACTCTTCAACTCAAGCTGTTGGCTTAAGAGAGATGCCTATCAATGCTAATGTTAATCTTCAATTTTAAGAATATCATTGGAAGATATTTACATTCAGACGCATAGCTTCCAATTCCATCATTGATGACATGTAACAGTTGGAAACACTATTGTTAAGATCAATGGAATAATTAGTGTTTGTAATATTTTTTGAGAGTAAATCTATTCAAACAATAAATGTTAGTGAATATCATTACTGGTAATGGTGGCTTTTATCTTTACCTGCGTTCATTTGTAATAACCTTGTGAATATGAGAAGGAAGAAAAATGAAATGAGAATAACACATCTTTTTATAAACATATAATGGTGTCAATTTATTGGCGTATATCTATATGCAGAGTGAAGATCTATTGATTAGGCGTAAACACTACTCCTTTTCATTATTCATCATATTACTTGGTTTGTATTACGAATTCTATGGTACTTAACAACAATGCTAACAGAAAAATTGACACCAACAACAACCTCTGAATTCTCATTAAACGCATTCTTTTAAAATATCAGTTGCAAGTAAAGAACACACCAATAGTTCCATAAGGCTAGGAACACATTTGACTAGATTTTTTTTTGTCACTAGAGTAGCTGGTGGATTAATTATTTACTAGATTGTTTATTAGATCGTTCATTAGATCATTTACGGGAATCCATTGAATTATTTACTTGATTTTTCACTCGATTGTATCACATATTGCTCATTAAAAGCTTTGCTTATTATTCAAGATATTGTCTGCTAGTAACACTAAATATCACACTGAGTGCAGGTAAGTATAGAAGAGATAATGACTATTCACAAAGCAAACACAGAGTTATCAAACGGTTATAATAGAAAAAGATAAATAAAGTGAATATATAGCCACTGTAGCATCTATGCATGCATCTATTCACACTCTATTCTCTTTACCCCTTGTTATACCAAAATTTGCAGGAGACCTGAATTTCTTCTGTTGAAATATGATGAGGATTGAACATGCATAACAATTGAAAGATCAAACACTTGGCCTGTTTCCTTTATTTTAAAGTCAATTACCATTTATGTCAATTATATATGAAGTTCTATAACACATCATGGAGTTACTAGAGAGCATAATAATGTCTACTTTTATATTAGGAAATAGAAGTGACAGCTGCATTTAATCGACTCATAATAACACTTGTTCTATTGCCACTGCTCAAGCTAAGGAGTGCGTTTAAGCAAGGTTTGCCAATCTTAACTTTTTAAGGAAAGTGAGTTGATTTCATTGAATATTTGTTTATGTTGGAAAATAAACGTAGGAGAGAAATATTATATAGACGTTTCAAACATCCCCTATCTCTTTCTCCTTTTTGATACAAACATGTTCAAATTTATTGCTTCATCTCTTTTGGCAATCGTCGCTCTCTCACTTCCCGCCCCCAGTGTCTCACTTTCCTTCTCTTTTCCTGGAGAATTCCCTCGGTCTTCTGAAGATTCTTTTGTTGCTGCTGCTGGTTCTCCAGCTTCTGGAGATAATGATGCTTTCTCTGGAGACTCTCCCGAGGTGGATGAGAGTTCTCTTCATTCTTCTGGTGCTTCTTCTGGTGCTTCTCTGGTTTTTTTCTCTGGTGCTTCTCCTGTTTCTTCTGCTTGTTTTGTTGGTGTTCCTCCAGTTTCGCTTGCTTCTGGTCTTTCTTTCTCTGCTCCTTCTCTTTCTTCTTCCTCTGATTCTGGCTCTGTTATTCTTGAAGATTGCATTGATATTCCAGAAGAGCGAATTGTTGCCCCAACTCAATCAATGGATATCAATGCTTTCTTCTTGGATAACGTCCAGTATCCATCACAATCAAGGAAAAGAAGAAGAGAGGATGACAACGAGTATGACAACGGTGATGTTGATTCTGTCCCTGTGGACCATGAAAGATTGGTGAAGAGGAAAAAGAGAAGACATTACTATCTTGTAAGAAAAACAAAGCTGCTTCTCGACTATGATGGTCCATACACTGAAGAACATTGGGTTTGGACCAGGTATAGGTCTGAAAGAATGATTTGGTATTTCAGACAAATACAATGATTCTTCCCTTCTTTCTTTTTTTCTTTAATAAAATATATATTTTATATCTTATTCGCCTATATCTCATCGTGCAAAAGTTATATTCTATATTTTTCTGTTCCCTTATTGATATTGCTACCAGTCCACCACAGCCACCTCATATCTTCTGGGTAATGTCTGGTTGACAAATGGTACTAAATGATCTGTCACTTATATCACTGGAGGAAAATAAGATCATTAATGAGTAAAACTGCTGTGATTAACTATCTACTTCTGGTAATTGACCAGAAAAGAATATAAGAATGATCAAATATCTGTATACTCATGGTAGTATGCCTATATACAATAAACAGAGAATCAAGGGATGAACTGTAGTCTATTTTAACCGAGTATAAAATGTTATTGACTCATTGTTCTCAAACTGCCAATAGGCAGAAACAATGGGTGCCATCCATAAATTCATATTCTCAATTAAAGATCATACAATAGATTAATGGAACATTATCAAGCGTGTTTTATATTGAATAACCATTCCTGCAAAGGGCATTTTTCAAGTCTACATCTTATGGATCATTAACGGACAGTTTTTGATCTATATCCAGTTGTGTATCAGTAGGATGAAATGGGCACTGTGGAGTGTATCAAGTGTAAATCTAGAACATCTTCATCTTCACAATCCACAATGCCATGATGATCGATTGATAATGCATTCCAATAACATGTGTCAATTGATGTGAAGTCTATCATGTTCTAAACTTTGGCATCTGAGACAAATGGGGAACATATGCTTCAAATAGATATCTTCATCAATGTAAGTGCCAGATGATGCCATATATTCACATTATACACCACCCAAAAAAAGACAGAAAAACCATCTGAACAGTATAAAATATTCAATCTTGTCTACTTTATTTACTGCCAAAAAATGCTGGATTCTATTCTCCCTATGACCAACTTACCTCCCATCATCTTATTTATTCAGTGAATCCATCAGAGTAATACCTGAAGTAATAGGGCACACACACATTGGGTGGACTGCAATTACAACACTGATTCCACTGAAAAGTAATCCTCCCAAGATTGGCTTAGTGCAGAGTAGGGTGTAGCACATGATGGTACTCTTGTCTGATAATATGTCTTTACATCTGATGATGTTTAGATAGATGAGTATAGATCCATTAGCCCGGGCTATGTCTTTAGTTCCATTATTATAAGAACACTGATATAAAGTCCATGTGCTGAGCATAGCCAGCAAAAAGTTGATTGAAGGCTGCCGGATATGCATATTGTCCTCATCATTTAACTTATCTTTCTTTAATCGTATCCACACAAGCAGAAGCCAGTATCACTAACATGGTTTGGTGTATTACAACTATGCGAGACTGATTATCCTCACTTCTTCTAACCAAAGAATATCATACAAAGTTGATAAATCTGACAATTCATAACAAGCGAATGTGATTAACAGTTGTCTATCTGATATCTGTACATAGTTTCCATGGTCATTTTGGTGGCTGGTATTGTCATAACAACCATCTCCCCGAAGCAGTTGGCAGTGATAGAAAAGAAAGAAATAATAGATGAATAACAAAATACTTTATTTAGCTTAGCAGGGATTAATGACAGTGGCTGAGGAATTGTATTTCGTTTATTATTCACACTCAGTGTAATTGATCCATTGATTCATTCTTTCTCATAAAGACAAGGGTTCTCTTTTCCTCTCTTTCTCTATATTCACCAGTTACTTACCAGAGGAGAATATACACGGCAAGTTGATGACAATAATGAGTGCCGAAGAGGATAATAGCTGTGTTGTACAGTTAGATATTATACTCAACAATGGCTACATCTTGTAGTGGGGGGTATAATAAAAGTTAGACACATACAAGTTACTCTTGCTATGACTCCCGAATACTGGCTATTTCACCTTATTACCCTGCAGCAACCACTGGAGATATAGACATAATGGACATGGATAAGGGTATCGAGGGAAACAAGACCAAGATATTTATTAGTTACTGCCATAGATAATCAGATAAAGAACATGATTCGAGGATTACTGCCTGTGAACAGTGGGAACGTGTGTAATAATTCAATTGTAAATGGATCTATTAACCAATTTGATGGGGTCAATATACAGCGATAAGAATAAGATGACTGTGAGAATATATGTGGATGGAATATCATGGTGTGGATACTCAATATCTATTCATGAAGGTACGTTGAAGATAGAGATGGGTAGCCTGGAAATACGTATCAAACAAAGTGATGATTATACAGTGAATCTGCTATTCTTGAATGTGGAAGAATTTGAGTGTACTGGAATAGTTATCTGAGGGTTATAATATCACTGGCAATTATATGGATTTGTGTGTGAAGACACACACACACACATATTGGATAAGCAGTTTATGGATGGTATGATAGGCTTTATGATTTAGTATGAGGTATAATAAACGATGGGATTATTTATCATATACTAGTGTGATAGTATAGATAAGTCTATCAATTTGATATCAGAGCAGATGAATAACGAGTTTCTGTTCTGTGCGCATCCAAGGAGATGGTTGCTTAGTAATCTGTCATCTGCATATTCGATGCAATCTGTGATTTTAAATAGAGCATTAAAAATGGATGACCACCCAAGTGCTATAATGTATATTACCTGCTATACAACGAGTAAAGACTGTTCTTTCTGTGATATCCAAGTGTGAAATGAATCTGGAACAATGTAACTGCTGTTGGAGAATAACACCAAGAAGAATATATGGGGGACATGATCAATCTTAAAAGGCACGGCCGAATAGCCCGATATAGCGAAGTAAGGAGGGTCTAAGAAAGCCATTTGAACGCCCAAAGTGATTAAACACTGTGGCCTTTTAAGATCAAGCAGAACAACCAAGTTCGTAAGCTGTGGATAGGAACTGGTATTTCATCCGGCCTTCCATATCCTCGGACTAGTTCTGGTCCACACCCAACTAAGTGTATTCTTTTACCTGAAGCATATCGATCATAAGAACCACGTCTATTTCACATGTGGAATCAGAGTACAATAAGACGCTACTGTCGGTGGAATCATAAGATCACCCTAGTTCATAGTCGGTACTGTCATATTAGGTCTTCTTTCAACCACATCAACCTAATAAGCAGATCAGGATAAGATCTCCACAGTTACAAAGTTCAGTTTCATTTCATCCGGCTCACTGTGAGGATACCCGTTCTCTTCTGTGTGGAAATACAGCAGGATTCAATAGATTATAGGACAGCAAGGAGATTGAACCATAAGCAGGTCATGACAGAGTAGTTGTTGTGGACACTGGTCTATGTAACAGGCCAAGATAAACGGAGAGTGCATATTAAAGCCAGTTTTATACTAAAATACACCACCATACTTACCCATAGTTTCTTCAGCTAGAAATATAGATTAATAAAGGGCACAATCAGTCTATTATGAATAAGAAAATACTACCATTTTTACGTGTTTTATGTGTTTAAATACACTGATGAGTGTCAGTCAATGTATATTCAAGTCAAGTAGCTGTTGCAATCTGGTTGTTGAGTAGTCATTCTTCTTCTATTCTTGATGGTGTAAGTAGTATAGGAGAAAAGAGAAAAGCTGAGGAGAGAGAAAATAAATAATAGTTGGCACGTGAGATGTATGGCTTAGGAGTGGCGGCCTCTATTGCGGCATTAGTACATAGATTAAACTGTCTGTGTGAGTCCATGTATTATCACAGGATTGGTATCGTTATGGAAACAGTAACTGTATCTATCATGTAAGTGAACTCCTCAATCGAAATAATAGCATGATATATCAAGGACATACACTTCAGTTTGACTGTGTGATCTTGTTGGAAGAGTGACACTTAATTTAGATGAACAAATGACAGTGAGTGTGTACAGAGTTTATTTATATAACAGTGACACCAACATATGGTTATTAAATTGGGTATTTTCAATCATTATTCATTGTTTGCCCCTTTCAATCCTCGTTATAAAAGAGAGCATCACAGATGGAATAATATGGTAGCCATATTCCTAGTTAATATCTATTATGACAACCACAAGATAGATATCAACTACAGAGTTACTCAGTAGGCTGGTTCTGTGGTGTTATATATGTGTTCTATTATAATCTACTGACATTGACAGGTAGTTATTACATTGGCAATATAAAGTGTAAGTATTGAACTGAAGATAGCAGCCATCACAGCTTAGTATACCTCAAAATATTTATTCTATCCATTACACCAGTACACAGACTCACTCATTATTAGACATACTTACTGTTTGGCTGCTATTACCATGAATAGGAGAAGCGATGTACTTTAGAACATAAGTAATGCATTGCCAACATCAATTCTATCCACTGTATCAACCAGTTAGTATGTAAGTATGCAGACAAATCATATTCTTATTTCAGAGGGTAATAGAACCAGTGGCACTTGGATAAAGCATGTCAATGATCAATATAAGCAGTAAGGGAATACAGCAATCCATAAAAAGTAGGAGCAATAAAAATGAATGTCAAATATACCAACAACAGTAAGAACAACATAGGTAGTGCCACTTTCAAAAAGGACATACACTTCTGTTATTTAACACTGTATTATCAATAAATGTGTATTCTGCATGTTACTTCAGTATAACAGCCACTGCCAGATATACGCATTTCTGATATATTGATGGATTCAAAGATATTAAGAGGTTTAATCGGATGTAGTTATCAGGCAAGAAATCTCAATTGGTAATGGGATAATAGCAAATGATCCCTGCTGATATGAAGTATACTATCTTCTACTGGATACACCTTCACCCAGTTGATATGATCACTGGCAAGAAAGAGCTATACAGATGCAAGGAATACAATATATGTGTAAGTAGTGGATATTCGAGTATGTTCATACCACTAGAGTGTTATTCTATAAGTGATAATTATGAGTGTAGTGGTAGAGCAAGATAACCATAAACAATCCAAGTAGAAATAGTTGATGTTATCCTATGTTCTACTACAGTATAAGCAGATGAGTGGACTCATTCCCCTTGTATTTTTTACAGTACATACTCTTATTTGAAGACAAGTGATGTATATATAAAAAGTGATATTTGTAACAAAGTTATTTAGTATAAATTTAATATTTTTTTTGGACAATTCCCCAAGGGAATTAAAGACAGTAAAGCCTATTACTGACACTTGCAGTTCTTTAGCTTACTAAACAGTAAGTCAACCAACTTTAGGTCATCAGTAATTGACCACTTGGCCTTCTTCAGTTGTTCCTTCAGTTTATCTTCTCCTATTAACAGTGAATATCAGTTAATAATAATGATTATCACAATAATAGATAGACTTACTTTCTTCTGACTCCTTAATGAGAAGAACGGAGTTATTGTGGTTCTTCTTCTCCTTCAATAACCCATCTTCCAGGAAGAAGCACTTCTCAATGAGCTTATCATTGAATGATTGAAGGCCTATTAAACATAATACAAGATAAATACATAATAGAAAGGGAGAATAAACAAGAACTTACTTTTGCACTCCCCAATCTTCTTCAACATCTTGTCCGTAGCGGCTGCCTTGAACTCAACAAGCCCAACTACTTCCTTCTGGAGCTTCTTAGTCTAATAAAAATGTTATATGAGTACATCTAGAGTAATTAATAATAGAATATACTTACAAAAGTCTTCATCTTGTTATTTTCTTTTTGAAGACTTTTAACTGTCTTCTCAGACTCTTCACTCTTCACCTCCAAGCTAATTCTGGCCTCTACTGCCTCAAATACTTCATTTTCGAGGGTATTAGTCTTTACAACTAACTTCTTGTTGGCCTTGATAAGCGTGTTCTAATATAAAATACTGTAAGTAACAGTAGAAATTTATTCACTGTAATTGGCATTTACCTTTTCATTCACCAAATCATTGATCTGGGCTGCTTGCTTGTTATTAGCTTGAACTAATTGATTAACAGTGCTTTCCAGGTTAATTATTTTTATGTTGGCCTGTTCCAACAAGGATTGAAGCTTCAAAATAGTGTCTGTGAAAATAATAAAATATGTTAGTGACTAATCATATCAACAACAGATTAGCACTCACCCTTGTCACTGTTGTTGGTGTTGTTGGCGTTGTTGTTATATGATGTGCGTTGTCTTTTACAAGCAGGCATGTTAATAATAAATAAATAAAAGGGAGGGAAAGAAAAAGAAACAAAAGGGGGGAAACAATAGACGCGTTTATGAGTCTTGGCTGTCTTGCTTGTTCCTGTTTCCTAAAATGGATAGAATTAAAACTTTATTTGTAATTGGAAGCTACAATGTGTAGATACACACTTTGATGAGAGAATACACTAGGAGAGTATATCACACTTTAACATGAATGCTTCACCATGGTAACCGCATCAAAGAGATCTTTCGTTTGCTACCCATAAGTCTTTATTTATTCTGTTACTTTCATTACTTTAGAATACAGTTCCATATTTAGTTGGTAGAGGCACTATTATTGGTTGATTATAACCAATAAGTGCTGATTAGAGGTGTGAATACAGATACACTTGGTATCAAAAGAAGAGCTGTATGTACCGATGGTTATTTGAATAAACATACTTAAAACTAATCATATGCTGTAATGGGCGGCAATCTTTTACTAAAGGATGTTTGAGCTGTTCTCAGTAATATATGGTATTAGTGACATATTCTGTATAAACCAGATCATAGCATTTGTGCACACGGATCAATATTATATCTATACCTAATTAATGTCTAGGTTGCATACTTATGTGCAATCCAGATCCAGACATTACAGCTAAATACTAGTAACATTCATGAACTTGAATAGGCTGCTTCGGCGGAAAAGAAATATGTCAACTATTGGATGAGATTGACGCTTACACGATTAGAAAGAATCAAGAGTTTGTGTACTGTTATTGATAACAAGTAGAAGAAAAGAAGAAAAGAAGAAAAGAATATCGATCCACAAGCAGATAATAATCGTTACTTTCATAATGAACCATTTCTTTGTATGATCTGGTGTATAAAGAGTCAGACAAAGGAATGACCCATTCATTGTTTATAAAAGACATGTTATTTTTATTCATGTTATTCATTCATCGAGCGACATATGGACTATATCGATCTCTGTTTCAGTCATCCATATATGAGAGTAAGAGTATGCCTGCTGAACTTGGTGATGAGATCAACAAGACTGTATTCATTATTCATTATGATTATTAATCTAATACAATCAATATCCTTGAATAGAATAGACAGCTGTCATTTATACTTTATCAAAGAATACACACACTGTAGAGTACCAACTATTGAATCAGTTCAGTGGCAAATCTCTAATGTACGGTGAGAAGTATGTATTATATAAAGGCAACTTCTTCCAGAGGGAAGTTGGAAGTGGTGAACTAAACCAAAATGTGGTCTATATTAACTAGGATCTACATAAATTAACCTCAGTTACATGATGGGAAACAAATAGAACAGAAAATTAATTACTAAAATGAACGTATCTCTAGGGGCATGGTTATAATAGATAAAAGACACATCTGAATTCACAGCTCAATTGAGTGTTCTGGTAATGATTTTGAAATTCAGTTTAAAGGTGACAATGACCTGATACATAACACAATGACTGAGATGAGTTGTGGTTTGTTCACATTCAAAAATAACTTCAGTTCTTCTAATAGAGTTGGTAGTATTCCGAGATTTATTCTTACCAAAGAAGCTATGAATCACAGCCTGCATATCTGCTCAAGTAATTTCAGTAGTGTCTAACTACAATGAGTATTCAATTTATCAGATCGATTTTTAGTATACAGCAGGATCATTGTAATACGACTTCTGTTTTGATTAATCTAGGTAACACCACTTGTCAACCGATGGCAACACAGTGTCATTGTACTTTATACCAACCGTGTTACTATAGTTACCAATAAAAGATCTGGTAACATGGGAACAATCAATCTTGATCTATAGATTTATTGGATAACCCCGTAGTAAAATTAGATTGACAATCAAGCCCAGTGACAATGAATCAGTGCAAGAAATTAAGAAATCAGATAAAGAACACTTTGCTTATGAATAGAGGTTGGAACATTGACTGTTGAGCAAGAAGATCCTTTTTTCAGTCTAATCAATTAATTCTGATTTTATTTCCATTGCTTTCTTTATCCGTGTGTATCAGTTATGTAAATCAACACTGTCCTAGAATTCTAGCTTCCCACAAATATCCCTCTTCACAGTATTTCAATGGCATTAGACGGCCCATTTCTTTAGCATGTTCAAAGTCCTCGTGAGATACCAATTGCTAAAGTCCCCTTTATCCTGAATCTATTCAAGGCCTACATTAACTCCACCAATGAATTCTCATTATTACATGATCGAGAGACTTGGAAACTATTAATATAATCATTAACCAGGAAAACCAAAGAATCATGAGTTTCAGACACTATAACAAAAAAAACCTTATTATTGTACCACACTGTACATCTTGGGTTAGGAAACAACTAGCCTCAAGAAATACTAATTAGAAGACAACACGCTGTTCATATCATACATTTAAGATAGTTAAAAGATACAATCAGTCCACATCATTAACACTACCAGGCTGGGAATATAGATTTATGACGAGGGAAGTGGTTGATAGAACAATATATAGGACACCTTCACAATGATCAGCATTTAGCACCTACCCAATAAAGCAAAAATATTCAATTAAAAAAAGTAGAAGAGCTTGTAAACTGGTCCACTGAATTCAATACTTTCAGGATGTTTTATTACCAGCACATCAGTGACTATACAGACAACATCAATCTAGTGGGTCCAATTCTTTTCTCTACTGCAAGTTTTACTACCACTTTAGAGTGTGGGCTCAAGGCAGTTATGATTAGTATACACACACAGAACAAACGATCAGATATTTGCAGTGGCGAACAAAGAAGAAGTAGTGCTTACTCGCCCCAGTTTAACATTTGCCTGGATCAGAATATGTTGAATATTGAATACTATATGGAATCTCTTATGGCTTGTATTATTATTGTTTTTATCATTTACATCTATATTTAACTCTATTTTATTAGCAATATAAACAACCCAACTATAATCAGTGAAAAATTTCAATGAGCTGCCAAGAAAACATAAAGTTGAATAGGCATTTGAGGATTATTATAGTATGCATTGAACAATACAGCAAACTGGATTGAATGACATGGTCACTTCTTACAGCAACTATGTGATGTATACACTTGGAGATAAGTCAGCTGTTGTTTACCAAATTTATGGTTATGTTAGAAGCCAGTAGTATACTATGACTCTGTGTGAGATTCAAGAGTCTCAACCCCCTTGGATTCCTATATAAGGTAATCGTTCAGTGGAATAAGGTATACTTAAAGTTTTCATCTATCCTCTTAGACCTTTTCCCCTTTTTTCTCTATCTTTTATGAATTTTCTCTTTTTTTAATCACTTTCACTATGACCAACAAGCGAAAAATTGAATCTTTATCCAAGAAGAAATCCACTGCTATTATCAAGAAGCAGAAAAAGAATCACGAGCTGGGTTGTGAAACAGAAAATGTGGATGCCCACATTAACCAAGGAGGATCCGATTCCGACTTTGTGGATAATGATAGCTTGGTTGTAAGGGAGAAGGAGAGAATGAAGCAGGAGGAGGCACCCACTGATCCTGCCCAGAAAATAACCAATAAAATTAAAGATTGAGTTATTATTCAAGCCAAAATCAAGTGCTGCCATCAAGAAGCAGAAGAAATCACATGTATTGAAGTCTGAAGTTGAGATATACTATGCCAATATTCAATAATAGGGCATCAGACTCAGACTTTCAAGACGATGATTTCTTTGATAAGATGAAGGGTAAGGGCAAGGGTAAGGAGAAGATGAAGCAGAAGGAGGTATTGAGTCATACTACCAAAACAACAAGAAATTTGAATACTAGCACTCATACCTCTAGTCCTGAATCTCATGCCAAGAAGGTGGCAAGCTCATCCACTGATGGAAGTACATCTATGCCCACTACACCATCTGAAAGTACTTCTTCTTCCAAGTCAAAGGCCAAATCGTTCTTCAATGTCAATAGGAATCCTATGCCCATTAATCCAAAGGGTGCATCTACTCCAGATACCTACTGTTTTCTTAAGCGTCCAAATGAAATCAGCAAAACATTCAAGCACCTTCCAAATGTTAACAAGAATCCATTACCAGTTCAAGATGGCAATGTGAGTTTGTTTAAGCGTAGTCATGTTTTTAAACAGCTACCAAATGCAAACAGACTTCCAAGCAACGTGAATGTCATGGAAAAATTGAAAGCACCATTCAAGGTTCGAACTATGCTGAATACAGACAGAACTACCTGGTCCCCACCCACAAAGACATTAGGCCTAACAAAAAGGGCAATTCCTAATAAAAGGCCCCTCTATGACCCTTCTGCTGAGAATGCCTTGATTCTATGGAATCCTGAAATTGATAATGTCGATAAAGAAACAGAGCTAGTAGCTGCTGTAGTCAAGAAGAAGATAGAGATATCAATATCAGAAATATTGGGATTGAAGAAGGAAGAGAAGAAAATGGTGCATGTTGTTGTTGATCCAGCACTGTCAAAAGTTCTTAGGCCCCACCAGCAGAAGGGGTAACCTTTTTATACCGTTGTACTACCGGATTGACTAATCCATCAGCAAACGGGTAAGACGAGATAATAACAAGATAAGTTCAATTACTAAAATATATACTTATAGGTGTATCATTGCAGATGAAATGGGTTTAGGGAAAACTGTAAATACAACCTGCATACATGTTATGCTTACTGATAGGCTAACACTCCATTGATTTTAATTTATGTAGTTGCAATGAGTAGCTTTAATTTGGACTCTGCTTCGACAATCCCCTGTTGCTGGGAAGCCGACAATAAGCAAAGCATTGATAGCCTGCCCTTCATCATTAGTAAAAGCCTGGGCCACTGAATTCCGTATGTAAATAACCCCTCTTGCCCCTTCAAGATATCTCATTTTTTTATTATCGTTTTTATAGATAAATGGCTAGGCGACACAAAAATCAATCCACTTATCATTGATTTCAAAAATAGTAAAGATAAGATAAAAATAGTAAAGCAATGGGGAGCTCAACAAGCTTCAGCTACTAACCAAGTTCTCATCATTTCATATGAGAGCTTGAGAATCTACAGAAAATACCTGGCTAATGCTCCCATTGGCTTACTGCTATGCGATGAAGGATATCGCCTCAAAAACGAATGTACGTATTCTTTATTCTTCCTTTGATATCTCAAGTACTAATATTACTATTATAGCCTCACTGCTCTACAAAGAGTTGAATGCCTTGAATGTTGAGAGAAGAGTGGTGATTACAGGCACACCAATTCAGGTAGAAATGTTAATATAATCAATAACCATGGTCTATTATTAACACTATTGCTATAGAATGATCTGTCTGAATATTACTCTCTCTTTAACTTTGCCAACCCTGGGTTGTTGGGTACACCTGCAGAGTTCAGGAAGAACTATGAAGTCCCAATTCTTCGTAGCCGAGATGCTGACTCCACTGATAAGGAGAAAGAGATCGGTGACCAGAAAGTAAAAGAGTTCTGTGAGATAGCCAACAAGTTCACACTTCGTCGAACCAATGATCTTCTACAGAAATATTGTAAGTAATCCATCATCGTAGAACACAGAATACTGATACATTCATTATAGTGCCAAAGAAGTATGAACATGTGGTGTTCTGTAAACCATCCAAATTGCAGACTGATCTGTACAATACATATCTTGCATCATCTGAAGCCAAGAAGATATTAAGTGGCCAGGGAAATGAACCTCTAAAGGTAAGAAAAAATAGTGATTATTATGAACAGATGTACTAACCTATACATTAGGCTATCACTTTGTTGAAGAAGCTATGTAACCATCCCATGTTACTCAATCTGCCCATTGATGTACATGGATCCAATTCAGTTCTGCCACCAGAGTATTCTTCTTCAGGAATCGTGGATCCCAGACACTCTGGGAAATTTGATGTATTAGCGAGGTAAGCCGTAGATATGTATTCTACTGTTCTGGTGCTTACTTCTATAATCATGTACCATAGGATGCTATCCAAAATAAAAAATGATACTAATGATAAGATAGTACTTATAAGTAACTATACTCAAACTCTCGATATACTAGAGACGTACTGTAAACAGAAAAGGTGAGTACCGATTGATTGACTATAGTTATCATATTCACAATCAATTATTAGATATGCTTTTCTTAGACTGGACGGAAGTACGAATCCACAGAAGAGGCAGAGAACGATTGAACAGTTTAATGATCCTCAGGGTAAAGAGTTCATCTTACTCTTAAGTAGCAAAGCTGGTGGATGTGGCTTGAACTTGATTGGTGCAAATAGACTTGTATTATTTGATCCAGGTACATTAATATATTTACTGTTGATTATACAATTAAACTAATCAAGAAATATCATAGACTGGAATCCTGCCTCTGACCAACAGGCCCTCGCACGGATATGGAGAGATGGACAGAAGAAGATCTGTGAGTTAATCAGATGAATACATAAATGCTGCTGTCCGAACATTGATAATTATTATATTAGACTACATATACAGACTCATTACTTCTGGCACCATAGAGGAGAAAATATTTCAAAGGCAATCTCACAAACAATCATTGTCCAACTGTGTGGTGGATGAATCATCAGAAACGGAGAGGCATTTCTCATTAGCTGATATGCGTCAGTTATTCATCCTACACAGTAAATCGGCCTGTGAAACACATGACACATTCAAGTGTAAGTATATATCTATATGGTTATAATGACACTCTATTCATACTGTTATATTCCAGGTAAGAGATGCATAAAAGGCAAACAATTTACATCATCCAAGACAATGAATTACAGTGACACAAGCACGTAAGTTGAAGTGGATACTCTTCACTTAATCTTTACTAACCATACTCTATAGATGGAACCACTATGACAATCAAATGCTCAAGTTAACGGATCCAATGCTTGCTGTTCAATTCAAAAAGAACATAATATCTTATGTGTTTGAATATGTGTCCCATATGGATTAACAACTTTATATAATAAAATCATATGTTTCTGCCCCACATACCAATAACATATCGTTCATCCTGACTGAGATAATAACTGAATCTTCTTTATTTCAGTCATTCCCACAAGCTTAATAAGATAAATCAAAAGCAATGTGAAGTACTAATAGGATATCATCGGGTTACTTGTCAATCTCAATATTGAATCTCAGTATATCAATGTTTATATAGTGGCTTAGTAGTGTATATAGTTAGAATATGACTGACGAACAAGGGATCTTGGTCTTTTTTATAAGGAATAAAGATTATAATCAATTTTGATATACTCTCGCTGCCTACTTTTTGACATCCATTGAATTTAACTGCACATAAATTCACACAATGTTCGAAATGAAAGCAAAAGCAGTTGGTTCCAGGGCCGCATCACATTAAGCTGGTGCTATTCTGAGATTTCAACATACGATGTTGTTTTGAGTAGCTTTACACTAGAAGTAATATTTGAAGAATTCTTTTGGGGCTTTCATTGTATCTATATCAATTCAAGATGTATTCATGCTTGACTATGTCTACTTGTGCTGCATATGTAATGATAATAAATAATAGGATTCACACTAAGGACATATGTACTGTATTGAATAATCTATTGTATTGTGCTTCATGATGTATGGCTTCTGTGTTTGAGATAATATCAAATGGTGTACACTATATCACCTTTCTTCCCTCTATTTTTCATTTTTGTTGTTTTAAAACCGAGTTATCTAATTAAACACACAAACCTTCATCATTTCTATCAATATAATAAAACATAAACCTACTCCACCAACCAACGATTCGAGTTCACCTTTATCGACCTCTTATAGTCCTGATACTCCCTTAGCTCTATCAGAACCCTCGATATCTTTCTTCGACACTCAAACGCCGCTTTTCTGTTTTATCACCTACGATAAAGCCCTATATGTCGAAGAAGAATGCTAGCGCATTGCCAAAGCCTCTAATCCCGCCAAGGAGATGGTCAATTCTCCTTATTCTATCCATAAACCCACTGTGTCTTCACCTTGGGTGTTACTAACATGTTGAAGAAGAAGCTAGATTCTTCTTCTGGCTCTAAGAATGCTTCTTCCTCCTTTGTTACACGTGATTCAGAAACAGAAATTAACAATGCCTCAAGGCAGACTGCTGATTGTACAGTTGTCACACAATCATCACCCATTCCCATTGACACTGAACTTACAGAGTTCAACATCCCGGATTTCGTGTTGACTTTTCAACGCACTCTTCGTGAGCATAAAGAGCGATTCAACACATTCGATGAATTCATGCTGGAGATAAGTCGTCTTAAACAGGAATTAGATCAAATACGTGCAGCACTCGTAGCAGCTGATCGTCGTTACGAAGAGCTCTTATTAAGCACTAAATCTGTTCAAGCTGTAGAACCTATGCCTCGTGGAACAGAACACTCTAAATATGCCCCGATACCTAGTAAACCTGAAATTCTTACACCTACCAGAAGTAGACCTAGTTATGCTGATATTATTACTGCTTCTGTACCGAGACGTCGTACAAAAACTGCTAAAAAAGTTATTGCTCGTAACTTCATTCCCGTTTCTGAAAACCAAGGTTTTCAATATGTCTATCTTCATTGTCGTGGAAAAGAGCCTATATCTTCAATGAGATCGAAGTTACGCAAACTTGGATTGCAATCTGGACGAATCCTTGATGTTCATTTCCCTGCCAATCAGGTTGTGGCTCTTCTTGTTCACAATGACTATGTCAATGATGTCGAAGATCTTTTGAATCGTCAGAAAATTACACTTCTAGCTGATTTCAACCCCCTCTCCGGGGATATCCTTAAGGATCCCAAATTGGCTACTCTGTTGTGGATACTTAAGATAATAGCTCATATAATGATGATGATATAGCACATTGGAAGAGCACAGCTTAAGATCAACCCATTATTCCCATAAGTTCAATTGAATTACTTTATTGAATATTGAATAGTATAGTCTATTGTACATACTATCTATCTGTTGAGCAATGTAGACTTACTTACCTGACATCACATATAAGAATCATTCTCATTGGTCAAAGCATCCACTGCTCTTCCTGCTAGATGAGATTTACTGATGGCTGAGATGGAGATAGATCTCCGAAGAAGACCTACTGTCATTGGATGATTACTTCCCCCACATTGTTGTATTACTAATATAAAAATAGATCTGAGATAAGCTCACAGGAAGATAGAGATGAAGCTGTCAGATACATCACTAGTAGATATTATTGGATAACTTGCCATGTACTCATATCATGAGTCGATTGTTGATCACTTACTTATACCCGTCCATATTTTAGTATAAATACCCTTACCCATTAGACATTAGAATCGTTATCTTATTTTTCTGATTAAAGGATATACAAAGTTCTAACAGTATTCCTTTAGTATTTCGTTCTTATTCGTTGTTAAAACACCTTTTCTCTTTCCATGTTTACTAACATCTTTCGAGCCATGGATGCTATTCCTCATAGATTTGATAACCGACACACCACAGCAGAAACATGTCTTCGTCTTCCTTTGACAGCTCTGATTGTTCACTCATTCTCAACAGATCCCCTACCTTCTACTTTTGTTTCTCCAACCGTTCCCTTCAAACATCATCCTGGAATAAAAAAGCTTCTTGGGTTCAATGTATTTTATCTTGATCCAGAACAACAAGTACTTCGAGTTCGTATGGCTGGTGAATTCAATGCCTTTCTTACCATCAAAAAAGGTTATTCGGTGGTTAAGTGGTCGCCAGCTCATTCCACAACCTTTCTTCCTAGCTCTCTTTAAACCTGGTCCCAGAGTAAATCTATCACTTCCACACGATGATCAAAGAATTCTATTACCCTTTGTCCGTTCGCTTCTTCTCCCACCTTCTCTATTAATAGATCAATCTTCTCTGCTTCCACCGTCTCCAATCAACCGTGGTTCTATTCAAGAATACAAGGCATTAGTATCTTTTTCTCCGCTGGTTGCTCCACCTCTTGACTCCACTCTATGGATCGTATTCTGGACAAAGCCTATCTTATTACCTGCTCGTACTATTCTATATCGTGCACTCCATAAGAAGATTCCAACTAGATCCCTGCTCTATCAAATGAATCCTTCACAGTATCCTTCTCCACATTGTCTTCGCTATCTGGCCCATGGTGATACTTTAGTTGAAACATTCTCCCATTTTATGTTCACTTGTTCTCGTCTCAACACAGTTTGGAAGACTATATTTACTCAATGTCTCTCAGTTAGAATCATTCCTCTTCCTCATCTTTCATTGCAAAGGCAATAATCCTCGACTGTATCTCCTGTTCTCTTGTTGTGTCCAAGCTATATGGTCCTCTCATTGGCGTCTAGCCTTTGATGACAAGCCATTTCTTCCACTTGCTATTATCAACTCTACTCTGAAGCTCCATTCTAAGCTGCAATCGGAAATATCTTTGCTTAATTACTAGAACGCTTTACCCTTAATTTTCTCTTCTTTTTATTATTTTTAATCATACCCGGTCCGATTCATCTCTTAATATGTGAAACAGACGTTAAATAAAAATGGAGTGTCAACTCCCCTACAAACCAAAAAAAGGTTTATACTATATGATAACTAGTATAAAGACTTCAGAGTATAAGTGTGCAACCTTTGGTTTGCTACATCTTTCACTTCTTGATAATTTTTAATCATCTAACTCCATACAATTTATCGAACAGATCCGACAGGCGTTGTTGTTTAAGAAAGCGATTCATTGCTTTAAAAATTTGGAAATCGTTATACCTATGAGATAATCTTTTCATTGTCGAGAAGTAAAAGATTGAATTGCCAGTTGCCTGGATCATTATCTACCCGAGCAGGGAGGTGATCCACAGACAGAAGATCGTGGTCCGCCCATGTAGATGTCAGAAAAAAATTGCTTTGGACTGTTCAGTCGTAGAGAAAGAGAAGAGTGACCAAATAAATAGGCAATAGTAGACCAGGTATTGGTTAAATTATTACCTCTCTTATATAAGAAACTCTTTATCCCTATTTCTTATAATTATTTACACTGAATATATATACGAAGTAATCAAATATGGCTGCTATAATCAATTTAATTTAAATTACTCTATTCAAAGGTCTATTTATTTTGAATGAGGTTACTGGCCTGTCAGATGATAGCATCTTGGAAGTGATAGAATCCAGTTATGTTTTTGTACCATTCTTATGGTTATGGTTAACTATGTAGACTAGAGTCACTAATAAGGGCTAGAAAGATGCTCAAATAATGGTTTGTTAACAGTGTATCAATGGTTAGAGAAGTAATAGTTATAGCATAGATATGGCTATTTATGGTTTTTAATGTTTTGAAGAATGCATAATTTAGATAGGGATGTAGTCTATGTACAATTTAGTAAAGAAGTTATGGGTATGTGGGGCAGATACACAATTTGAAATAGAATTAACCATTGTTACTTCATATGGGATACGTATTCAAATACATAAGATATGATATTCTTGTTAGATTCGGCTATAAGCATTGGATCTGATATTCTGAGCATTCGATGATCATAATGATTCCATCTAAAGAATAATATTAGAGTGGAAGTTTTAATGAGGAACATCAACTTGAACTTACGTGCTGGTATCACTATAATTCATGACTTCGGCAGGTGTATGCTGTTTACCTTGAATGCATCTCTTGCCTAAAATGAATCCATATGAATAGGGTGCCATTATATTCATATATATATGTACTTACATTTGAATGTGTCATGAGTTTCACTTGCTGATTTAGTATGCAGAATAAATAGTTGACGCATATCTGCTAAAGAGAAATGTCTTTCTGTTTCTGACGATTCATCGACTACACAGTTTGACAGCGACTGCTTGTGTGATTGCCTCTGGAAGATCTTTTCTTCTATAGTACCAGATAAAATAAACCTATATATATAACCTAGAATGATATCGAATGTTAGCACGGTAACAGCCATTAAGCATCAAAATACTTACAATTCTTCTTCTGTCCATCCCTCCATATTCGTGCAAGAGCCTGTTGGTCAGCAGCAGGGTTCCAATCTATGATACGCTTCACATTAGCTAAATTGAAATACGAGCACCTATACATATCCAGGTACCTGGGTCAAACAATACGAGTCTATTAGCTCCAATCAAGTTCAGGCCACATCCACCCGATTTACTGCTTAAGAGTAATATAAATTCTGTTCCTTCGGGATCATTAAAGCGTTCAACCACTTTCTGTCTCTTCTGGGCGTTCATACTACCATCCAGTCGAAGGAAAGCATATCTAATGACTGCTTGTTAATATTATTCATATAAGTAATAAACAAGCACTCACCTCTTTTGTTTGCAGTAAGTTTCCATTACATCCAGAGTTTGGGTGTAATTGCTAATAAGTACTATCTTATCTTCAGTCTCATTCTTTATCTTTGACAGCATTCTATGATATATGAAGTAAAAGTAAGTACGTGAACAGTATTAAATATATTTATGAATCTTACCTGGCTAATACTTCAAATTTCCCAGAGTGACTAGGCTCTACTTTACCAGAAGAAGAATAGTTGGGTGGTAGTAGAGATTCACATCCTTGTACATCATCGGGCAGATTCAATAATATTGGATGATTACAAAGTTTTTTCAACAGGGTGATGGCCTAATGTGTATACGTTAGTATACATGTTCATATAATAAACTATCATCACATACCTTTAATGGCTCATTTCCTTGACCACTTAATATCTTCTTGGCTTCAGATGACTCTAAAAATGAATTGTACAGGCCAATCTGTAGCTTGGATGGCTTGCAGAAAACAACGTGTTCATACTTCTTAGTCACTAAAATGAATGTATCAGTATCCTGTCCCCTTTAAAGATGGATGACTTACAGTATTTCTGGAGAAGATCATTGGTTCGACGAAGAGTGAATCTGTTGGCTATCTCACAGAACTCCTTTACTTTCTGATCGCCTATTTCTTTTTCTCTGTCAGTGGAGTCAGCATCTCGGCCACGAAGGATGGGAATTTCGTAGTTCTTTCTGAACTCTGCAGTGGTTCCCAGTAACCCAGGATTAGCAAAGTTAAAGAGAGAATAATATTCAGAGAGATCATTCTATAATAATAGTGTTAATATTAGAACATGATTACTAATTACATCAAGTTAATTACCTGAATGGGCGTGCCTGTGATAATCACCCGCCTTTCAACTGTTAAAGAATTCAACTCTTTGTATAACAGAGAGGCTATCATAGTAATATCAGTACTTGAGGTAATAAAAAAGAATAAGGCATACTCACATTCATTTTTCAAGCGGTGACCTTCGTCACAGAGAAGGAGACCAATTGGAGCATTCACCAAGTACTTGCTATAAGTCCTCAGACTCTCATAAGATATAATCAGTATTGGGTTTGTAGCAGTACCCTGCTTAGCGCCCCACTGCTTTACAATTTTAATCTTGTCCTTGCTGCTCCCTGAATCAATAACTAGGGGATCCACTCTTGTCGGTCCAATCCACTTGCCTATAGAAACAAAATGAGCCATTGGTAAAGGGTGAAATGGGTCGTGCACATACCAAATTCATTAGCCCAGTTTTTAACGAGCGAGGATGGACAGGTAATGATAGCTTTGTTGATTGTTGGCTTTCCAGCCACTGGAGACTGTTGCAGCAAAGTCCATACTAAAGTAATGCATTGGAGCTAAACGAATCCAAATTTAAAGAAGTGTTAATCCATCAATAAAGCTGAATAAATACACAAGCTATTCTTACGGTTTTTCCTAGCCCCATTTCATCTGCGATGATGCACCTATGAATATATATTTTAGTGATTGAACTTGTCTTGTTATATTAAAGCGTCTTTACCCATTGGCAGAAGGGTTTGTCAATCCAGTGGTACACCGGTACAAGAACACAACGCCTTCTACTTGATGGGGCCTCAGTATGTTGGACAAGACAGGATCGACAACAACATGAACCATGGTCTTCTCTTCCTTCTTCAGTCCTAAGATTTCAGCCAATGTCCTCTCCTTCTTCTTCTTGATCACAGTGGCTTCTAATTCAGTTTCTTTGTCCACATTGTCTATTTCAGGATTCCATAAAATCAAGGCATTCTCTGCAGTGGGGTCATAGAGTGGTCGCTTATTAGGGTTTGCTCTTTTTCGTAATCCCAATGTCTTTCTCATATCATTCATGGGTGGAGGACGAGTGGTTCCATCTGGGTTCATCATGGTTGGGAACTTGAATGGTGCCTTTAGTTTGGCCATCATATCCACATTTCTAGGTAGTCTGTTCACATTATGCAACTGCTTGAAGGGTTGATCACGCTTGAATGGATTCATACTGCCACTTCCAGCGGGTAATGGATTCCTATTGACGTTTGGCAGATGCTTGAAGGTCTTACTAATCTCATTGGGACGCTTAAGGA
This sequence comes from Pilobolus umbonatus, assembly GCA_025528865.1. Lineage (NCBI taxonomy): Eukaryota > Fungi > Mucoromycota > Mucoromycetes > Mucorales > Pilobolaceae > Pilobolus > Pilobolus umbonatus. Next base: position 191,061 of record JAIXMH010000027.1, read on the forward strand.
AGCAATATGTATCTGGGGTGGATGCTCCTTTTGGATTGATAGGCATTGGGTTTCTATTGACATTGAAGAATGATCTGATTTTTGGCTTTGGAGGAGAATTGCCCTCTGTGGATGTGATGGTTTTAATAGACGTGCTTCTCTCAATGGTTATGCTTGTATCAGTGGAGGTGCTAGCTATGTTCTTGGTATGAGACCCCTCACTGCTTGTATGAGTACTGGTATGCAAGCTAGGTGTCCTTGAAGTGTTAGTGATATTGACCAATTTCTCTTTCTGCTTCATCTTTTCTTTGCCCTTCTTCTTGACAACAACTCTATCTTCCTCTGCGAAATCCGAATCAGACCCTCCTCTGTCAACATTAGCCTCATAGTCCTCTGAATCAGAACTCAATTCGTGATACTTCTTATGCTTCTTCTTCTGTCTAATAACAACACTGGATTTCTCCTTTGATAATGATTGAATCTTCCTTTTGGTGTTCATAATAAGAGGAACGTTAGGAAATATAGAATGTTTATACTAAAAATAAAAAATAAAGATAAAGTGAAAGCGTAGTTTATTCTATTCACGACTACCCTATATGGGAATCAAGGGGTCGCGACTGTCTACCAGAAGTTCACAGCAAAAATACTTTTTATTTCGCGCAAGATGGAATTGCTTATTTCGGGTCTTATTATTTGCACCCCGGAAATATTTCTCATTTGCACCCGATTATCACGTGCTGGGGTGCAATCAGCCATGTCATGTGATATATGGATGCAAATGAGTTGGGTGCAAATAAGACAAAATGGTTTTATAGGTGATAGAGAACACATATTATTTATTGTTACTGACATATTTGACTATAGCCAAGAAATAAGTGAAGATGGATATGATGAAGTACTTGACCAAGAAAATGTCATTCTATGTTAGCATCCTTGGTTCTCTAAACATACTCATCCTTTTTCTAAGTGTACTCACTCTTTTTCCAAGCGTAATCCCTTGGGTATCCACTCCCTTTTTGCAGGGTACTCACTCTTTTTCTGAGCATACTTTGTACAAGCGGCAAATCAATGAACTACAGGCACATAGCAAACAATATAATAACCATAATAATGAGCGTTTTTCTACTGAAGTTGTGCATCTAAACTGATTAAAAATTTTATCATCATGCAAATAGCTAATGCCTAGTACAGTATTTCAACTTCAACCACAATTCCTTCAAGTTGCTGTGATTTCTGTATTAAAGAATGATTAATAAAACGAAATTCGGTTTCTTTCCTTGCTTACTTCACAAAATCACATACATCACTTGGGTTTGTACTCAAGCCAGGAAAAGAGATAACAACCAATTTAACCTTTTTATCTGACATCGTAGTGAAATCCTAAAAGATCTTTGTTTATTGTTAAAATCAATAAATTAATATACACATTTCTGCTATACCTAGTAGTGTCCACCTCTCTAGACACTATCCAACCATGCCATACCTATTTATCCTGATCTTCCCTGACTTGAACCACAGCTGGTACTGCCTGATTCCCACTCCTCTAAATGTCAATCAACGTATTTGGTTCAAAGAAATCACTGCAAAGAATAATATTGCTCCAACATGGGCCATCTTCAAAAGAGATTTCATCGCTCGCTTTGGGGTTTGTCCTTCCAATGAAAAGAATGCCTGTACTTCTGAACTCACCACTATCAAGATGTCCAATACTAAAACAATTGACACTTTAAATGACAGATTCAATAATCTCCGTCGTCGCTCTGCTATCTTTGATATGTCTGTTCTATACACTGCCTATATTGATGATTTGCCTGCTGTTCTGATGGATCGTCTAGATTGCTTTTTGCTTACTCTTACACTTGCCCAAAAAGGAGACATTGATGTTATCATGCCCAAAGCTCGTGAACTGTACTATAAACTGTACAAGTCAAATAAAGTGGTTGTCCATAATGATGTCGGTGTTTCGGTCTCTTCTGCGGAGAAAAGATCTATGGATCAAAACAGAATGTCAAATGTCAAGCGCACTAAGGGTTTTTCTTCGTCTTCCGATTCAGGTTGTCTTTACAATCATCCATCCCGTAAAGAAAGAGCTTCTGATGTAAAGCACTGTACCTACCATAATTTAAATACCCGCAACACTGTTGAATGCCGAGGATATGCCTCTTTCTTAAAAAAGGGCGACAATACTGCTCCTGCATGTGGTGAACAAGGTTGGTCTCCTCAACATAGTTGCAAAACAGCCAAACGTTCCACTGATGAGTCTGACAAGCCTCACATATATCGTTGTATGGCTTATTTACCCGAGGAATCTCATGATCCAACCCACACTTCTCCATCTTCTCCTCCTGCTGCTTCATCTCATGGTGATATGGATGTTGATGAAGAAATAGAAGTCAACACAGTTGCTCAAAACTGTAAGTATCATATTAAATTTTCACAACCGCCTGTATTAAAGTCTAGCTCGATTATCATACTGGTTATTATAGAACAGTACAAAACCTATGTCTTGGTGGATACTGGTAGCGAAATTAGTATCATTACTCCTGACTTTCACTCCTTCCTCCATACCAAGATTATTCCAAACAGCTTTGGCACCATTCAACTTGGTTGTGCAGATGCTAAACGGTCTAGAATAGGAAAAACTGTATTAAATGTTCTTTATAATAAAATTGATATTAAACATACTTTCAATATCTTCGCTTTCTTCACTGCTGAAAACATACCTAGTTGCATTGGTTTGGATCTTATGTCTAGATTGAATAGTGGCATAACAGGCTTAGTAACATCATTTTCTGATAACATCGGTCCTAAGGTTCCTGATCCTATCGATCCTGATAACATTAAATCCAATAATAGTCCTTTTGGCACTACTGAAGAATGACAATTACTTATCAATAAAATCAATCCTCTTCTTAAAGAGAACTCTAACATTGATATGAAGTCTACTTTCTGTAATTTACCTGGAGCAGTTATTCATCTGGACACTAAACCTGGAGCCGTGGCTTACAGAAGACAGTATCCATTACCTGTCACGTATAAAGACGTTGTTTTTGAACAAATTCAGAAGTGGAAAATGAAGGTGTCATCGAGTTAGCCCCTTCACATACAGCTTACAACAGTCCTCTTCTTGTCGTTAAGAAGAAAGACTTGGAAGGTAATTACACCTTAACTAAACATAGAGTAGTCATGGATGTTAGAAAACTGAATGAAATACTTGTTGTCTCTGATCGTCAACAGTTACCATTGATTTCAGATATACACCAAAAGATTGGTAAATCTTCTATCCATACTCTAGTAGACATCCACAGTTGTTTTACCAGTTTCCTAGTAGCTCCAGAGGATAGAAATAAGCTGTCATTCACAAATCAACAGTACAGATATGTCAAAGCATGTTTTGGTATCACCTTCGTAGGTAATGTCCTTCAACGTGTACTCACACATCTATTTGCTGATCTGCCGTATGCAAAGTCATACATTGATGACATAACTATTAGCACTTCCCCACCTCTGTCATATCATGCTGAGTGTGTTGCTGAAGTCATTCGACTTCTTACACGAGTTAACTTGGTATTGAACCCAGACAAGGTTGTACTTGCTCAAGGACATATACATATACTAGGATGGTCTATCGTCAGAAATGGAGGTCTCATTCCTAATCCTCGAAAGATCCCTAATGTTCACACCTGGCCTATCCTACCACTGGAAAAAATGATTCAACGGTATCTCAGGTTTTGCCAACTATTTCTGCAACTCTATTCCAATGTTTGCTAGTATATGTGCACCTCTGGATAGTTCGTTATCTGTACCATTTTTCTGAAAGCCACACCCAACAAAGCATATTGTAAAGCAACTACATTTTGACCACTGCTATCTCGTTGTCAAGAATCCCGACTCTGACTTCTCTCCTCTAAGACTTCATCTAGGACATAAGCAGATATTTGCTTCGAACTCCTTGACAGATGATTCAACTTGAAAAATATATAATAAACATACACAACATAATTGTGTTGTTTTATCATAAGCGACTAGTTTTCTTATGCTTTAAAACGCTACAAGTCATGCCAATATTTGATGATCATCTACAAACTCGTGCACTCGGCTTCTACAATTCACGTGATCAAATCTGAGTGCATTTAGCAAAACCCCAAATCAAAGGTGGTTGTATTCACGTGACTTATGGTTGCATACACGTGATTTATGGTGATATGACGGTGGTTGTATATAGCAAATAGCAAATAGCCAATATTTCCAGGTGCAAAAAGAGCAAAACCTCTTTATTTCTTGCCAAATTCTCCCACCCACAAAAAAAAAATCTCCTCTCTTTGTTGTGTGTTTCTTTTTTTTACTATGTCCAGCATGTCACAAGAGGAGAGAACTGCCTATTTCGCGTCATTATGTGAACAGCTCTACAACCCGAAATCCCCTGATGAGCGTCTTCAAGTACAGAAAATATTAGAACATTCATTTCCCACTTTCACAGACACTTCGGAAACCGTACTTGATAACCCACACTCATTTGTTATTCAGTCTCCTATGGATACAGCTTCTGCCTTACGTATCTTACTGGAGTCATCACCCAGTCCTTATGTGCAGACATTTGCTTTATCTCGGATGAAACAACTGGTACAGGCACAGTTTGCACTGTTTAACCAGGAAACAAAGATACAATTACGTAAGGGTTTATGGTGTGTTGCCTGCTTGAAAGCTTATCTATCTATGTAGGTTCGTTCTTATTGGAGTACGCGTTTATGCATCCTGATTTGATGCCCTTTGTCATATCTCAGTTGGCAGGTGTGATGGCACATATCACATTATTAGGGTGGGCAGATATAGAAGTGTATAGGAACCTGTATAAAGATATACTCCAATTCATACAGGTAATAATAAGAGTGTGTATATATATATATATATGTGATATTTTATGTGTGGTATAGGCTTCAGTGGATCATCGTATTGTGGGTTTGCAGATATTGGCTATTATGGTACAAGATACGAATCCACCTAGTTTTGCCAGAAGTGCCGCCAAGTTCAGAAAAGCTGGTAAATAGAGAAAGAAATCATTTATTACACTTATAACTCAATAAGACCTTCTTTTTAGCTGGTGAGTTCCGTGATACCCAACTATTGAATATATGTGAGACAGCATTCAAGACATTAGAAGGCATAGTACAGCATTCAATTGCATTCTCCAGTGGTAAAGAATATATCACCGAATAAACAGAACAGAAACTGATCTCTTTATCTAACAATAACCTTAGTTGAACAAGAACAGCGATTGAAAGACGCCACTTTGAATTTACTGATCAAATGTCTATCTTATGACTTCAATGGTACCAGCAGTGATGAATCAGGAGAAGATATAGGCATCATACAGGCAAGTACATTCAAAAAATGAAAACAAGTGCTGTGATATCAACACTTCTTCATAGATTCCTGCTTCATGGAGATCGTTGTTTGAGAAACCTGAATTCCTGTCTACGTTCTTCACTGCATACCGTGACTTCAGTCCACCTTATTCATCCAAAGTCATGGAGTGTTTAGTTCAGATAGCCTCTGTGAGGAAAACACTGTTCAATGATCCTGATGAACGTGCTAATTTTGTGATGAAAGTAATGAACGGCATACGAGACATCATCATCAGTTCACAGGGAATGAGTGATGCAGATAACTACAATGAATTCTGCCGGTTGTTGTTCAGATACAGAGCAACTGTGCCATTGAATGAGATGGTGGAGAAACCTGGGTATCTTGACTGGATCAACCTGATTGCTGATTTCTCCTTGAAGGCATTTCAGTCATGGAAGTTTGCGCCGAATACATCGATGTATGTTCTTGGCTTTTGGGCGAGAATTGTACAGAGTATGACTTATTATCAACAATTAGGTGAGGCTGCCGTGGAGAAATTGGGAAGCATCACTATTGAGGTAAAAAAAAAATAGAGATAGATAGTTATGGATGTTGACCAGTGGAACTCAACATTTTGATCTAGTTGACTCGTGCTTATGTTTCTACTTCCATTGATTCGGTTGTTATACGCATTGAAGAAGGCCTGGATGGTAAAGAGAAAATGATCAGCTTTTCTATATAAGAATTGTACTAAAAAAAGCGTTCATAAGATCCTCTTGAGAATGAGGAATCGATTACAGAAACTCTGAATATGTTGGGACAGATTGCACATTGTAAATACCAAGCATCCAGTAATGAGTTGATTCGATTATTTGATCCTATAACTGTTGAATACCAGGAACTGATCAACCAAGCAGCCAACAGTATGACGAATCCAGACGCATTTAAAGAAGCTTTGGAGATCATCGAATCAAAGTTTGCTTGGTTAGTCTATATCATGGCAGCTTATGTGGGGAATAGATCAGTAAGTGACATGCTGTAGTCTTCTGTTTTTCTTCAGAACATGAACTCTTCTTCTTTCTTTTAGGCATTATTGATTTCAGAGGATTTGGATAAGATCGACAGTGAGATTACAGTCAAAGTACTTCAATTGATGAACGTTCAACAGTCATTACAAGCTCAACATGGAACGACATTCATGAATGAGAAACTCGACTTGGCTTTTATTTACTTCTTCCAGCAATTCAAGAAATCATATATGAGTGAATCCAACGGGCGTAATGTACGTATCACTGAATGAGTTCTATGTTTCTCTTACCAAAAATGTGTTTAGATCTATACAAAACTATCAAAAGTGTTCGGTATTAGTGATCAGATACTCATGTTGGATGTGATTATGCAGAAAATGTAATAATGGACTGAACAAATGCAAAAATGAGCATGTATGCTTACAATTTTATGTTATAGTGTATCCAATTTACAGTACTGGGCCAGTAATGAACAGCTGATTCGACGTACTCTTGAATTATTCAATGAACTAGCTACAGGGTAAACAATGTGAACTTCAACAATGGAAATCAGCTAAATACGTCATTTTCATTAGGTATGGTGCTTCTAAGAATTTGAGAAAACTGGATACAACTCGATTGATACTGCAGAACCATATGACCAGCCAATTCACATTCTGCGACAACGAGAACCAGAGTGAGAACAGAGTTCTTTACTTCCAAGTTCTATGTAAACTACTCTTTGCAGAAGATAATGTGGATGAACATGTATTCTATGAATTCATGAAACCTTTCGATGTGCGTATTCGTAATTTGGGACCACTCAATAACATTGAAGCATTCAGACAGGAATCCACAAGGAAAGCACTCAGGGACATCTTTATTGATATGGCTGGATTTATATCACCTATGCAGACACGCAGACACTTTGTCCTGTTCTTCGAATGGTTTTACTCCGAGTATTCTTCGATCCTGTTAAGAGCGGTAGAAGCATGGTCTCCTGATCCGATTGTCAATTCACTGTTACAGTTCTACAATGAATTCGCTCATAATAAGAGCCAGAGATTAGGATTCGAGGTGTCTTCTGCTAATGGAATTTTGATCTTTAGAGATGCAAGTCAGATTATATGTTCCTTTGGTCATCAAATATTGAAACAGCAGATATCCGAGAATCAAAAGTACGAGTATAAATACAAATCAATAGCGACTGTGTTCAGTATTATGTCAAAGTGTTTAGGAGGAAGATATATCAATTTTAGCGTGTTATGGCTGTATCAAGATGAGGCTATTGATAAAGCGCTTGATATGATACTTCAGCTGATGCTGAGTATTCCTATGGATGATTTATTGGTGAGTGGGTTAGCATTCTTTGATGGGAGACTGTGTGCACTAAATGACTTGTATAGACATATCCAAAACTATCACTTGCTTTCTTCCATGTATTGGATGAATTAACAAGAGAAGAATTAATGTCTATGCCTAGTATATCTCCTGAGGCATTCCTGTATATTATGCAAGCATGTGAACAAGGTGTGGAATCATCAGACAACCAGATCAAATGCTATGCTTGTTCAGCCATCTTCAATTTATGTACTTATGTGATTAAAGAAACAGAAAAGGCAGAGAGGGAAGCTCAACATCTGTCTTCAGCCGATAGTATGAGTATCAGAAGATCGATCAGCAAACAGTCCAGTAATCACTGGCTCATGAATTGCTTCAGTCAATTCAGTCAGACATTACCCTCACTATTAGCATCTGTATTTAACCTAATACTGTTTGATGATGCTAGTGACTTGAGAACATTATCCCGACCATTGTATGCATTGATGTTATTACAGAAAGAGGTAAAAGGACAATAAGGTATGGACAGAATGTGTATGCTGATATGACTGTGAATAGTATGCCAGTAAATATATAGGTTCAGTGATTGCTCAACAGTTACCAGAGAGACGAGAATTCGTTGCTACAGTAAAGTGATCATGATCACCATGGACAAATAGACATGTTACTTATGTTCTTTCTTTATGTTAGGCACTAAATAATCTATTAGATGGAATCAACTGGACATCATCACTCAAGGATCGTGAGAGGTTTACTCAGAATGTATCAGCCTTTAGGAGACTATTGAACTTGAATACAGTTGTTCTTGTTCCATTACTTAACCCACCTCCTTATTACTAATCCGAGAAGTCCAAATAAAGTGTACTCCCATCTTTTTAATCTCCGCATAGGATGTCCTCTTTCTCCAATGACATCATGCAGCCTGTGTCTATTGCTGTTTGTTCATGGTTATCGAGTTGAATGAAGCTGTTATTGAAATGAGATGGACAAATAGGGAAACTGCAGTTTCTACTCACTGTACTTTTTTGCATAGAATGATGGGACCTTAAAATTTTGAATTTATTATTTCTGCCTGTTTCCTGCCTTTCTTCTATTTTCCATGTTGAAGCTATACTGGGTTCTATGTGGGCTATTTCCTCTTATTCGAGGTATATGAGTACACTCACCAAAGGGCCTTGCTTCTTTTTTAATTAATATCGAATAATAACACTAGGTTATTCCACTGAACCCTATTCACTTAACAGAGTAGAGAATATAGAGAACATACAGATATCCTTCTCACGAAAAAGAGACTTGACAGAGACACTGTTACTGGAGTTCACAGCATTCGATCAGACCCTTCACCTGTCATTATCACCTAATCAGCACCTATTTCACCCTGATGCCACTGTATCTATTCTTAATGTGGACGGATCTATTCAATCTGAAGAGAGATTGAGTATAGAAGGCCACTTGATTTACCAAGGCCATGTAAACCATGACGCCTCTCAATGGGCCCGCATCACATTTCGAGAAGACATCAAGTAATGGGGGAATAATTAACCACAGGAATTTATCTCTAAAGTCTTTCTCTTTAATTTAGACACTCTCCACCACTATTCGAAGGCAGTTTCTTTGCTAATGACGATCTCTATCATATCAAAACAACCCAGAACTTCCAACTCTTCAAACGTCATGATGATCCTATACCCAGTATGACCACACCTATGATCATCTATCGAGATTCAGACCAGAGCACAGGGCATCTTCAGAAACGGTCACCTTCTGATATTATGTGTGCTATGGAAGAAATGGCTTACAATAGACGTATGGCAGGTTCACATACTCAGTCATTGAATCCCTTCTCTTCATTATGGGATAAACGAGACTTGGATGATCCTTTTTCTTCTAGAGTTTTAGGATGTCCAACAGCAAGAAAAAGTAAAAAAAAAAGAGTTCGCTGACACATCTCTGTTTTTAACATACCTTCTTTCCCTGTTAGTTGCTTATATGGGTGCTGCAGCTGATTGTTCTTATGTGTTAGCGTATGGTAGTACGCGTTATGCTAAATTACAGATGATCAATGACTGGAATGTGGCATCAGCTGTTTATGAGAAAACATTCAATGTGTCACTTGGTCTCATTTACCTCCAATTGTCTGTTCCTGATTGTCCTTCGAAACCCAAACAACACATGCCTTGGAATCAGGCGTGCTCTTCTCATTATACCATCAACCAGCGATTGAGTGATTTTAGCTTATGGAGAGGAAACAAGGGAGATGATGGAGCAGCGTTATGGCATCTCATGACAAAATGCTCGTAAGTAGAAATATATGTGTGTGTGAAATGGGGAATCAACTTGACCTTGTGTATTTTTCAGGACAGGTGTCAAGGTAGGAATTGCCTGGCTAGGTCAGTTGTGTGAAACTAGAGTGTCTCAACAGATTGAAGGTATGCATCATTTATTCTTTCAATGAGTCACACCATTAAAATGCGTCTCATAGAGGATGGTTCATTTGAGTGGGTGTCAGGAACAGGTGTTTCTTCCATCACAAGAGATGAATGGAAAGTGGTAGCTCATGAAATAGGACATGGATTTGGTAAATTAGAATATCTGTATCTATCTATTGGATGGGGTAAATTAACCTGGTTCTTTAAGGGGCCATCCATGATTGCACCAGACAATCTTGTCCATGTCAAAATAACAAATGTTCATGCTGTCCTTTAAGTGATACAGTATGCAGTGCAGGTGACACTTACCTAATGAATCCAACAAGTAATGTCACCAGTAATGACTTCAGTCCTTGTTCAGTGTCAGATATTTGCAGCACTTTTCCCAGCATAGGATATTGTCTAAAATGTAAGTAACATCTTGGTTTGATCTCTCTTTATAACCCATAAGCATCTTTCTATAGCCCCTGATCTAAGGTTGGATGGTACCTTCTCTCTCTGTGGAAACGGTATATTGGAACCAGGAGAAGAATGTGATTCGGGTGCAAATGATAGTCCATGCTGTTATGCCAAAACATGTCGACTGAAATCAAATGCAAAATGCGAGTAAAGTAAAGATAAATACCACTTTTTGCATACATTTTTTTGACTTTTTTGTTTATCTCTTACAGCGACTATAGTCATCAGTGTTGTTTGAATTGTGATATTGCGCCTGCTGATACAATCTGTAGACCTGCCGTTTCAGAATGTGATATCAATGAATACTGTACGGGTGAATCCAACCAATGTCCACCTGATATTTATGATAAAGATGGCACATCCTGTATGAATGGCACCATGAAATGTGCTTCTGGTATTTGTACATCAAGAGATCAACAATGTATGACACGGGGATTAAGACAGAATATCGTAGAAGAATGTTCATTTCAAAAGGATTCATGTCTTATCAGTTGCACAGACCCCGATGAGACCCGTAACTGTTTGATGCTAAGTGGCATGTTTTTGGATGGAACCGAATGTGGATTGGCCGGTTTCTGTGAGAAAGGTGTCTGCGTGGGTACAGGAACATGTAAAGAGGAAATCAATCATTGGATGATTCTCTATCTAAATCTTCTTTTTTTCTTAGTGAATACAATCAAAGCATGGACTGAACAGAATAAGTCGATTGCAATACCCATTTACGTGTTTGGTAGTCTTGGTGTGATATTGATCATTGTATGGTTAGTCTGGATGATAAGGAAGGAACACAAGAAAAAGATCATATTAGAGAACAAACACAAAGATTCAAGACCACCTTCTATTATCAGTTATGTGAAATCAGAGAGTGAACAACGGAGGTTTTCTGCACAGGTCTTGCCTTTTCCTCCTAACCATGATCCTAATTCAACTGAATGGATGAATTCCATCGAACTCAATCAACTCGATCCTTCTTCACCTCCACGTCAATTCACGAATGCTCACCGTAGAAACAAATCTCTTATTTAAACTCCGATTATGACCCACTTTTTCCCTAATCTATCTTTCCCTCTCTTTCTCCAAACACCCTTTCTTTCTTCCCCCCCTCCTCTTCTTCTTTTTTTTTTTGAGCCCACCTCTTTTTTTTTGTATTTTATTTGATGTCAACAATGACCAAGTTTACAGCAGACAGTTTATGGATGGGTATTTAAAATGGACTTATTGACTATTTGAAAATAGTAAATTGATTGCAATAGACATACATGATCTGGAGAATAATGTACTGAGACGAGTAGAAAACAGACTACAGAGTGAATTGGAGACATTTGTGAAAGAATTTGAGGTTGTTGTTTTGCATATATCACTGTTTAAGGGAAGATGATTAAAATTAAAAATAGACATTATCTATCACCATGGAAACAGACAAACTAGATGGATGTGAAGATAAATTAACTAAAAATAGAAATCTAGATCAACTCATTCAAGATGGTAACCTAGACAACCAGAGAAGTGATCCCAACCCTATATTTATTTATTTTAATTTGCTTAGTGACAGATACCAATGCTATCATGAGTTCTATACCTGTTCATCCACGTATACTCTTTGAAGAGGAGAAAGAAGCTTATAGATTGACATTGGATAAGAGAAGGAAAGAATTGGAGAATGAGATTCAGAGACAATCAGATAGAATAGAATCAAATTATGCTAAAATGACCCGAGATTCCATTCATCGTCATCTTGTTGGTTCTCATTTCGGAGAGTATTAAGTGTTTGTTAGTGTGATTGGTGCTCTTGTATGAATAAAAACACCCGATAAATGGCATCCGCCACTTCTTCTGCAATATATGGTCATGTGTATATTGAATGGCTTGAAAGAATCCATTCATTCATTGTGTAAATAGTAGACATTGCGTCATCTCTGTCTTCAAGTGAACCATAAGAGTGGAATGTTTATTCGATCCCATGTATCGTCCTATAATTTATGCCAAGAATAGACTTTACTTCTTATGAAGATCCACTCGGGAAATATACTTCCCTTCCACTTGAATAATAAATACGCTATATATCTGATATGGATAATATGCTGCTGATTACTGGTTACTGTTGATTGACAAGATCACTAGAGACTTTTTATTTTTATCTATTTTGTTTGGTTGGCCTTACTTTATATGGTAATTATATTTATATTTCAACAGCTTATTATCCAATGATCCGTGGCCGGATATCTAATGTTGTCTGGATTCGATGCACCCGGATACATAAACAATGCCTTTGAGTTATGCACATAGTGAGTAAATAGTATATATAAAATACAGTGTATATAAACATAAACCCACTACCCCCCTTTTTATAAACATAATGAATATCAATCATGTTTAGATACACCAATGGGCATTCAATGCAACCACTAATTAATAATATCTCCGTCACAATTATATTGAATATCCGACGTGGAAACCATTAAATAGGGAGAGGGAAAAAAAAAAGTCGAAAGATAAACTACACTTTTCTTTTCCCCCTTTTCTCTTTTTTAAACATGCAAATTACTATTCAAACTCACTGTGATACTTTCACTCTTGATGTGAACTTATCAGACACAATTGCCCATCTCAAATCAATGCTAGAAGATAGGCTGTCTATGACCCATTATCGCCTATTATACCAAGGACAGTTACTGCAAACAGGATCAATATCTGATCATTCTATTCAGTCAGGTGCCATTATACAAGTGTGCCAAATAGAGAAGCTGAAAAGAAGAAGATGTGCATTGAAGCACTGTACTGATAAAGTGGTGAATATCATAGGCGATTGTCGTTACTGTAAATCTAGCTTCTGCTCCAGGCATAGATTACCTGAGTCACATACCTGTATCAATCTGCTGTCTTGTAAACAGGCTGCTCATGAAAGGAACAGTATCAAGTTATTGAGTGAAAGATGCGTAGCCAGTAAAGTCTAAAAACACCTACATACCCCGTTAGCCCATTGGTATACTTATCGGACATTCAAATGATATGAAATAAACTAGAATACAAATATAATCTCTCTCTCTCTCTCTCTCTCTCTCTCTCTCTGTGTGTGTGTGTGTGTGTTTACCTAAAGTGGTGAAAATGATATATATGTGTGTGGGTGTGTTTCTATGTATGTGTTTGTTGTATTGTGTACATACAAACATGCTATAAAGTGTGCTTATAGACTCCATAGACTACTCTCTTTCTCTCTATATGCCATTATTCCCTCTCTTACACTTGAACCAATCACTTCTTTGATTGTTTATGAGTACTTTCATTATTATGAGAATGCTCATTCATGCAGAATGATTGGTATGTCATTGGTATTCCTGAGTAAATGGGCCCATTATTCATGAAGACCACTACTATAAACATATGTCTCTTGTATTCTTTGCTGTTGATTATCATGAATACTATCATTCCAAGTGGATGATACATCATTGTGCAATAGAAATACGTGTACCCATCAGCCAGACAGGTGATGGGTAATGTTGATCACATAGTATCAAATTCATTTTACCCATGATCTCTGCACTGTTCCTGTTACCCTACTCTTCTAGTTCCCATCCTTCCTGTTTGCTTAGAGCCCAGTGATCATACAGAGTTACGGTGTCTGTGCAGGGCCCTTGAAAGAAAAAGACAGCTGTTTGTGTATTTCAAAGTGATAGAATGCTTACTTTCTCTTATGATGACTATTGATAAATACAAAGGGAAAAAAACCCACTTATTCTGTCATAAAGTATACTTTTTATTATTCATCTTTGAAATGAGTAACACGAAATGCACAGAAAAGTGGTATGCAAAGAAAAAACCAAAAAAAAATGCTCTCATTAGTGAAGGCCATGCTTCTTATCTAATTAGTGTATTACAAATAGTTAAGCAACCAATAGTACATGAGTGTCTCAAAGTGCTCATTCACATTAGCATGTCTTAGTCCGTGCTTCTCCGTTGGATAGACCTGCAAATAGTGTGGTTTGTTATATTTCACCAGTTCAGATACCAGTAACTCCGTATTTCTATAATGGACATTCTCATCAATCAATCCATGCGCTATCAACAGCCTATGTTCACTACATTAGAATGAAATTGTCAGTAAAATGGGAAGTTTGTATCTATACCTTTGTTTAAGCATTAAAATATATTTACTTTACTTATCAGGAAATTGTTGAACATGGGTTAACACACTACTGTTGACATAAGCATCTTTATGTTCTTCAGGTAACCCCATGTACCTCTCAGTATAGGCAGCATCATACAGTTCCCATTGAGTAACAGGAGCACCTGCTATGGCCATTTTGAATAGATGTGAATACTTTGCTAGTGCAATCAAACTCAAATATCCACCATAGGACCATCCTGTCACTGCCAGTCTACTCAAATCAATCACACTCATCAACTCTCCTTCAGAACTCATCTCGGCACCAATCTTCTCTTGATGAACATACAACAGTCCCTCTATCTGATCCTTCAGTTCGACTGTTCCTAGCCCATATTGAATACTCGCCTCGAACATCAATCCTCGATCACTTGAGCCTCTTCCATCCATCACAACCACAGCAAATCCAAAGTAAACAGACATCAGGTATCTCATCAATCTGGGAAACTTGAAGTCATTCATCACCAGCTGCGTCTTGGGTCCTCCATAGATATGCAGTATAGTGGGATAGCATTTGTTGGCTTGGTATCCCCTGGGTTTATATAGACATCCATAGAGTGTGATTCCTGGTTTAATATAAAAAAAAAAGAAAGTGAATAAATCAAAGTGATGTATTCCCCCTCTATTTTTATTTTTCTTTACCATCTGATGTTGTGAAACTGAAAATTTCACCATTGGGTAAAAATGACTTCTCCAGTGAGAGGGTATCATGGCGTGATGGTTGTATTCTCGGTATCCCTGACTGATTTGGCAGCAACAGAACAGACTTCTCGATGTATGTGAGATTTAATTTATGTATGGCATAAGTAGGAGGTTGATGTAAACTGGAGTAACAATCCACGGCATATCTATTGTTGGCGATAGTGATGGTATGACTGTGCCCGAGTGGTGTAATTCGTTTCATCTCCAGTGTCACCAGTGATACCACATACAAGTGTGTCTCTAATGGACCATCTGCCTTTGCACTGAAATACACCAACTGATGTTCCTCATCCACGTAAATAGGTCTATCCACACAACTCCATTCTCCACTAGTGATCTGGGTGACATTGGATGCTTGTACATGGTATAAATGTCGATAGCCTGTCTTCTCAGAACTCCAAATGAACGATGATTCCATGAAATAATACACATCGGTCACATTGATCCAGTACTCATTAGTCTCCTGCCACAGTATTTCATGCTGTATGTCCTCTTCAAACTGTTCATATTCTATTCTGATGACAGCTGTTCTTTTCTGATCTCTGGATAGTAATTGAACCCACACACTAAGAAATGAAGGATCAATATCACACACATTCTGCCTTTTTTCTTCTTCTTATTTTGTTTTACTTCTCTCCTATCCAGCCAAATCTCACAATATATTCCAACCAAGGATAGGTCGCATGAAGAGAGTGTGCTAGTTGTTTATGCTTGGTTATTCCATTCTGAAACTCGACTATCTTCAATTCACTCCTCGCGTTCTTCTTTCCTGCCCGTGGATAGCGTATTGGGTTGGTGGATTTAGACAAGATGACTGACTCCACCTCTTTCTCGGTTGTTTCCAAGTAAAGTATTCTGTTATGTGATGGACACCATTCATACCCAGTCGATCGATGAAATTCCTCCTACACTCACTATGTTAACACCACCCTTCCATCTTTTATTTCTATCTACTCTCTAATATACCTGCATCATGTACTCTGCTATTCCACATTGGAGTGTGGGATCATCCTTATTTAATGAAGAGAATGTCAATTGAATATCATTTCCTTCTGTATCTGTTATCCAAATATCTCTTTGGCGAATAAATGCTATCCATGCATTATTTTCTCCGCCTAATTTGGGGTCTACTCTACTCCAGGTATTACCTTGATAATTCCTAGTTGGATCCATCCTGTCATAGAAAGAAGAAGTGATCTTACAGGGCACTCGTTTAGGTGTCTATGTGTGTAGATAAATGGTAAGGTTTAGATAGTGGCTTTAAGATGAAAACGTGGATATTTACATTGCCTATTTGACCCAAATAGACACCATTGTTGACTGTGAAGAGTACATTGTTGTCCTTGATGTGATAATGAGTGATGCCTGAATACTTGTCTTTTGATTCTATGTATTCTGTAAACACAGGTTTCCAGTCAAGACGAGAAACTAAGTGTAAAAGAGATGTAAGTGATATGACAGTATCCATGTTTTCTCTCCGCTTTACATTCACTCAGTTCCACTTTATATATCTGCAGGTATCGACTGTGATTATGTTCGGTGTTGGTGTTGGATAGAAAATAGAGATGGTGGTCATCCAGAGTAAAGTCCTTCATGACAGTTAAGACTTGTAAAGGGTATGTTGACTGTAAATGCACTCTGAAATCCCTCACTTGATTCCTTATATTATCCCATGAATAGGTCATCTGTTTATTATTTTTTTGGGTTTATAAAAATAAAGGAAAAAAGATGACGATGACTCGGATGGACTCATTGGGGGGGCAACACGATCCCCGCCCTCCATACAAAAAAGTAGTCACTGCTCCATCTCTTTTCTTTTTTCCACCTTAACTCAATGGATCAGTTTCCAGCATTCACAGGTCAATTCAATCCACAGTTATATGAGAGCAGCAACGTCTTACCTTCGAGTGACAAAGTGTTCTCATTCAGTGGATATCAAGCTGGACTCATGACGAATGAACTGCCTGCTCCTCCAAGTCAAACAGACGATATCTCAAGATATTCAGGAATGTATGCTAATACTGGATTCGATATGCTCTCTATTCTTGCACGTGTAGTCAACAGGTAAATGGAAGAAAGAAGAAAAGAACATAGGATCGTGGTTTGACTTGTTCTATAGACCCAATCCCCAGATTAAGCTGGGTCCAGTTGATCTCTCGTGCTCATTTGTCGTAGTGGATGCTAGACAATATGATTTCCCTCTTATTTATGTATCTCCTATGTTTGAGAGATTGACAGGGTACACACCTTCTGAAGTGATGGGTAAGAACTGTCGGTTTCTACAGGCACCGGATGGGCATGTGGCTATTGGGTCAAAGAGAAAGTACACAGATAATACTGTCGTGTATCATATCAAGACGCATATGGTGCAAGGAAAGGAATCACAGTCGAGTATTATCAACTATAGGAAGACAGGACAGGTAAAAAAAAACGCACCTCATTCGTATATACATGTATATCAACCTATCACAACCCTTTTTCTAACTGCTTTGTTATAGCCCTTTGTTAATCTGCTGACGGTGATACCCATCTCATGGGATTCGGATGAGATTGACTATTTCATTGGTCTGCAGGTGGATTTAGTGGAGCAGCCTAACTCTATATTCCAAAATATGAAGGGTACTTAGGTATATTTATGTATCTTCACGATGCAAGAGATAAAACTCATACTACTTGTACTCTAGATGGAACATACACAGTCAATTACCGTGCATCTGTTATTCCACCTGCCATACAAGGTACGATTCGTTCATTACTAGAAGACAAAAGGGGTGTGGGTTGTTAATGAAATATACTAGGTATGGCCATGACACATGATATGAAGGGAATCCAACAGTGGACAAGACCTGCTTCCCCTAAACCAAGGCCCAGGGAAGTCCCTGAACCCACGGATGTTATGGATGTAGAGACACTGATCAAAGAAGCTAGCACGGATGAAGGAAAATACCGACGATCACTACATGAGTTATTATTAGATGAGAGTCCTGATTTTATTCATGTACTCACAATTAAAGGGATATTCTTGTACTGTTCAGAATCAACGAAGCAGGTGTTGGAGTACGATCCCAATGAACTGGTGGGTAAATCATTAAAGGCTATCTGCCATCCATCAGATATCACCACTGTGATGAGAGAACTGAAGCAGTCGTCCAATGATTCAAGTGAGCCAGTTAACCTCATCTATCGAGTACGCAGGAAGAATTCCGGGTACATTTGGATTGAGTGTTGTGGCAAGTTACGGAATGAGGATGGCCGAGGAAGGAAGTATGTGATACTGTCTGGAAGAGAAAGATCGGTTTATCAACTGCCACACAGTGTATGGATGATGGGGAACAAGGCTCATAAGTCAATACCCACTCATATGAAGGGTGCTGAGGATCATGAATTCTGGGGAAAATTAAGTGTGGATGGTTTACTATTATACATCAGTTCGACATGTGCCAATATATTGGGATCACCTCCACATGAGGTTATTGGTACATCTTTATATCAACTCATGAGAAGTAACCGAACAACTGATCTGACAAGAGCACTTGCAGAAGTAAAAGAAGGGAAGATTGTCTATCTAAGGCATGCTCTCTTGAACAACGAAGGAATAGAAGTCATGGTAGCAAGTACTTTCTATCCAGATGGAAAGAGCTCCCATTCACCAGATACGCCACCATTTGTGTTGATGCAGACGAAGATAGTAGTGAGTGATGAACCTGTGGAGGACGAATCTATCTTTATATCAATGGAACCAGACATGAAAAAGAAAGGAAGGGCCGATATATCAGCAGTGGAGTCACGCCCAGTGAAGATAGAGAGGATGGTGGAAGAGTTGAATATATCTCGTGAAGCGAATTGGCAGTATGAACTACATCAACTTAGAATTGGTAATAAGAATCTACGTGATCAACTGGCTACACTCATTAAGAAGGCTAAGAAGGTAAGGATTCTAATTAGAGTGGACAAGTCAGTGCATTGGACAATGGCTTGTTCTATCACTCTTCCCAGAGTTTATTTATAATGTATTCTATAGCATGGATCAGAAGATATCACAGTGTGTTCAACATGTTATCGCCGATTGCCTGATTCCCCTGATATGCTAGACTATTTACCTGAAGAACCTATTTACTGCACTTCATGCAGTCTCAAAGAGATGCCTATCGATTCAACCATATAGATATACTTTCTATCTTTTCACTTTTCATAATAATAAATGAGTTATCATTTTCATGCAGTTTTGCGTTTGTCCTTGTCATACATAAGCTGGCATATACACTTGTATCAATGTTCATATAAGGGAATTAGTTGATATAGTTTCCTTATTTGGTAATTAAAAATTGTGGTCACATGATTCAAAATAAATACTTGACCGTATTGTTTACTTCTTTTCCTAATAACTTCTTGTTGAAAAGACATCAAAAAAATGATATCTGATTAATAACAAAAGATTATTTGCGCGGACCGGGAATCGAACCCGGGCCCTTCGCGTGGCAGGCGAAGATTATACCACTTAACCATCCGCGCTTTCATGGTGTGACAGGCTGTAGGCTGAATTGGATGTAAACTCGTTTTGAGTTCAACGTAGTAAGAATAAGAAGTATGGCAGAGATAGTGTCTATTGGTTGGTGTCGATCGTAGTGTTATAAGCAAGGTGTAATTAGATGAAGCAGTAGTCAGTTTGGCATGGTTTGGTGCACGATATTCTAGGATTGAATAGAGGTGTAGCCGGTTTGCCGGGTGCAGTTCGCACACTGATTTTGACTGCCGAAATTGAACACACGACACTTATACCCAACTTTCCAGCACTTAATTAATATATACCATGGATCAAGCTTACTTTATTTTTATTATACCGTTCCCATATTCCCTTACCATTATCCCATTACCCTCTTTCCCTCTTCATCCTATTATCAATGTTTCATTTCTACCATTTACCATCCTTTACCCGTTATAATTCTACCATTCGCGTTGTATCCTTGGATCGTGTACCTTGATCTATCTTAGTGATTGGTGTATGATCCAGGATTGCATTCTATAGTTTATCCATTTGTTGAATTCTGTAAAGATATAAAAGGGGATCATTTTCCTATGAAATAAAGAATAACTTTAATCTCGAACATAACCTTTTCTATAAGTTTGTTATTTCCGTTTCTCATATCTTCTGGTGCCAATTGATTCGAAGTAGGTTTTTTCAGTCGGCCTTCGTTCTCTTATTGTTTTGAAGTGAAGAGTGATTAACTAAATATGCTCTCTTACCCTGTCTAGTTGGTCTATTATCCTTATTGTTCCCAACTGCTTCTCTTTTACTACTACCCTCAACCGTACATTTCCAATTCTTACAATTCTTTGTCGATGTCGAGATACTATTTTAAGCATATAAAAAAAACCCTTGGTTTTCTCACGTGCCATACTGTCCATATTCAAACAGTGATTTAAGCCCAAGGTTCTTACTAAGAGACACTCAAAGTGTAAGGGCTGTTGTATCAGATCCACTTTGAATAAACATATGGATCATGCAAATACAACATCTGCTATAATTAACTCTGAATGATACAATCTATCAATCGACGACAACATAGTACCATTGATTGTTATGGCAATTATGTTACTATAACTACCAATAGAACATCTGGCAACATAGCAACAATGTTCCAATCTATAGGCTCATTTTATTGACCACTTACTAAAATTAGATTGACGACCTAACTCATTCATCTTGACAGATAATGAATTAGTGTAACCATTAATGAAATCAGATAAAGAACACTTTTCATATATATAGAAGTCAAAACATTTTGAATAATAAAGAAGAACAATCCTTTTTCCAGGCTGATTAATTACCACTGTTTTTATTTACATTACTTATTGGGATTCGTTTAGTTTGTATATCTTATATATACAACAAGGGCACACTAACTGCCGAACAATCCTTCTGACTCCAGCGATTCTGGCGCTCTCCAGTAGTATCCACACATTATTACTTTGATATTTGGTTCTCTTTGAGTTTACTCTTGATATTTTCTCTATCCTACGTATTTGGTCTCTGGTTCCTCTGAAATATACATCTTGGTAGATCAAGACCAGAGATAGATATGATAGAGGGATTTAGGGATAGAATATGACAGAGAATATGAACATTATAAGGAAGTATGAATGATGGATAATACATAGTGATTAGAAAATACGATAGGAGATAACACAATACGATAATTATAAGAAGAAACACAAAGGAATCATATGAAGAGCTGTCAAATGGTATCGTACTTTATTCTAGCTGGGCAAAGGGTTGGGTTTAGGTCTTGTACATTTATTGGATGGGATTTTTGGTTTGAACTTTTGCTTATTCATTCGCACAGGAACGTACAAGGGTTTTAACTTGAGTTTGATTGTGCCTTGGGTCATCAGCACATTTGACAATCTCTGTATTACATTTTCTTTATTAAGCCTCCACTTATCTTTTGATTGGTCTTTATTTGTTTTCTTGGTGTAGAAGCATAAGGAAGTATATTGTAGATAGTACAGAGTGTACCACTTAGTATGGCGAAGTACTTGTTGGTGAATAGTAATTTTGAGAGCTAGTTGATCAGCTAATGTTTATCATTTACCACTATACGTTATACGCTTCCCCCACTCCTTCATAATTGAGGCTACCTTTACCACCGTTCTAAATATTAAAGTTAGTTTTAATTGAATAAACTTTTTGTTTAAATGACATTGTGCTTCCCCCACTATATATATATATATATACCGTCTCTATTGCTATTTATCTATGTGCATTATATCTATGGAAGTTATTAGATGATTTATTGGCTGATTGTAGATTAATAGATGAGAATTTTACTGATGGACGCGGAGATGATTCAAGGTTAATAGGTATAGACACTCTCAAAAAGGGAACACAGTATCAGGGAGAGTGATGTTGATAGCTTTACTTTCAGACAGCAACATTGCTCTAGCCAAGAATTCTAGCCAATGGACTGTAGACTATTAGATGTATGCCAAGCTTAACGTATTCTTATCAACTAGTCAACATTTACTAGTACACCGTCTATAGAGTGCTAAACAATATGGAATATAAATAATATGCTTTATTTTTACCACTATATCAGTGCTACCACATCTTTATTAATTGCTAAGCATGTAGCACATAATCAAGTATAAGTATGCAGCACGTTATGTCTTGATTTATGCATTTTAATCCTTTTCTTTACCACAACATGGAAGACTTATCAATTGTATATATCAGAATCAGACTTGGTTTGTCTATCATACTGCTTCCAATATCATTATATATCTTCTTAGCGGCCAAAAAATATCATTCACTACTTTACGATGCTGGCAATAATAATACTGGTGGCATATGACGCTCTACTAACCAGTTTAGATCAAAATCAGTATGATTTCCATCAAATAATAATTATATTATCTTCCTTTGTTCCTTCAACTGGGTACCTGGTTGGCTTACTTGTATTCCAGACATGCAGAACTGTTGCAATGTTTTTCTTTGTTGGAATTGGGTACATGCTATGCATTGCTTATCCCATTATTGCAATTCCTTTTACAGAAGATATCCACTACAATGGTAATTTCAGTATACACCTGTTAAAAGCTCTTGCTTATCTTCCTCTAGGCTTTATTGGTGTGTATGTGATAGCAATTATCATTCTTAGTAATAACACTTCTGTCAAGAGATACTTCCTTGCTTTTGTTTCAGTTATGACCCTCAGGCTTATTATAAATGCTATCCTTACTTCGATAAACAACACAAATGTAGCAGTCCAAGTCATATGTGATGATTTGCTCTACTGTGCTGGCTTGTTTATTGCCATATGGTATGCTGAATATTGGAAAACAGACCATAAAGGGCAAGTAATGGACGAGAATCCAACTGATAAAACCAAAGAACCGAATAAAGTGGAAGATGAAGAAAGACAAGTAAGCGCTAATGTACCTGCATAAACAATGTGTTATCCTATTAATACATCCTATCAAATACCTTAAACTACTCTAATGACCTCTGCCACACTTTATACCCCTTTCATCTAATCTAAAAAACTTATATTTTAACAAATGCCCCTCCACCTTTTCTTTTTTCTGGCCATTTTCAAAGTCCCCTTCGCCATGAGTTTTAGGCCGCGTTTCTTTTTTCTTCTTCTTTTTTTTTGTCAAGCACACGGATACATTATTTCTACCCATCTTCACCATGTCCTACTCACGTAAAGACATCAACAGATTAACCATCTCTACCAAGAAACCGACAAAGACGTCTCGATACGCCAGATACGATCCAGAGAAAGAACCACTCAAGGTGAATAACCCCATCGCAATGGTTTGAACCCTACTTAGTCCTCTCCCCCTGCATTTAGGCCTATTTACGTATTCGATATCAACCTATCACTGAAGAACCGTATTTACAAGTGATCGATGACTGCGAAGTGGAAATGACACCACCCGAAGTAAAGTGGACCCACTGTTTGTGAATAGAGAGCCTTACCTTTTTTTTTCTCCAGGATGCCCATGTGACCCGTCATCGATACAAGTCATCGTACCGATTCACAAAGATATTTCAGAATCCCGTAGATCAGCCGACATTTTTTGATGAAACAACAAAAGATTTAGTCAAAGATGTACTGGATGGGTATAATGCACTGATATTTGCGTACGGTGTAACGAATTCAGGGAAGACCTATACGATTATGGGGAAAGAACAAGAAGAGGGTATTTTGCCTCGTACGTTGAATGCGATATTCAATAGTATTCAGGGACATGAGAGTCGTGCGATGGTAAGAAAATAAATAGAGTTGATATTTATTCTGATCATCATCTAGATCAAACCAGTGATGCATAGTCTTTTGGAACCTTATATAAATGCAGATGATGAAAACAGACAGATATTGGATTTAGTAAGATAAACAAGCCAGTCTAATTTTAAGAAGAGAATCTGACGATGGTTTGTATATATCTAACTAGGATAAAGAAGATAAAATGATGTATGATATAACAGAAGATAGAGGTAATGGGACATCTCAGTGTCTGTTCATCATGTGTTGAATTTAAGAGTCTTCTTTATAGTATTGGATGTGGATCCTAATTATGAGTATGGTATATGGGTATCTTACATCGAAGTGTATAATGAGCAGATATACGATCTATTGGATCCAGCTACTACTACTTCACATACCAAGAGACGCCAACTTCAGCTCAAGTATGAACACAAGTCAGGTCATAAGTATGTATCGAATGCCAATAGAATACGAGTGAAGAGTGTACAGGTAATAAAAAAAAAGAAAGCTTCAGTGATGAGTACAATGGATGAGATGAAATAATATTTATAGGAAGCATACTCTGTTTTGAGATTTGGGCAGAAAAACAAACAAGTGTTCTCTACTTTGATGAATCAGACAAGCAGTAGAAGTCATAGTATATTTACCGTACATGTAATAAGATCTGCAGTTAACAAAGAGAATGAGGTAAAGAAAGATAAAAGAAGGAGACACAATTATGATGTATTCACGATACTCCCCTTATCAGATGAATGAGAATTGGGCTACACTCTCTAAGCTGTCAATCATTGATCTAGCAGGATCAGAAAGATACCGAAATACAAGCAGCACTGGTAATCAGTAGACAAGAAGATACATATTATAACCCCAACTGATGATTCATTTGTATTAGGTCAAAGATTGAAAGAAGCTGGTAACATAAATAAATCACTCATGGTGTTGGGTCAATGTATGGAAACACTCAGATCGAATCAACTGAGGGTGGATCAAGGAAAGGTAAAGACATAAATGACTCTATAGCACTGTTGATAATAAAGACAAATTGAGTAGACTCCAGCAATCGTACCATTCAGACACAGCAAATTGACAGAACTATTCAAAAGCACATTTGAGGGGGACGGGAAGGCTGTACGGTTTGGTCATCATATACAGATGATGCCATGATGAATTGACCTTATTTTTCTATTCTTTGCAGGTGATTATTGTGAATGTCAACCCATATGACACGGGGTTTGATGAGAACAATCATGTTATGAAGTTTTCTGCAGTGGCAAGGGATGTGACAGTTAGAAATCAAATACAACCAAAACTAGATCTATCTGCATCACCAGCAAAGAGAGCACGCCATCATACAGATGTCAGTGCGATGGGTATGCATGATGGATACTATCTCGAAAGAGACGGCAGCGTGGAGAACATGTTATCTCAGTTGAATAGAATAAAAGAAAAGGTATAATGATATGCAAATTACATTTGGTTTATCAGAGACTAAATAGTATTTATTAGTGGATAAATACAAGAGATAAAATGAACTACATAGAAATGGATATCCGTCAACAAGTAACAACTGAAATGGAAAACGAGATAAAGAAGTATTCTGATTTGTATATGGAAGCTCTAAAAAGAGAGGTAGATATTGAGTATGGCTGTGAATATTCCATCAACTCATGATTCATTATAGCATGACCTTCGTGATATTCAACTGAAATATATAGGAGAATTGGACATAAAGGCAGGGACAGACATGGCAGGTAATTAAAGAAGTATATATATATCTGCATATACATGAAAAGTAACCTGTTCTATTAGATAAATCTTCGTTACTGAATAATGTAATAAAAAAAATACTGCTAATAGCGCACTATCTTTGCTGATCATCTTTATTAGTTACATGATAATCAGAAGAAGGTGTTGGATGAGTTAATGGGTGTCAAGAATAAGTTGGATGAATTCGAGAGGCTGAAACAGAGTTGGCCGAGAAAGGTAATTAAGAATTATGCACACCAAGTAAGGGCTGTTCATCTAAGTATTTATTTCCCCCCTTATGTTCCCCTTCTTTTTCTTTTTTTTGTGGGCGCAATCATGGGAAAAGGGGTAATTCTAGATGGCTGAACTGGATGCTAAACACATGAATTACTCTCGGCAAATATTGGCTGAAATACAAGATACCAAAATGTCTGAATCACTCGATGATTGTTCATTAGGGGGAAAAGGTCATGATTCAGACGGGGATACTACTCCAGGTGTTAATGAGGAAGAATACAGTCGATTCCTTAACTTGAGAAAACGTCTCAGGAGAAGCATATTTAAAAAGGAAGAGGTAAAAAAAAGGATGTGGTACTTAATTTGGTTATTTTTCTGATGAAGGATGAGTTAGTTATGTGAGGATGCAGATGCTATAATGAAACAAGTGGAACAATTTGATGGGGTGACATTTCAGTTGGCCAAGGTATGAGGTATTAAATAATTAAATGAACAGGTAATTTAATGCACATAGAAAATAGGAAACTAAAATGGGCAAACTGCTCAAATTAATAGCCCAGGAAGAATTTGAAAAGGATCCTTATGAAATACGAAATAGGGCTATCAAACTATTCAAAAGGTATGCTCAACTGGTGAACCATCAAAACATATCAAGTACACTGTCCCCCAATCTCTCTGATAATCTGGATTCTTCCATTTCCAATCCATCTGATTTTACCCATATGACACCAGATATACAGGAGTGCAGTGAGCAGATGAAATTAGAGAACAGGAAATTAAAATATCAGATAATGGTTAGTGTGATTCTATAGCCATAGAAGATATACCCCTTTATTCTTACTTTATATAGTCACTGATGGATGACAAACAAAGGCTGGAAGATGCGATCGAGGGTCTGGTGGAGTACATAAAAGAGCAGGATGAAGCAGAGAATGTTCCAGTTGATTCGATAGAGAAAGAAAGAGAGGTTTTGATTTAAATTATGAGAGATGTAACTATATGCTTATCTAATATCTATTACCAATAGTCATCCATGTCCGTTACTTATGACCTATCCAATCCTCCCAGCGTGATCGATGATGAAGATAGATCTTGTGAGAGTGTCGATATGCCAAAAAGCAGTACTAAAAAGAGAAGGTAAACCCACCCATTCAATCTCCCCCATTTTTGCGTAAATTTTAAAAAAAAATGATTGTACATAGAAGGCTTCGTGTGGAATAACCCAAGGACTTCCCTGTGTCTGCCTAGAATAGAATTTGAAAGAAATGATATCATTTCTAGGATTGTAATATAAAATACCACCTCAATTCTCTTTTCTCTTTTCTTCTTCCTCCCTCCAAACCATTCAATCAAGAAAATAAATCATATATTCAAATCAATGCTTTGCTCTAATCTACCCAATCACACTCTCTGCACTGTCAAAGGCTACTCTCCACTCTTACTTGAAGATCATAAAAGTGACAAGACTCTACATACACCAGTATCTTACTTGAAGATCAGCTTTAAGAGACTCTTTATGCATAAGAGAGGTTCAAGAGAAAAGAGACCGCAGGATGGCAAGACCAATCCCATGGAATAGAATCCACCCATTCGTCTTCCATAATGTATATATATATATTGTCAATAAGGATCTATACCCTATCTTATACAATGAATATAGTCCACCCCTTGTAACTATTTATAATAATAATAAAGACATATACACACATCACTCTGTTTGACTTGCCCATTTTGATCCAAATACAACCTCACATTTAATTTCCGTGACCAATTTGACTTGTGGAAATTCCATAGGGTGTAACCTTGTTTTAGATGCTGAGGAATTTTCATGCTATTTAGGATATCATGGGCAACTTCATCATCACTTTGTAATATATAAGATAGCTATCCATATCCCCGGGTCATATTCCCATTGCAGTCTCTATGTTCATTCTGTATATCAGACCATTGTGTGTGTTAAGAAAAGAGTGATTTGTAATGCTGTACAAGACACAATCAATAAGAAGCTATGTTTACCTTTCGGTTATTTCGGTACTATCAACAACTGCACACTCATGTTATTGATCATGGTGATCGAATGTCCATTATTCATGTGCATTTTAGAACATTCTTAGCTATCCATTGGTTCTCCAGGTGTCCATTGAGAGTAATAGAGTGCTAAATGATCAAAAGAAAGCAGGTAGATCCATGAGGTCTAAACATTGAGTAAATATTATGAATAGAAATGAGTTGGAGAGCTGTTTGTTATTCAATATGTGAATGCAGTAATATTGGCTCAGCATAGTATATATACAGATGACAGATAGACAGTGGATATTAGGCAATGATAGATGTGCATCCAGAACCCACAGCATATGAGGCCATAAGTCTATTAATAATGCCGGGTGGAACTGAAGGTGATAATTGTAACAGGATGTTTGCAAAAGTATTAAAAATATCACATGGTCTATAAATAAGTGTATTCTGTTATTTATAGCTCTTCTTTATTTATAGATATAAGCATAAATCAATGTTAGACAATGTATGCTGTTTATACATTGAATCCAGTGTGGCTCATACTATGAGAATATCATAATAGATCATCAATGCTTATTATTCTAGAATTTCATTCATTAGGGCTTACCGAATACAAACACTATTCGCAGCATATACTACTTGTTGTCTTTGTATACTCAAATACAAAGCGCCACTTTAAAAGGAGATCAATAATACACAACACCTGTACCTATTTGCCATACAAACAACGCAAGATAGTAACGGAGATGGTCTTTTATTCAAATATTTAATCGCCTACCTAATACAAAAAGCATGTTATAAACGTAAAAATTTCCTAATTAGGATTCAATGAAAGGCAAACGCTGCATGGCGTTGCTATTTTCTTGAATTGGGTTGTTCGATCGGAAGATTTGAAATAACCCTCTAAAAAAATTAAGAGGTGCTGATGATATGACCCAATTGGTCCGTGTTGCTGATGCAGGATTAAGACCCTGTACGATGCAGAGAAAATGACTAACTGAACCTTTTAATTTTATTTTTTTCCCCCTTTTTATAAGCTCAGTATTCTTGTTTTTCTTTAATCTATGAATCTAGGTGTCACTAAGAAACCCATCATCAGCTTAAGAAAGAAGGTAAAGAAGAAAGAAAGAACAGGATAGACTTGTTCACACCCTTTTTCTCATTAGTCTACTGTGGAGAAGTCGAGGAGTATATCGTTGAAGACACAGGAAAGTGTAGATTCAGGATATAAGAGGAGGAAACCCGTGTTTGAGAGATTGAGTCAACCAGACAGATCTGTCATGAGAAAGAGAACAGTCAGTACAGAAATACCAAGGTAAACAAAGGATGAGCATGTGGAATAAGGTATTCATTCCTTCTTTAGTCTGAGTGCTACCAAACAATGGTGTTTGTCTGATTTTGATATTGGTCGTGCTCTAGGCAAGGGTAAATTCGGTCATGTCTATCTTGCCAGAGAGAAGAAGAGTGGATTTATAGTTGCATTGAAAGTTCTCTACAAATCTGAACTAGAGTCAAGTGGGATAGAGAAACAGCTTAGGCGTGAAGTTGAGATACAAGGGAATCTGAGGTTACTGCACATATGTTTATATCGGTTATTTTATCACTCAAATTACAGTTTCATTTAGACATCCCAATATCTTACGTCTTTATGGATACTTCCATGATGAGACTCGGGTATTTCTTATACTGGAATTAGCAGTGAAGGGTGAATTGTATAAGGAATTGCAGTTCCATAAGAAGCTCGATGAAGCAGAAGCAGCCAAGGTAAAGATGAAATAGAGGTGGAGTGAATCATCAATGTTCACACTGTTATTCTTAGTACATAGCACAGATAACCAATGCAGTGTTGTATCTACACAGTAAGAGTGTCATCCACAGAGATATTAAACCAGAGAACTTGATGCTTGGATTAAAGAAAGAGGTGAAGATCGGTGATTTTGGATGGGCAGTGAGAACAGGGAAACTAGAGTAAGGATCTGTGTAGATGTGTATCTATGGATTGGCTAACAGTGTATTGTTTAGTAACCGAAGAAGTACGTTGTGTGGCACACTAGACTATCTTCCACCAGAGATGGTTGAAGGTAGAGAACATAATGAGAGTGTTGATCTATGGTGTATGGGTGTATTACTGTATGAGATGATCTGTGGTAAACCACCCTTTGAAGATGAAGATGGATATCAGGCTACTTATCAACGTATTATCAATGTTGATTTTGAAATGCCCGACCATGTTAGTCCTGAAGCAGCTGATCTTATTCAAAAGGTAAATTTTGGTTCCATATAAAGATGAACAAAACATTAACACAGTGTTCAAATAGCTCTGCCAATATAAGGCAGCTGATAGATTACCCCTTGACCAGGTTATGTATCATCCTTTCATAAAGAAGCATATTATGAACTAAAAGAAGTCTATATAAGATGATTAGAACATATCAGATGCTTACCCTTTGTACATACACTTATGAGTTATTTGGATCCATCTATTTTTTTCTTTTCTTTTTGCTGACTGAGTTTGAATTCCACTAAAAGAAAAGAAAGGAAAAAAAAAAGTAAATAAACAAAACCTACTCTCCCCATCTCTATAATCTTTTCTATTCTTTTGTTCTAAAACCTTATGGCTTCCCATCATTCTAGTAGCAGACACCGATCACCTTCTCCTAG
Source organism: Pilobolus umbonatus (assembly GCA_025528865.1). NCBI lineage: Eukaryota > Fungi > Mucoromycota > Mucoromycetes > Mucorales > Pilobolaceae > Pilobolus > Pilobolus umbonatus. Next base: position 221,917 of record JAIXMH010000027.1, read on the forward strand.
CAGTAACAAAAGACAACGTTATTCTTATAGAGAAAGAAGCCGTAGTCGAGACAGACACAGATCTTCTCACCGTTACCACAGTACTCGACACTCTGATCCACGTTACGATGACAGATCGCATCATTCCTCCTCACGACATCATTACGATAATGTAAGTATAAGTGATAAAAGAAATCATTCACGTGAGCCAACATCAAGAAATGATGCTGTAGAACATTCCACTTCAAGCACGAAAGAGTCACCTGTGACGGTAAGTGGAGAAAAGGCAGACCCACATCTATCGTTTATTGACTGTTTATAATAGAAATCAGTTGAAAGTGCTGAATCGAAACAAGAGCGTGAAGAAGCATTACGTAAGAAACAAGAACGTGTGAAGAAGTTCTTGGAAGAAAGAGAAGCAGCTAAACGATTAAAAGAAGAAGAAGAACAGAAGAAGAGGCTAGCAGAAGAGGAGGAGAAGATGAAGAAATTGTTGGCAGAAATGGAAGAAAAGAAGGCACTAGAAGCAGAAGAGAAGAAAGACGAGACGCTTTTATTGCAGCAGTTTGCTGCTATGAAAGAAGCTGCTGCTGCTGCTGCTGACGACGATGTCAAAGAAGAACAAGAGCACGATGATGTCATGTCTACAACTGAAGAAGACTACAGTGTCAAGAAATGGAGTCTGGAAGATGACGATGAAGATGTCATGGACACAGAAGAAGAGACTCAAAGTAAAGATGTGTTCAAACCTTTCTTAGAGCCCAAGAGAGAGGAAGATTCAAAGGAAGAGACGTTGTTGATCAAACAAAAGAAGACATTCTCTCTCTCCAATCCAGCTACGAAACCAAAGAATGCGATGCGTATTGGATTTGGACTGGGTAAATCCATGATGATGAAGAAGACAGTGCCTGCACCTAAATCTACACTGAAGAAACCGGCGGAACCAGAACAGAAGAAAATGGAGGCAGATACAGTCATGGATGACGACATCGATCCACTTGAAGCTTATATGTTGGATGTTCATGCTGAGACCAAGAAGATCAATGAAGAAGATAAGAGAAGAATGGAACTAGACAAAGGAACCGACAAGAGGCGTGGGTCCATTGATGATGACGATGACGATGTTCTTCCTTCACGCCCCACAAATGAAGATGAAGAAATAGGCAGTGATCCTGAGGACATATTAGCGTAAGTAAAACTATTCAAACAAACCAAAAATGAAAAGCACTTACACTGTTATTTTTTCTTCCTAGATTGGCAGCTAGGAAAGTGAAGAGAAAGGATATTGCGGCTGTTGATCACTCCAAGATAGAATACGAACCCTTCCGTAAAGACTTCTATATTGAGCCCCCAGAATTAAAGGAGATGACAGCAGATGAGGTGGACTTATTGCGTATTGAATTAGACGGCATCAAAATCCGTGGTGTTAACTGTCCAAAACCCATCACCAAATGGACACATTGTGGTTTACCTGCTGGATGTCTAGAGGTCATTCGTAAGCTGAAATATGAAAAGCCCACATCCATTCAAGCACAGGCTATTCCTGCCATTATGAATGGACGTGATGTTATTGGTGTGGCCAAGACAGGATCAGGAAAGACCATTGCATTCTTATTACCCATGTTTAGACACATCAAAGATCAACGTCCTTTGGAAGCAGGAGAAGGTCCTATTGCTATCATTATGACACCTACCCGTGAATTGGCTACTCAAATACACAGAGAGTGTAAACCGTTCTTGAAAGTACTGAATTTAAGGGTAAGACACACACACACACAAGAACATAGAAAAATGGGGTACTTATTCACTTATCATTTAGGCTGTTTGTGCTTATGGTGGAAGTCCTATCAAAGATCAGATTGCAGATCTCAAAAGAGGATGTGAAATCATTGTATGTACACCAGGTAGAATGATTGATTTATTGTGTGCTAATTCTGGCCGTGTCACCAATCTTAAAAGAGTGACTTACATGGTGATGGATGAAGCAGACAGAATGTTCGATATGGGGTTTGAACCTCAAGTAATGAAGATTGTAAATAATGTAAGACCAGACAGACAAACTGTTCTGTTCTCTGCTACATTCCCTCGTCAAATGGAAGCATTAGCCAGAAAGGTACTGAAGAAACCGTTGGAGGTCACTGTAGGAGGTCGAAGTGTTGTGTGTGATGATGTTATCCAGATTGTTGAGGTGAGAGAAGAGTCTACCAAGTTTGTGAGACTTTTGGAAATTCTGGGTCAATTGTTTGTGGATGAAGGAGAAGAGAATGCGAGTGCGATTATTTTTGTTGATCGACATGAGGCTGCTGATAACTTACTCAGAGATTTGATGAGACGAGGATATCCATGTCAGTCACTCCATGGTGGAAAGGTAAATGGGTGCATAAACATCAGTTTTTGTTCTTCTACTAACTCAATTTTTTAGGATCAAGCCGATAGAGACAGTACAATAGCAGATTTCAAATCAGGAGTAACAAATATACTGATTGCCACCTCTGTAGCAGCACGTGGATTAGACGTCAAACGACTGAAAGTAGTTATTAATTATGAATGTCCTAATCATATGGAAGATTATGTCCATCGTGTGGGACGTACGGGGCGTGCAGGCAACAAAGGAACTGCCTATACATTTATTACACCAGACCAGGATCGCTATGCCTTTGATATCTGTAAAGCACTAAAGATAAGTAAACAAGAAATCCCACCTGATCTTCGTGAGTTGGCAGAATCCTTCCAGAATAAGGTGAAGGAAGGCAAGGAACGTGCTTCAGGATCCGGTTTTGGCGGTAAAGGACTTGAGAGACTCGACAAAGACCGTGATCTGGTAAAGAGGTTCCAGAAGAAAGCCTATGGTGGTGGAGAAGATGATTCTGAGGAAGAAGACATTGAGCTTGAAACTACTGTGGTCTCGGGTGGTACTAGGGCAAATGAGCATGAAGGTAATACAGTAAACAATGCTGCAGATGATAAGTTATCACCTGCCGCCTTAGCGGCTAAAAAGGCCGCCAATGCAGTTGCTGCCCGTATTAATGCTATGACTGGATTGAAGAAACCCGAGATTATTGGTAGCAAACTGGGTACGGATGAAACAGATGCTCATCCTGTTTATGCAGAAGAAATTGTAATTAATGATTATCCCCAAAAGGCCAGATGGCGTGTTACCAACAAGGTAAATCCCCAAACACCATACTCCACTTTCTTCACATCATTGATCATCTGTTTATTTTATTTTAGGAACAAATATCACAAATCACAGAAGTGTCGGGTGCAGCCATCACAACGCGTGGTTCTTTCTTTCCTCCTGGTAAGCAACCCACTGGTAATGAGCGTAAACTGTATCTCTTTATTGAAGGTGATTCCGAGATGGTTGTGGAGAAAGCTAAGAGTGAGATCAAGCGTATCTTGATTGAGGCAACAGCTGCTCAAATGGAAGCCGAAGCAAGAGGTGGTGGAACTGGAGGAGCTGGTCGATACCATGTTGTTTAAATAGATAGAAAAAAGAAACAGTATATATAAGCAGCATATTAAATTAAAATAAAGGGGGGAAATGGAATTTATTCAAATAAAGGGGTAAAGAAAGAATCAACCTAGTATTTAATAATTAATGCATATGCGTGTGTGTTTGTTTTTGTTATATGTATGTATGTGAGTATATACATCTATATATATGTGTGTATATATCTATATATATGAGTATGTATATATCTATATATGTGTGTGTATATATCTATATATATGAGTATGTATATATCTATATATGTGTGTGTGTTTATAATAACTATATTCATGGTTCAGTATCCACACATATACATGAGTTTTCTTTTTTATTTGAGAGCATAATGTTTTAATGTATATAACAGAACATGGCCATATGCATTGGCTATTGCTACATAATCACTGTTGGCAGAGAATTTGACATCGGTGATCTTACCCAGGGGAGTTTTTTGTGTGGGCCAGTTACTGAATGTGGTACCTGAGGGTAAATGGACCATCTTCAGCTGATCTTTCTTGACCTTACTGTAGATGGCCATGAGTTGGGAATCGTGGTTGAATACGATACCGTCTATTCTGGTGGTTAATTTGTCATTGATTTTGATGGGTTTTGGGTGAACGAGACCTGGTTTGAGTACATCATTATTGTATATATTGACAATACCTGGTGCAGATCTACAAAAATAACACTATTAGAATGCATGGATTATTCTTTTCTGAGTGCTCTTACCCTGTCGCATAGTATTTTTCATTTTTGGATACAGCAATGGTAGTTGCCTTGGTACACCCATCATCCACCCAACGCTTTACACATTCTCTCTGCTGAACATCAAATTGATAGACTTCATTATCTCTGCTGAATCCAAACAGGTATTTTCCATCAGGAGACCAGTCCACTGAAGCAATGGATGTGTTTAGTTTGAGATCACAGAACCACTGTTTGGTTAAGAAGCTGACTACGATGATGACACCAGTAGAGCCCAGGAAAGCAATGTATCTACCACATGGACTGATTGAGAATCGTTCTAATGATTTCTCATCTTTACCCCAAATACCGGGTGATCTATCAATGACACCAGACTGGATGTCGTATATATAAAAGAATCTACGGCGACCTGACACCACAATCTGGTCACCAGAAGGGTGGAATTCTGCATGGAATATAGGCATGTCTTTGAAGTACACAGACTGGATCTTGGGATTCACTTTTCCATCAATATGAAATAATCGTAATGTTTTATCTAATCCTCCAGTCATCAATATCTGAGCATTGGGGTGGAATGCAATAGTTGTGATAGCTCTCTAATAGATGTATAAGTAAAGAGGGAAGCAAATCATTCTCTTATTATACCTTTGATCTGGCAGCACGATTACCATTCTTCAGTCGCATGATATCTAGTGACTGAGGAGGTAATGTCTTGTTGAGTGATCTCTTATCTAATATACCCATTGTACTCTTTAATAAATCCAGACGTTCCTCTTCATTCAAATGATCCTCTTCATTCTCTCCTTCTGATTCATCACTACTGTCCTGCGATTTACGCTTCTTCTGAGAGGGTAAAGTGGCCCATTCTGGAGTAGGATGGATCTTGGTGAATCTGTTTAATGGGAAGGAAATAAATAGAGAGAAACAAACAGATCATCTCTTATTACTCACTGTTGGCGTAATCGACGACTGTATTCTATTCCAGATATCACATCTTCATCTTCATTTCTCCTCAGCTTCTTCGTTCTATTATTGTCTATTAATGATATCTTCAGTCGTTTATCATCTTCATCCACCCAAGCTGAATCGACGTCTTCCTGATCACTGTCCTCTTCTTCATCAGATGTGTTCTCTTCGTTATCTTCTGCTTCATAGTCTATCTCACTCTCTTCTTCTTCTTCTTCTTCTGTAACAACAGGAACAGGGCCTGAATCAAAAAAGAATGACTGATAGAAGAAAACAAAGAAAGTTGAGTGAAAGAATAAAAAGAAAGGTAAATATCATGTACATACTACTTCATTATCCTCTCCTTCTTCTAATTCGTCTGCCTGTTCTTCCTCTGAAGCGTGTTCCTCTACTGTCTGTTTCCAGGCGTCCGTGTCTACATCTCCAAACAGTAATCCCTCTAATTCTTTCTCTTCATTGTCGTATTTGACCTTCTTCTGTATATGCTTCATCCTAGGGACAAGTGGAATCTATTATTTTTTTCTTAATTTTAAAAGTAAAAATGAATTCTAGTCATGTACTAAGCCACTCATCACGTGAGCTGATGACAGATGGCATGAAAAGGGTTTTGCATGAAGTGATTGTTCATGTGATTCAAGTTGAAGTGTTATTTACAAAGGGAATAGAAGGAAGTTTCCAATGATTAAAAAAAGAATAAATAGAGTTCAACAGAAAATAAGCTTTTTTCTTTTGTTTATTTTGTGTGTGTGTGTGTGTGTGTTTATCTTTTTCAACAACAAGAAAGATAGTTGAAAATAAATATGTTTATATATCAAGTTATATACAAATATTTATGGACGATGACTAATAATAATAATAATAATAATAATAATAATAATAATGAATGATGAGAATGAGTGTGCGTAGAATGATTAGTGAGTTTATGTATATGTATATGAGTATATGAGAAGAAAGTGAGTGAGTGCATATGTATATAAATATATATTTATGTATATTTATATATATAAATAAATATAAACACAATACATTAGCCATGGAAGATGCTTATATAGTATTATTAAAGATTTAACATTTCAACTTGTCACTGAAACCATCTTTGCGTATATCAAATAATCGTCCCATATCATGCCCATTTCTGATTAAGCGGATACTTTTGAATGCATTCCCATTTGGACGCTTATCTTTAGTTACTTTACCGTGATGATCTAGTATCTTAGTTTCCAATGCAGTGGGTGTTTCAAAGTCTTCAAATAGTTCACCATCTAGATTGATGGATATGCCTGATAATCCACTTGCTTTGATTACCTAAAAACAAACCATTCTTTTAATCTGTATATAATAAGACATGTATAGAAAACTTACTGTCATTGATTTGGACACAATCACCTTACACGCGCTGAAGTTGCGCTTGTAGATGATAACATCATGTTCACGAATCAACCCCTTTCTACACATGTCTTTGAGGGTGATTGTCTTTGAATCACTGTGGATAGAGAGTGAATACGATGCAACAGACACACACAACATACACACTCACCCTGCTACATTATTCACCTTCTCCTTATCAATGGATTCAACATAATAAGATTCAAATGGTTCTTCCTAAAATGAATTTTATAGTTTAAATGTTATATAAACCAATTTATACTTAAAAATATATCATAGGTGATACTCACTTTAAATTTGTCTTTTTTGGTGGATGCTACTTTTGATTTGGGTTTTGATTTTGACTTTAATTTAATGGATGATTTACATGAAATGGTGGAGGGTGGAGAAGGAGAAAGAGGAAAGGTGGGTGAATCAAACTGTTCCATGAATTGACCAGTAGACAGAATCTCCTGCCACTCATACAGTGCATTCCAGAATGATGGGTTCTCTGCCTTGGAGAAGAAAGAGGGTGCCACATAGGGATCAATGCTGTGATCAAGTGGTGAATGAGTAGAATAGTCTATGTCTGGTAACAATTGACATAATTCCTCCCTTTTCTCTTGTGATAGTAGTTGGAAATTGGATACATTGAATACAGACTGACAAGTAAAGTTAGTTAGGAAGAGAATATATACATGTTATCTTTCTTTTACCTCTAAATCTATAGTGGCTAATGGACTATATGGATGTGTACATAGATTGTCTATGGTCCAATTGGCTGCATGATCATAGCGTACTTTCTTTTTATTGCTATTATATATCATTCCATTATTATTGGATGAAGATCTAATCATGAGATGATTGGCTTCTTCTTCTTCGTCTATGTCTCTTCGTTTATTCATAGGAGACAGTAATATAGACTGTGGATTGTACATGAGAAGTGAATAAGAAGAAAGAAGAGAAAGAAATTAAATATACTTTATATAATTTTTTATTGGGGGTTGAAAACAAGAGGAAGGGGAAAGAAGAGAAGAGAGAAGAGAGAGTGAATGGGATAATAAATTTATTATAAAGGGGGGGGGAATAAGATAGAAAATAGATACTGTTATGCTGTAGTATATTTATATATACTATTTAAGTGTGTGAGTGTGAGTGAGTGTGGGTGAGTGTGTGGGTGAGTGTGTGTGTATATAAATATAAATATATATGAATATATATATATATATAGATAATAATAATATATATATATATAGATAGTATATAGAGTATATATATATATATTATAATTATATATAAATATATATATAAATATACACATATAGACACATACAGAGACAAGAGATCATATAAACAATAGAGTATCCATGGTTACTTATTGTGACATTTACTTACTCTATTTATTAATTACTTACCTAGAGTCTACACATAACACATCTCATAAAACAAAAAGAGAGAGAGAGAGAAGGGGTGGAAGGGGTAGTGTAAAATAGATTCCTCATTACAAACGGTCTTTTAAATATAAGCAGGCAGATTTGAATTTATTTAGGATGGAATAAAAATATAATTTCAGATCTACTGTTATAAAATGACATCTACACTGTATATTACATTGTACATGAATACATATCACATACAGATATGTGCCTATATTGGAGTATAAATAGACATGTATCTATACATATTCATATGAATATATACACACATACACATACACACACACTCTCTCTCTCTATAAAGGGTAACAGAACAGTGTTACAGAGAAGGGGAAGGGATGCATTACATAAGAACACATATTTTAATATGGTGTACACAGAAACATAGGACTGAAACTATCCTATATATAGTGTCCCCTTAACATGGTCAATGGATGAATAATATATATATAAATATCTGTGTATGTGTGTATGTGTGTATATGTGTTATGGGTGACCATACATATTACATTGGGGCAGTAAAAAGGAGAGCTCATACTTATCATCTGATAGACAGGGGAAATACATAGAATTTTTTTGTTCCATTGTATAGGTCTCACTGTCACTGATAATTAAAATTGGGTTTGTCCCTCTATTTTTATGCATCCACCCATACACCCTTTCTTTTGTTTTGTTTGTTTCATTTCACTATGATAGAGGCTGGCACTATTCTTATTCAGATAGAAGACTTACACAGTTATCCCAGTGATGACTGGGCATGTTGTGATTGGGACCACATTCAAACACTGAATCTGGAGAAATCCAAAGCTCATTTGATACACTCCATGAAGACCCTAGAGACACTGAACATGCTATCCGTGTATTATCAATCCATGACCCACCATGTGCTCTTCAAACTGTATGTATCCACCAAGAGCAATTACAGTAAGGGGAAACACACCCTTACTTTCTTGGAATTGTTAGTCCATGTCAACAGGAATACCAATCCACTCGAATTTATCAGTGTATTCAGCACACACACTTACTCCAGCCTATTGAGTATCTTCATCCATTTACCTTCACCTGAACAAAGTGATGTGTCTGATATCCATAGTCCAGATGTCATTGATTACTTGGATAATGATATACACCTGTCTATTCCAGGAATGAAAACTACATTGTATCACTATCAAAGAGTGGGTGACAGTTAATTGAAATAGAAATGATAGATTAAACATGCCCTCTCCTTGATCACTTGTAGAACTCATTATGGAAGATACTTCAGAGAGAACTGGCTCCTATGTTGATCAGACCAGAAGAACTCATTCAGTTGACTTCTGTTGATAATCAGCATTATTACTTTAACCAATTAACTGGTGAAGTATCCACTGATTACCGTCCTGTTCAAGACATCAAAGGTGGTATTATCTGTGAAGACATGGTAAATCGACCATTCTGTTGTTATCATCTCCATTCATACATGATCTTTTTCTTTCTTTCTTTAGGGTACAGGAAAGACATGTATCTGTTTAGCAGTGATTATGGCAACCAAAGACTTCTCTTTGTCTCTCTCTGATTATGTAGACAGGAAGACAGATCTATTGAGATCAATCCCTGCCGAGAACAAGATCAACTCCCTGAAATCAATAGCAGCAGCATTGGTGCTTAAGGAGGGTATTAATTGGAAGCCCTATAGGAATAGACTGCCTGAAGATGTCCTTGCTTGGTTCCATCAATACCCTGTATATTATGAGTGGATGGATATACCACCCCATATCTATGACAGACCACATAGAGTACAGCCAAGAATTCAGACAATGCATGTCTATCTATCCACCACAACACTTGTTGTAGGTAAAGATTTTTTTCTATCATTTTTTTTTTTTTCATCTGTTATGCTCACTGTAATTCTTTAGTGCCTGATAATTTGATTGCTCAATGGACAGGTGAAATATATAAACATATCAAAGACAATCATCTTGAGTTTATTGTGTATGACGATATAAAACAAGTCATCTTACCTGCATCTACGCTTGTTTATTACGATCTGGTACTGATGAGCCAAACACGCTTTTCACACGAGAATACACAGGGTGGATTTGAATTACCAAGTAAAAGAGAACAAATGAACGGATTATGGGGGATTTTATTTTTCTAATTCTTATTCCCAGAGACTATCCAATGTGAATGTCCCTCTGTTCGATCCACAGGGGAAAAAGCATGTGTCTGTCCTACACTTTATCCTAGTCATTATCAGTCCCCTCTACTTCGAGTTCATTGGAAACGATTGATAGTCGGTAAGCTGTTTGTATTTTTTTTTTTCAAGAATTTATTCTTGCAAACTAAAGGGTGTTCATTCACAGATGAAGGACATAGACTCTCATCCATGAATCATCAATCCCAATTAACCATCAAATTGTTTGCCAATTGGAGATGGATATGTACAGGCACACCAACACAAAACTTGACTGAATCTATATCAGTTCGTGTATCAGAAGAAGAGAATGATCTGAAGAGGTAGAAGAAGAAAAAAAAAGCTTCAATGAAGACTAAAGAACAATCTTTTTTGAAGGTTAGGCATTCTATTTGGGAATGTACTCGGCCTGGAACCATTTAAGAGTAAACGAGCATTATGGAAACGACTTATTGCTTCCCCTTTTCTTCAGAGAAAACCATGGGCTATCGATCAATTGGCTGGAATCCTTCAAAGATGTATGATTAGAAACCGGAAAGAAGATATTGGGAGAGAAGTCAAATTGCCTCCTCTGACTCATCGTATTGTGTACTTGGAATTCGATTATTATCAATGGATAGTAAAGTAACAAAACACATCAAACATTTCCCAATCTTTTGTACTTATATTATTTTTTTTTTCATAAGGCACATAATTGTCAGATTGCTATGATTGTATTGAACGCTATTCTATCTGAACGAGTAGGACCCGATTACTTGTTTTATCCTAAAAATTACAAATCTCTTAGAGAAACCGTCCATAATCTATGGCAGAGTTGTCTATGGTATTCCGTCGATCTGAACCAACTAAAGATAGCTTATGAGAACTGTATGGAGAAATGTGGATGTGTGGAGGACGGTACGGCTGATTACGGATCCGGTGATAACCAGGACTTATTTCGTATACGCGATACACTTGAGCATGCTCTTCATGATAGTATGTTCATGGACATGATGCATCAGAACTCACCTTCTTATATCGTTCAGGGTCTACCTACCTTATTTGAAGAGTACTTTGGTCGGTGTCTTGGAAAGCATGGCGTATACGATGAGTCCGATCACAGTTACTGTATCTTACCTTCCAACGTCATCTTCAAGACGTTCTTGGCGAACACACACCATCCTTACTTATTTGCATACCAAAATAACCAGTTATTGACTTACCATGAATACGAAAAGAACAAGAAATCAGAAGCTGAAGTAACGTTTTTTACGGAAAATGTGTTCACGGATGCGTCTATTGTATCAAGCACGAGCAGTAAAATCAATTATCTTCTTAACCAGATTCGCCAGTACCATCTAACTGACAAATGTATCGTGTTCTCTCAACATACGAATGAAATGTATGAGATCTATTCAGCTTTGAGGTTGGCCAAAATAAGAACACTGCTTTATCAAGACTCCCCAATGGTAAAAACAAAAAAAGTTCATGAACTTCTCCCCACTGAGAATCTTATTTTTATTTTCTAGTCAAATGTCAAACGATCTCATATGATACTCACTTTCAATACATCTGATAATGCCAATGTGATCATTATGGATGTACGTAAAGCAGCATATGGAATTGACTTATCAAGTGCTTCACGTGTGTATTTCATGAGTCCCGTTTGGCAAACAGGTACAGAACAACAAGCTATCAAACGTGCACACCGTATTGGTCAGACCAAACCTGTTCATGTGGAAACATTAGTGATTCGTGATACCATTGAAGACAGATTATTACAGCGAAGAGATCAAGTGACCCAAGAGTCAGGTAAAGAGAAGATCACACATGAACACTCTTTCCTTAAAATTTATTCAAGTTAGTGAACAAGATAAGCAGAACTCAAGGACAGGTGATTTCTTCAAGGATTCGAAACTACGGACTATTCTAAACCACGCTTATTTTGTACCTTTACCGCAGTCGATTCGTATGGAGAACGGGATTTATCATCAAAAGATTGATCGTCTGGATACTCCTATCTGCCTGTTATCTAAAAACGAAAAGAGAAAGAGAGTGCTTGAAGAAGAAGGAAATGAAGGACATAAACGAGTACACATTTCATGAATAACAGTAATAAAAGGAATTTATTTTGATACAGGTTTTAATGGGGTTGCATTAGGTAACTTGGTAGGCTCAGTGTGTGCGGGTGTGACAGATACTTGAGTGGGAGTGGTGGTAGAAGTGACTTTGACAGGTGCATTGGATGGTGTGGTGACTGCAACTCCTTCAGCAGCAGCTTTAGCGGCCAAAGCAGCAGCTCTCTCTGCCTTCTTCTTGTCCTTCTTGTCCTTCTTAGGGTTCCCTGCTGGTTTGGGAGCAGGGTAAGCTAATTCTACTAATCTCTTCATCTCAGGTGTCTCAAATGCTTTACGAATAGGATCCAAGAGTTCGTTGATAGCAGCAATCACACCTGCCTTCAAATCTCCAGGATGTACTTTTTTATCAGCGAAATCCTTTTCTAAATCCTCGAAGCTATTGAAGACCATGTTACCACCATACTGTTCAGGGCGAACACACACGAACTGGGGTTTATCTGATTGTAATGATTTGAGGGGGAAATAGACTGATTTGACAAATGACAGAATTCCGTTATCGGTGATATTGCCTTCTTCACAGAACGCCTTTTTGATCTTCTTCTGAACATCTTTAGCACTGTCTAAGAAATCGATCTTGGAGTCAGGATCCGAAGCTGACATTTTGGAACCTGCTAATCCAGGTACCATGGGGTTCATGAGATGTGCACGTTTCTTGTATCCCAACTGGGGTAAATATTTCTCGGCCAACACAAAGATCTTGCGCTGATCTACACCACCAAACTGACAATCGACACCCAAGTATTCTTCATCCAATGCTTGCATACCAGGGTACAATAAACCAGATAAAAGAGGAGAAGAAACCTGCTTCACCACTTCAGCACCTGCTTTCTTTGCATCGTGTTCGGTCAGAATAGAACATAATCGAAGGTTGTCCATGGTGTATTCTTTGCTTAACTCGAATGAAGAACCAATCACAAATCGAAGCTTCTCAATAGGAACACCCAGTGAAGTCAGGACAGTCTTAATCACCATTTCGTAGTATTTCACACGCTGTTGAACAAGCTCAATGGGTGCTTTTAAGTTGTCGAGAAAAGCATGAATATCAGCTAAGAGAATAGATACCTGGAAAATGGAAAAGTTCAATATACATTTACTTGTCAGAAACCAAAAAGAAACTTACTTCTACACCAGCAGATAAGAAATCTGCAATTTTGGTCATGGGCACAAAGTAACCGATATGAGGACGACCGGTCGTAGCTGTTCCCCAGTACAATTTCAAGTCTCGTTCAGCAAGTACCTTCTTTATTTCATCTCCACCAAGTACTTCTTGGAGATTACGGGTAATGAGGTCGTATTTCTGGTCGACTGTAAGTGACATAATTGAATAATGGGTGAATAAAGAGAGAGAGAGAAAAAAAAAGAAAAAAGGGGGGTGGGTTACCCACTCAATTTTTAATTTATTAAAAATTCGAGCCAAGATGAGTCATTCTAAGCCACTTATTTTTTCGCTCAACCCCGTTTTTCAGTTCCCCTCCTCATTCATGCACACAACATTGACAGGAGTTGAATAAGGTAAACAAACGAAAGGGATCATTCTTTCTTTTGTAAAAAAAAGGAGGGATCAAAAAAGATTTGTAATTTATTGAAAGGGCGATAAGGATAGGCGATGATTTATTGATTCATGAAGCCTAAACTACTCCGTCTCTCAAGAGTATGATGTATGGAGGAAGATGCATAACTATGGACGATATTGTTGGATGAAGTGGATGATGAGAATGGAGGTCTATTAGGTGTAGTGGGGGATGTATGTGTGGGTGATAGGTCATGGGGAATAGAGGCGAGACCGGAGTCAGTGTATTTCTTGTCTTCACAAATATCCATCTCCTCCGCCTTCCGAGATCGTTTCTTGTTGAGCCGGTAGTTTCTCCAGTCTTCTGTCTCGAGTAGATAATAAGTAAGGCCTTCTTTGAGTCCATATCGGTTGGTTTCGGGGTGTTGGGCATCTACTTTGATTTCTCTAATGGAAGTAATACGCGCCATAAGCCATGCCTTGTTCTCTATCTCACCTAGTACAGTGTTGGTGAATTCCAGGAAATAGTAGGGCGACCCTACATTGAATGCAGCCCATGGACCCGATCTGTTCTTGGTAGGTGTGAACAATGCCACATCACCCACTTTGAAACTGTTAAAAATAAAGGGAGGTATTAATGGAATTCACGCACTGTCATATGCAGAGCTTACTTTCTAAATGCAATTTTCTCTTTTATGTCCTTGTAGTGCTTCTTGTACTGTCTAGCATACTCATATGTTTCTTTTACTTTCTTATTCAATCTGACTGTCAGTTTCTGTATAGTATTGGATGAAGACAATTGAAGGATTTCATTCCACAGTGCAGTCTCATCTTCGCTGGGTGTCACCTTCTTTGACAATGCAGTCACCTCATCTTCCTCCAGAGGAAGTTGAAGTTGATTGATGATTCTATATAACACATTCTTCCTGTAGTCCTCTAGTTTATCTGCCATCTGACTAGCTATGATCTGCCATTCATTGTGTCTCTCCTGAAGGTGTACATATTGTTGATATATATCCGCATACTCTTCTCTTGCTGTTTCCAGACTTTCCTGTGCCATATTCGACTTCACTGTGAATGAGTCTAGATTACGTTGGAACAGTTTGATGATGGGACCTAGATCTGTGTTATCTGTCAGTAACAAGCCTTCTCCCATGTATCTGTACAATAAGTCAGAAATAGCCATTCTGATAGACTCCTGCTGAGATCGGATCCTCTCCAGCTCTTCATTCTTAGTTGCCCATTCTTCCTGTGCTCTGTTCATTTGATTACAGGTATGGAGTAACTGTGATTTCAGTTCTTGTTTGATCCTCTCATTCTCACCCAGATTGTATTCCAGTAACTGAATCTTCTCTTCCATCTCAATCTGCATACCTGTAGTCTCTTCCTTCAATGTAGACATGGATTCTTTCAGTTGATCCAGAATCTCATTCAGCTCATTCTTTTCGTCCTGCAGTTGTTTGTTCTCTTCCTTGAGTTGATCTATGCTGTCTGCTTTGGATCCATACAGTGGTTGCAACTGTGCTCTCAGTGTGTCTATTTCTGATTTATATTTATCTATTTCTGATTGATGTTGACTTTTCAGTGTGTCTATTTCCAGTTGATACTCCATCTTCTCTTTCATCCTCAACTCTTTCTCTTTCTCAATGGATTGTTGTAATTCATCAATCTGATATTGTATTTTAGTATATGTGTTTATGTGTGTGTATAGACTTTACCTTCACTTTCAGATCATCCTCTGCACTAGCTATCCGTATATCAGCTAAATTGTCTTTGATCTTGGCTTCATTAAGTAACTACTCAAATATATTAGCCTTTTCTTTCTCATTTTCCATGAAATTCAAAATGATCACTTACACTCAATCTGTTGTGTTCATAAGTCTGTCTTTCTTCTTCCAATAACTGCTCCAGTTCTATTATCTGTAATTTAGCATCCTCCTTCTCATTATCCAATACCGAATGCTCTTCTTCCAGCTACATAAAAACGAATCATTATAAATAGAATCAACTAGTAAGCCTTGTTACTCACCTTTGTGATCAAGTCTTGTAGTTGATCAATCTCAATATCCTGATTCTCCTTCTCTTTCTCGAGAACAGATATTCTCTTTTCAGCATAAACATACTTTGCCTTCAGCTCCTCTAATTGGGTATCAATCACAGTAGAGAATGTGGATGAACTATTGGCACTGATGATATCCCTTTTCGCTGCTTCATTTGAATTCATTCTAGATTGATGCTGAAGAGCGTATTCCAATGAAGCTATTCTCGCTTCGTATTTCTGTATAAAGAGTTAATTCATATGGTTATGTAATGAGTGGTTTATTTGCTTACCTTGATTTGATCATTCAGATCTATTAAGAAAGAGGTTAGTATTTCATAAACAAAAAGCTCTAGTTCACATGCCTTTTTCTTCCTTTGGCTTGGCTTTAGCTACTGTGATCCCATTATTGATAAAGACTAGTAAAAGATAGTTGAGTAAACACTCGTCGAATGAACCAACCTACAATACTTTACATGTAGTTTCCATTGTCTTCAAGAAATCCAGTTTGAGGTTATTCAAATCCTTCAACATTGTATCCAATAATCCCAGAAACTTGTTCTCTTCCTGATCACCCAATTTACCAAACATGCGAGACGACAGAACAGATTTGTTACTGGATTCCAATGGTTTAGCATTGAATACCGAATAAGAAGGTCTGTTGATGGGAGAAGGTACAGGAGAATAGACTTGGCGTAGAAGAGAGATGAAATCAATGATATCTTGTTTCTGCATAGTGATAGTAATGGGTTCAGTCGTATGTCTTGTGTTGATTTCACATTGAGAAGACGGTGTATCAGCAACTAAAAGAAATAATAGTGTCATTATACAATGTCTTTTCTCACTTTCTTTTCTCTATACTCTTCAGCTTAAAGGGCAAGGACCTCATGATCTTGTGTCTGAAGTATTCCCTTCTCTTTTCTTCTTCATTTCTATACGTGGACATCAGATCAGATAACAGATCAGCATTGTTTCTTAATAGCTGTTTTATTTGAAGTCAGTAAAGATATACAAATCTCTCACTAGAATTGTCTTACATGTGTGTATTCCTTCCGTCGAACTAATTCAATCATGAGTGCACCCTAAATAAAAAAATAAAAAAATAAAAAATCAATGATCCCAGACTAAAACAAACAAACACTTTACATAGGAAAACAAGATATCTCTGACAATAACAAGGTCATTCAGACCATATTTCTGCTTGAACTGAAGCAGTGCATCCTCCGCCTTCTCTATTCTGGGTGGTACAGATGCAATATCATTCTGTATGGTAGATACTTCATTCATATGTTCAGTGAATATCTGAATAGACCTTCTCTTAGAATTCGTGAGTTCAGTCACCCTCTGTCTGATGGTGATTTCATATTTGAACAGTTTAGGCATATAGTCTTTAATATGAATATCAGCCAGATGGTTGAATGTTTCAAATAACTTCTTGGATTGTGCATTGGATGTTTCCATAGTAACAGATTGAATAGAAGATGATGAGAGTGATGACAAGGGTATATTCAATAATCCTGATATCTTCCCATAGATCCTATGTAAGTCTCTCTTTATTTTGTCTCTCAAGAACTGTGCTTTCTGCTGTATCTCCTGTATATCAATCAAAAGTGTATCGAGTGAGTGGAGATCGTTGTTGTCTTCCACATGAGCCTGTAGTTCCTTCTCTGACTGATCCAATGAAGCTGACATGGCTCTTAGTTCGTTGATCTCACTGGAGAGGTAGTCAGATATCAAGAGTGTGTCTTTTCTTACTGTTTCTATATAGTGTAAATCAATGTAGTCTAGTAAAGACACTTTATCTGTATCCATAATAGACATGATATCAGGGTGGACATGGATATGGCGCAATATCTCTATATCATTATGCACTGAACTCAGTAGATTGTTCTGTCTGTTCAATTCTCTCTCTGCATTGGTGATGAATGGCTGAATGCACTGCTGTTTCTTCTTATTGTGTGTCTCCAGATTGGTCATAGCCACATTGATAGCCATGCTCTGTAGTTTCTGTTCTTCTACTATCTGTCTAGCCAGCTGCATATGATGAGTGATGATCTTCATGAGTGACTTAGATGAAAGATATGAGATACCATCGGATGATTAAATTAGCCTATCCTAATTTACCTGACTGTAAGCATCAAAATTACCAAATAGAGTCAGATAAGCATCACAGGTTTGTGTTGCTGATTGCTTGCCTAACAGTTTCTGTAGCGCTTTTAATGATATATTCCCTAAAATATAAAGAGAGAGATGAGTCATGGCTCCACACATGATGATCAGTACCATCAAATGTAGCTGGTTTGGATTCTAGTTTGGGTGTTTCTACATCTAATAGAGTCGATATCTGCTCTGGATTGGCTTCTAAATATTGTCGGTCATAACAGAATACGATATATTCATTCTATTGTTTATTTATCAGTGTTGGTCCTGTAGGATAACTCTCCTCTTACCTTCCCAGTGGATTCTATGACTTCCTGTACATTATCTTCATTCACTGATGTCCCATAACTAGTCATGAGTATCTGATTATCCATAGGCACTCCTATCTTCTTCTCTAATTCTCTCTTCAACTCATCCACACTAAGAGAAGAGATGAGTATGAGATGGGTTGTTCATTACTTGTGTCTACCTTTCTAATTTAGGTGATTCCCAGTTCACTTTTTGTCCTGTTTCTGCTCTGTATATTCTCATTGTTTTAAGTAGGAATAAAGAAGCATAATGAGAAAAAGAGAGAGAGCGAATAATACTATTTATAATTATTCCCAATCCAAGTACCGACTGAGTGAGAACAGATGATTACTGTTTATTTCTTTGTCCTGCAAATGGAAGAGACCACATTCTCTACCAATAGAAAACAGTGACTATGAATAAATCAAGGGTTGTAATCTATCTCCCATGGTGAACAACTGATTCTGGAGGAAGTTGCCATGAACCAGTGTGACACTTGTATTTGACGGAACAGCCATTCCAAGTGGAGAATAACAACACTTTCAAATGGGGGATGACTGAGCATATCACGTGTGGTATTACATAATAAACATTTGTATCTCTTCCCCTTTTCAACTGAATAACACTATGACAGTAGACAAAACAACTGTAGACACTATCAAGGTACACATAACACTTTTCTTATTGTTCATAAATAACCACTAATGACAATAGAACAAAGATGAGTGAACTGGAGAAAGAGAATATCAGACTAAAAGAGAGATTATTTAGAAGTCAAGAGAGATTGGACTGGATGGAATCTGAAGTGGATAGTCTGAAGGAGAGAATAAGGGAACTCCATAGGATGTTGGATGCAGAATACCTGTCTGATACTGAGAGTATCAGGTTTATTGACAGTCATTCATTAGGTGAGTGTGTAGTGAATAACCTGGTCATTGATATGAGTGTCTGACCTTTTGCTTCTAGAGTCTTATGAGAAAGAAGAAAGGTAAAGAAGAGGATAAGACAATGGTATAAATTAGTTCTTATTCAACCTGCCCCTTTCAAACAGATACATATTTGAATCATTCAGGATCCAGTTGAGTGCATTGAAAGAGAAGCACAGACACAAATCAGCAGGTAAATAGATGAAAATGGCATAGTATCCATCTCCAATTGCTTACACTCTATAATACACAATAGAAGTATGTGGACAATGCCTGGGTGAATTGATTGACTTATAGTGCACTTCAATATTCTATGTATAAAATAACAATCTATTATTGTATCTGATGCCATTGATATATACAGGGGTTAATTTGCCCATTTAACTGCATTTAATGTTCACTTGGTTTATATGGGAATGGCTAAGAATGTACACTGAACATAAATAGATATCACACACTCAGGGATGAGAGAGATCTCTTTGAATATAAACGACTGCCCCCTTTGTTAATAGAGTATATCAGTGGCCACTCTATCATCATTTAAAAGTCAGAAATGAAGGGAATGAAGGAGGCCATTGTTATTGTGCACTCATTCATGCAATTTAAGGTTTGAATGTTCTGAATAATCACCACTCATAACACTGGATGATGAAAAAGGGGATTTAAGTTAAAGTATAAAGAAGATATATGGATGAAGGCTTAATATAAGAACAGACGAACAAAGCTGCGCCTCATCTTGTAGTGAACGCGTAGAGTATGATAGTGTACAACATACAATAGATCTCCTTCTTAAAAGGCAGAATACAAACACACAAACACATACATAGATCCATATAAGGTGTTTATGTCTACATGCATAATAGACATCCGAGGTATCTACAGTGTGATTTACTTGACAGGCAAGAAAGAGTGAATAGGGTATGATGTATGAAATATTATTCAAGGTATCTGTCATTTAAAATCTCTTTTATCCATGGCTTAATGTACCCAACCAAGACATTATATACAGTGGCATGCCCCGTTGACTAGGGTCATATAAATAGTTCACTGGATCTGATATAAAAATAAGGCTAATCCCTGGATGATTTCAATTTCTGTTGCATGCTATAAATTGTCAGGTGGTGAGGATCATTATAATAAATGGGAATAAACTATCATCTAATGTTAATTCAAACCAATTGCTATCACCTGATACACCTTCATTAACATACATCATCTGTTCTTTATGAAGATATACTTGGTAGGATGCATTATGATATTACATCACTTCAATCACGACGTGCATGCATATGAGCCCTCCAATTAATTTTAATATGCTTAATCAATAGGAGAGACAGGTATAGAAACAATCTCAGATATAATGTACAAGATCAATTAGATTATAGCCCAACCCCCTCTTTAACACCATCCGCAGAATTTGCACAATGTGGCACATCAACAAAATGGTTATCTTTTCACATGAGCTCCGAAGTTAAACACCAAGATCACTGCAGATCTTTTATTTCTGTTATTTCAACAGTAAGAAGAACTACATTTAAGCCACTCAACAAGAAACACATACTGAATAGCCCCCATGATCATTGTGTGAATTCAATTGAACCTACCCTTTTTTTTCCTTTTTTTCTTCTTTGCCCTTCTTCCTTCATTTAGCGGAGTGGTTTAAATTGGGCTTGCCCAGCAAAAGATATTTTACTCTCTCGGCACTAAACTTCTTTTAAAATGCCGGGGGAACACGTCTACTGATGAACGATAGAACTCGAATGCATTCAAGAAATAAACCTGTTACATCTAAGTGCTATTTGGGATTTATGTTGAACTGAATGTAATAGTCAAATGGTAAGAATGTATCATGCATTCTTCAGTTCAGTTACCCTGACTTGTTCTTCGCTTATTTAATCCAGTGGGGTATCAATAAATCCAGCGTTGTACTTGCAACACGATGTTGTATTACTCTGAAAATAGCCTGAGATTCTTTCAGAAAGATAATAAACGAATTGATATCGAACTCACTTTAGAATGTAAATAAGCCACTACACAGGCAATCGATGAAGAATGGTTGAATTTGAAGTAAAATGAGCATAAGAGAGATGATAACACAGTAAAAAGATCATGGCAAGTGCGAATGAGTCATGAGAACAGTAATACGATAACAAATAAATGGGTTCCTACTTCATCCTCCTCCCTTCATAAGTATTTCATGTAGCAGTTTGTTGGTGATCACTATTTCCGATCCGAGAAAGAAAAACATGTATTTGAAATAGAGATTGTGTTTATTAATCTTATTTAAGCTTTTTTTTTTCCCTCAATCTATGAAGTAACAATAATACAG
Source organism: Pilobolus umbonatus (assembly GCA_025528865.1). Taxonomy (NCBI): domain Eukaryota; kingdom Fungi; phylum Mucoromycota; class Mucoromycetes; order Mucorales; family Pilobolaceae; genus Pilobolus; species Pilobolus umbonatus. The sequence goes on from JAIXMH010000027.1 coordinate 243,399, forward strand.
TGAGAAAAAGAATCGATTAAAATGGGACCTCACACAAGAAAAATAAAAAAGAACGCCTCTTTGCCTATAATTATTCCAGAGATAACATTAACCAATGGGATCATAACCACTTGATAAGAGTACACCTGTTTAATATATCAACAACAATATGAAAAGATTAAAATTCATGGGAATAGAATTTCAATGACTGTACGACACTTACTTTTTTTTCTCATATTTAAACGGCCAACATTTTCCATCCATTGATTCCTTCTCTTCCTCTTTGCCCCAAAAGTCCTTCTCCTCTCTCTTTATTTCAGTCAAGGAAAACCGATATGCGTAAGAAACAATCTACCAACAATAAGAAGAAGGCTGCTGCCAAGAGAAAGGAAGAGCAAAAGAGAAAGGCCAAACTGAATGCTCTCAATTCAGTCAATCAGTCTGCCCAAAGTCTCAATGTGACCGAGCCACAAATCACTGAAATCATAGAAACAACGGTGAATGATCCTGTTACTGCCATTGCCACTAAAACCACCATTACTACTACTACTACTGCCACCCATGCCGCCCATGCCACCGAAAAGGTCACTGAAAAGGTCACTGAAATAAAGAAAGAAGAGAAGATCGAGAAGGTCGAGAAACTATCAAGGGAGATCTCAAGTGAAGAAATAATCCTGAGCAAACAAATCAGTCGTGCATCTGAAAATAAATCAGTCGTCGTACAGGCTGATACTCTCCCAGTAGTCTACATTGAGGATATCGTTCACACTAAAGAAGAATTCAAGCCTGTTGAAGGTATGAACTTCCTTCAATTGGTGGCTGACCATGAGCACGATGACCATGACCATGTCCATGCAGAGCACAACGAGCATACTCACCAATACACCACTGATGATAATGCTTCCACTAACACATGGTCAGTTCAAGAGGAGACACCAACCATTGGAAGTCAGAAGACTGTGTCTACTGTTGTCCCTGAAGAGCCTGCCATAACTAAGAGAGGTATGATTGGTTCACTTAAAGAGAAGAAAGATTCCACAAAAAGGAAATCACAAATTATAAATTTATTTAAACGTGGGGACAAGGAAAAAGTAGGAAGTTGAATTTAATGAAATGAAAGAGTCTTTTCTGATCTCCCCTCGCCCTTGTCTTCTTTCTTCACTCACACTTTTCTCTTTCACTTTTGTAGTCACTCTTGCCTACTGAAACCAAGGATGCAAAATCAGAAAAGAAGAAGTCAAAAAAGCGTAAATTCTGGATGTTCTGGAAACGCAAACAAGCAGCAATAAAATAAGAAAAGTATCTTCATTTGTTACAAATCACTATTTATACATCAACAAACAAAAAATAATAAAATAAAAAATAAAATAAACATAATAGATAAGCTGCTATGCTTCAATATAAAAATAGAATATGACTTCATGTGACTAATTATCATGCAACTATGTAATTCATATCTATATTGAGTAAAGATATAAATAAAAAGAGGTGATCTGTTAATAAGTGACTCGAGGTGTATATCCAAATACTATTCTATTTGCCTGTGATACCATCATTCTATTGTCTATCCATTGGTAACCTTAGCAACGATTAGATGTTTCATATTAATATAAAATGTTATGGCAACGTAGACAGGTTACCTCAAGTGCCCCCCCTTCGTTACTTCAAAATCAATTGATTCCCAATCGATAAGATACAGTGAGTGCTTAACGTGCAATAGTAACTCTTTTGTTCTAACGGAGATTCTTTCTTGAGATATTATCATTTGCTCATCATACGTCTTTTTAAAATCCATTTTCTACTCTCTTTTGTTCTAATATTCCTTCCCTTCCTTTTTCTTTTTTCCTTCTGGGATGCATTTCACCTTATAAAGCTCTTTAAACAAGTAAACATCGAATTAAATGGATGATATCATGATGCCCATACAGACTAGTAATGATACTTGAATATATACGCTTACAATGAATTTAATGAAACCATATTTTATAGTCTTGTGGATGTTACCACCATCTACCACCAATGAGCCTAATCTAATTAAAGTATACGACAATCAAGTGGCTTTGACGTCTATAACACACTCACCCATCTACACATTCCACCATGTCATTGATATGAAGTCAAACGAATCCATTGACTCCATATTCCATCCCCTTCTTGATGACCTTATTCAGGGTAAAAACGAGAGAACAATACAATTGCAGATGAACAAATACTAATTAGGTATTTTTTTTTTATAAATAGGAAAAAACTCAAGCATTGTCATCTATGTAATACACACGCACATTTCTATTCTTACTCGAGCCTTTCTAATTATAATTAACTTAATTTTCCATGGTTACATAGGATGATTGTCATAGGGATATACCCGATATCAACATTCTCTCATGTCTAGCCACCCTCACTCGCCTCAATAATATATCATTCACCATCAATTACATTGATTACTTATTGGATACGAATAACAAGATCACCGTCCACGATCTCCTAAAGAGCGACACACAACATCCTAATGAGTATACCGCCCATAGTATTGAAGACATCAATAGGTAAGAAGAAGAAAGAAGACTACATACCCATCTCACACCCTCTCTATAGATACTACCATTATGGACTACAACATCATATCCATGGTGCAATATCCAAATTCACCATCACCTTCCACGGTGCCTCATACTCTCAATTAGACATCATCGATATCTCAGGATGCTCATCTCTTTTGCCTGACCTCTCCACCCTATGCCACGAAAGACAATCTCGAGTCCACCCAACCAAGTCAATTCTTTCTGATATCATTCGAAACGACTTCAATCTCTACTTCATTGCTCGTGTGACTCCCCACGACACGCCCGAATCATTAGAACATACCCTCTCCTTCACTTCTCATCTGTACAGCACCGACGACCCTCATCATCTCCGTCGCATCATCTCCAAACTCTCAACTGAGGTACTCTCGTTACGATCATCACAGTCTTCGTTCAATAACTCGGTCATCTCTGAATTCGAGAGATACCCTCGTCATACTTCACTGTTTTCTTCACTTACTATATCAGAAGAAAAAGAAACCACGGACTTGAACAGGCAGATTGAGGAACTCCAGAACCAGGTCACAGTTACGCGGGAACGTAACACGCATGTCGAACGGGAACTCGAAGACATGCAACGCAAGTGGCACCAAGTAGATGAGAAACAGCAAGGGTTGATCGATATTCTCGAATGGAAGTTATCTGAATCGGAGAAACTGAGTGGAGAACTCTACGAAGGGTTACTCGTATCGAAATCGAATGAAAACAAGATCCATGAAGTGACTATGGAATTGAAGAACTTGAAGAAAGATAGAGACCAGATGGGGAGAGTGTTTGGCGTCTTTGATCGGATTTTACGGAAGATGGACGAGAATAACTTGAAGACGGAAGGAGAAGCCAAAGTGTTGGTGAACCAGTTTGAAAGATTAGAGAAAGAATTGGAAGCGAAGGAGCAGGAGATTCAGTTGATCCAGTCGGTCGAGAACACGAGTGGTATTATCGTTGCTCAGCATGCAGTTGCATTGGAGGGAAGAGTGGAAGAACTGGATGAGTATGTCAATTCAGTGTGTGCACAAAGAGATACGTATTTGGAACAGTTGGAAGAACAGATTGCGGAAACTGAAAAATTGCAGAGAGCACATGCATTACAGATGGCAAAGTGTATGACGTTGGATAAAAAGGTGCTTGAATTGAGTGATCAGTTGAAGGCAAGTCAGAAGATGATGATGGAAGGAGATACAACGGGTCTGATAAAGAAATTGGAGTCGGATGTGCTTCAGCTACAGAAAGAGAAAGAGTTGGAAGTGGAAGATTTCGAGAGAGATTATGGGCTTGCCTTGAATGAGATAGAAACAATGAAACATACGATTGCAGACCAACATAAGATGGTGGAGAACCTGGAGTTCTCTCTCAGTGTGTTCCAGGAACAGATAGAAGGGACTACGGAGAATTATCACATGGTTCAGGATGAGCTGAAATCTACTCAGACAAAGTTAATGATAGTTGAAGAGATGAATAAAGAGCTGAAGAAGAAGATCCACGGAGCAGTAATTGAGCAACGGGAAAAGGTCTACTTAGATAATGACATAGATACCGTTGTCCATGCACCACCCGCCATAAAGAAGAAGGTAGAAGCTTTCAAAAGAATGTCAGCAGAAACTCGACAAAGTAAACAGCAGCTGCTGTTTGCTTGGTTTGATAAGAATATCAATGACACAAATACCAAGAGAAATGCAGTTGATAAGTTCTATCAATTGTCAGATGAGAATTACCAGCTTATTCAGTGGATTGAGGACTTAACGGAGTATACTCTACAGCAAAAGGCTCAATATAAAAGCGATTTAAAGAGAATGGAAACAGACAGCAGAAACCTGAATGTGATCAATAACAACCTGGAGTCAGAACTTGAGGATGTGGTTAAACAACAGAAAAGACTGTCGATGGCTAGTCAGTCAAATAGTATCCATCATGAGAAGCGAGTGTCCTTGTCTTCATTACCAGGAAAACAATCTCACGGAACGAGAGATTCAATGTCATCTATCAAATCGATATTGAAACATGACAAGAGAAACTTAGAATCACCAACACATCATTATTACATGGATCGATCCAACACACCTGTTCTTCCACCCCTCTCAGACCCTCCTACCAATCCACTTCCACCACTACCCAATGATGTAGTCAGACGAAACTCCAAAGCCAGTAGCATGCAAGCAACTGCTGATCAGTATAACAAGGAAATATACCACCGTAGGAATGAGATGTCAAAGGTAAAGAATGATATTGAACACCATCACTATGCTATCCAGAAACTTGAAGCACAACTGCTAATGTCAGAAGGGAAGGTTCAGGCACAACAGAAAGAAATAGAAACTCTGATGGTAGAGAATAAATCTGCTTGCCAGAACCTGAATAAGTCTAAATTAGAAGTAGATAACATGCATAAAGAGTTAATGGACGAACGACGCTTAAAGGAGAAAGCAGAGAAAGCGCATATTATACTTGAAAAAAGAATGTCAGATTTAATGAATAAAAAAAATAAGTTCTTTTGTTTCTAAAATTCTATTGAGGTAATGCCTTTTTAGCATCATTGAACTTGCGAATGACCAGTTTACATTCAACAGACTGACAGAGGTCAGGTAATTGATGCTTGGAGGGACCCATTCTATCAAAGAATGTGAGGCCTGTTCCTCTTTCAACAGCGTCCAATGGTACCTTGAAGGATTCCAATGGTATTTGATCGGGAATAGGTTGATTTGGTAATACAAATGCACCTACTGTGTATTGTCCCTGATGATGGGTCATAATCACCTTATAAAAGTGGGTGGGTACAGCAACATTGGGTGGATTGCCTATCACTTGATATTTAACATAGAATTTACCATCTGCCTCCTGTCGTGGTAAATACAGAGGTCCAGTAAAGACATAAACATCAGTGAATTTCTGAGTCAATGATCGGCAGAAATGTTCAAGGTGGGCCCAGTCTACAAAGGAAGGAGTTCAGTCAATTAGTGTCTAATAGCCCCCAACCCCTTCATACTTACAGTTTCTGTTGAATCCATCTCCTACTTGGGGTGAGATATTAGTAAGATAGAATGTTTCATCCATAGACACTTGACTGTTCTTGACATCAGCAGCAGGTACCATATGGCCACGATCAAACCCACTCTTGAAATAATCTGACAGTTTGGCTCTGAATTGGCTGGGGATATTATCGTCTTCCTTGAAACTAGACTTTTGACGATCAACATCACTTCCACGTTTCAAGGTGTCTGCTGTCAAGTGTTCAGCGACCCAGTTAGGATTGCGATCCCTGCGATTGTATGATGTCACATAGGCATTTCTGTACACAAGGTCATTCACAGGTCCTGAGCATAAACTATGAATACCAGTGCTGAGTGGGCTATAAAAAGAAACTTACCGGGAAACCCAAAAGGTAAGATCTGTTTAGCCTTCTCTACCGAATTGAGGGATCGAGGGGGAGCAGAGGTTGTAGGCGCAGAAGGCTTGGTGGGAGCGGGTGTAGTCACAAGAACAGGTTTAGGCTTTTGAGTGTATTTCTGATAGGCTGCAAAGGAAAGTGCACCTACAGCAGCACCACCTAATACCAATGTTGCTTTTTCTGCCACCATTGGGAGAAACAAAAAAATAAAATAATTCAAACAATTTTTTTTTTCAGGGTGTTCAACCTCTTATACTATCTATCCTGGAAGTCACTGATACAATTTTATTGGTTGTTCCCATATCTCAACTGAGATGCAATATGGTAAATGCATGGAAATCAAACCATCTCTTAACCGATATATGATAGACTTTAATCCTACAACTCTCATTCATAATTCTCTGTATAGATGACTGCATTTCTCAACCCCAGTATTTGATACCTATGCTCAATGCTTATCCTATTTATGAACTCATGTAATTGCAAACTCCTTTGTGTATTTAGAGTATGTTCATAGCTATTGGATTACCTTCAATACAAATCACAGATGACTACTCCAATATCCACACAATCAAGTCGACCCCCAGTATTCGATTTGATACGTATATCTATGCCATTCATCTCTATCCCAACATTACCTTTATTCCATGTAGATATATGGAGCATCATCATGCAGAAGATTTGATCCCACAGTTATCTGCAAACTCCATTTCATCTATACTGTGCCCATTAACCAGTTTATTCAGTGTATTACTATCCACAGACAATAATCTATGAATCATACACTCTGTCTGATCATTCATAACTGTAGTTAATATGGACAATCCATATCTTGATCTTCTTCCCATAGGTACTCTTGTCCACCCTGTCTATATTTCAGCTGTTACTGGCAGAGTTATGGCCGGTATTCAGTAATCATCACAGTATCTGCCATTCTTGTTATTGTATATGTCCACCGACTATTATACAGAAACTGGCCATAGAAGAGTATATTATATGTCCATAACAATGTATTATCCTCTTCTTCATCACTCATTACTCCTCTTGATTGGTCATTGATGTACTATCTTCATAGTGGATTATAGTTAGAAGAGAGAACCTCTAATGAGTGTAAACACTTATTTATTTAGGAACATTCAGCCAATTCAATCAAGTGAATTGTTAACCAGATATCACCACGAGGAGGTAGTTCCAGTTGATATCCAAAGGAGCATGGCTTTCATCGGACGAATAAACTAGATTCCTACTTTGCTGGCTTAGCAGTAACAATAGACCTCTCTTACCATGTCATATCATTATAGATCCACCGACTCAGAAAGGAGTAGCACTATTAGAACTCTACCTATTTGCTCGAGTTGATCCCAATACACTAGGTATATCAGAACCAACTAAGAAGAAAATAACCATTAAGCGATATGCCATCCCCTAGGTCGCAACGCCCAACCCCATCAGGATTTTTCAATACATCTACATTGAAGTTAGGCTCATAGGGCTTTCCGTTCACGTCCCCATACTCTGCAGAAAGGAGACACATGGGGTCCTACTCTCTGATACCGTTCCACATCCACAAAGAGCACCCGAGAGAGGCACTCTCGGACACGATCCCCTCCAACGCCGCCGATTACAGTGTGACTCCCACCCAACAAGCGATCTCGCCGACTTACATAACTCCTGATGCATTTGAAACCATAACTTCAGTCCATCCGAACAGAGGTCAAGTGAGTGCCCACGGGATCTCTCTACCCACCCCAGAGCCCACCCAGAGTGTGATTCCGGTCGTTACCTGATTGTCACAATGAAGTGCAAAGAAGAAGACCGGCGAAGAAGCAAGGTTTCAGCGGCTTATTGATAGAAGTGGCCCCGTACCCTTGATCCATATAGAAGGACTGCTTCGGGCCTGACAATTCTAATTAGAATAATCTTTCTTTGTTCTCCATTCCTCAACCTTCTTCCTAATCGACGTCCACTCCGATCTACCCCTGTTTGACCTGTTTAGATTTGCATCTCACCGCATCATGAAGATTTGGTGAGTTCCCCAGCAAATCTAAACAGACAGAACGCAAAATCTCGGCTTCAGCAAACTTCGGTCAAAGGGCCCACAGAAGAACAGAAAACCAGTGTAGGACTACCAAAGAAGCAATGCAGGTAACTCCCGCTCCCAGTTAAGCTGCCATAGAGGGACCAAGAATACGCAAATACCAACAAGCATGAATTCCCTACGACCAGCAAAAGTCATCCCACCAAAAAGGCACTTGCTTTCATCTGGTATCAGATCCAACTACCTAACGTGATCATCTGGCCATCCACTATGTTGACAAAGATCAATCCTCGAAACGACCATCAGAAAGGGACACCCGTCAAATGAGCACCATAACCAACATTGCCATCAGTTAAAGTACCCGGCTTCCGCAGTCAAGTACCCGGTAGAACTTCCACCATGGCCTGAGCCAGACTACTTTGAATACAGCTTCACTAATAAGTCCCTCCTACTCCTCCAACCGCGCAATAGAGACCGCCTCCTAAGAGGCCCAATGAGGACTTGCCAAGGCTGCTATTCCACAATTTACCTAGCTTCAAACAGTATCAAGAGAATCAAGAATATACATAGGAGGGGATTAACACGATTGTGAACTCTGTATACCGGTCTACTGGGTTCACGGGCATACATGAGATAGCCGGTACTATCGCCCAATAAATCCCCTCCTCTTTGGACACTGTGAACAAAGACGGAATAACGGAATCAGGCACTGGACAGGAATGACATGAGGGCTCTAAAAGAGATAAGCATTGGTTAGTAAATATGGTTATAAAGATAAGAGATATTATAGTAACATTACCACTCGTACAACAGGCTCATCTCGTGAGTGTTATTAGCAGTGTAGTCTTGGTTTTGCCTTGACATGAGCAGCTCTACATGATAGACTCTGGTTAGGAAATACTGTCTATGAGTGAATATCATTTTAAGTATTACCATTGCATCTAATAAGTATATTTTGTGTATGTATATCACCATTCATACGGCAGTGCAATCTTGGTGTTGTCTTGACATGAACAGCTCTATGAAGTAGACATTGGTTGGTAAATACTGCCTATTAAAAGACATTCTTGTATCATTACCACTCGTAAAACAGGTAAATCTTGTGTGTGATATCAGCAGTGCAGTCTCGGTTTTGCCTTGACATGAGCAGCTCTAGATAATAGACTCTGATTAGCAAATATTGTCTATGAGTACATATCATTAGAGTGTTATTATTCGTACAACAGGTTAGTCTTGTTTGGACACCTCTATTCATACGGCAGTGCAATCTTGACCTTGTTTTGAGATGAGCAGATCTAGTGATGAGTTAGTATATTGTGCATAAGTACCTGTTATTAAAGTGATACCCGTGATAACTGATTCTTTTGTGTGTATAACATTATTCATACGACGACGGTAATAAAAGAATCTAAACGTGTCTGGTGTGTATAAGGATAAGCATAAGTGAATTACACTTCTTATTATATGCATAGTTACCTGTAACCTCATTACCTAGTGCAATCCGATAATAAAGTAAAAGAAAATAAGTCAATTAGAGAGATAAGCAGGGAGGGAAGAAAAACAAAATATAAACAAACAACACAGTCGCGTTGTCATGATAGCAAGGTCAGGAGACCAATTTGACTGTATTATTACTTTAGGCTATTTGTACTACTTTACAGTCAAGTAGGAGTAGGGCGGCATTTGGTGTATTATTCCTCGGTGATTCAGCTTGGTTCATACTTCCTCAGTGAGAGGTAGCAGCTGTGATAGCAATGATGGTATCACTACACGTATTGAACACACTTAATTTCTTCACTTTAACTCATAAATAAGACATAGTGAAATCAAGCACTATCCATATAAAGATCAGAACGAAGGTGATATAGGACTATGCGATAAAGCATCATGTTTTCTCATTGTTAATTAGACAGCCTAAACAGCTTAGATGTCCACATAAAGAAGTGACAAGTTTCTAGTAGGATAAGAATGGATATAAAAGGGGTAAAGAGTACGTACTCTATATCACTTGAATAGAATTCAGACAGATGGAATCCAATCAGTGTTAATGAAACAAATTATTTCAAGTAGAGTCATATTTCATCCTTCATTCGAAAAGCAATATTGGGTAGTAACCAGCCTGTATATAAGCTGACCAATACCTGCAAATATTACTGTAATGATATATATCTTTAGATATGGATCCCTCTACTATACATGTGTGCATAGATCCCACACTTATTTCATAGAGCCTATATTCCATATAATCCATTATTTACTTGTGCCATTCAAATGCTCTCTGAAACATTATATACATCCCACATAGCCTGTTGCTTTTCCATACAACCCAATAAACTTCCACTTTCCACCCACAGTTGGATATAATTATATCCTTCCACATCCAAAATCTATCATACAATGACCGGTTGAAAACATTCTTTTATTGATAATAGGTTCTATACTTTATCTCTTATAAAGTCGCTGTATCGATAGACTTACCTTTTCCTCTTCTGGAACAACCCAACGATAATCCAAATACAGGCTGATTCCTCTGCAGAGGTTGGCAATGACGATTACCATCAGTATATTTATCTGCCGAAATGTCAGTACTCATAAATAATCACATTCTGAAGACTTGTCCCTGAAGAATGTCGGGTCATTCGATTAATTAAGTCATTCCCATATAATTATCTCTTTATGCATAACACAGACATTCCTGATTTCCTCATCCTACTATTGACTTTATTCACTTCTTTTGTATAATATAAATAGATAGAACTTCTTTATTTCTTTTATTTCTTTACCTTTTTATCATAAGTAATAAATATATATAACTTATTCTCTAAAAACCTGTCACCTGTTCTTTTGTGAAGCACTTAGTACCCTTCTGCTTTGCTCCTGCCCAAATCATTACACAAAACTACTGTTTCTGTAGACTAAAAGTATTCTTGAAGACGGGTATTGGTGTGTCTATGTTGGGAATCCAGTTGTTGAGCTAAGGGAAGAAAGAATATAATGGGTGTGGCAGAATATATCAATTATTTTGATTGAATTCCGGAACTCCAAATCCTTGGATTGGGCCCTTTTGTGTACATGATCAAGTCACAATCAATCCACCCAGGAAGGGAGATCTCACGTTAAAATGACTTTACAGATATCTCTCTATAACCCTTCAGAGAATTACTCATCACATCGTCACTCGTGTCATGATATAATGGGATTTAACAGGTATAATCTACATAGAAAGGTAATCTTGGGTATGGTTATGTTGGTATTTGTGTATCTGTATGCCCGACATTCTGTTGAATCAGAAATCTAGAAGTATAAAAGCAGTTATTGAATATCATTCTCTATCCATTCAAGCAAAAACTAACTAAGATACGTATTCCAAATTTATTGCGTATAATATATGTGTGATAATATGATGTCAGGGAATAAATGGGTATTACATTGAACCCAATGGGATGTGTTATAAGAAAAAGAAGGTTTACGTTGTCATGCAAGTAAATGTGCCTGATGTGAATCGGCATAATTTCATAGCCCAGGCCCTACCTGGCTATCAAGCTATTGATATTTGTAGCAGGTCTCAGTGTGGAGTAGCCAGAAAAAATTATATAGCACCATTATATGATGTTTAAAATAACTGATCCATCTCCACTCATCTTAATCAAAAACTAAAGACTGTAATATTAGAGCATTTATTCCCTGTTGGATATATATTTGCTTGAGTCTATTCTATTACATTAGAGGGAGCATGATTGAAGGTAGAGGTAAGGGGTAGAGAAAGTAGATAAACAAGAAATGAGAGAAAAGTAGTAAGAGGAGAAGTAGATGTAGATAGAGAAGAAGATGAATGAATATGATGGAACAAAGAGTGGATTAGTGATTATGCACGCAAGTGGTTAGAAGATTACAGACAGGTAATATAAATAGAAGAGACGATTCATGCTATTCCAAACACTAATAGAGTAAGATAAGACAAAAGATGAGATTTGAAAATGTTTATTATGGTATAGGATAATGTTGAATAGAGCATTCATAAGCATTAAGACTTGATTATAAGGAAGAATATGATTTGGGGCGATTATTTGGATGAAGTTTTGGCTGATGGCATGATAGTCCCATTGGAGGTGAAGGTGAGACATGAAGTTTGTTAATCATTCGCTTATACATTCAGTATCGTTGCTGTGAAATGACCATAGATCCATATGAGTAAACTGTCATACTGGTACTTACAGGTAGCCCCCTTAAGACGTGATTGGCAGTCACTTATATTATATATTTACAATGATTTAGACTCCATGGTATACACTCTATGAGTGAGTGTCAGTAAGGGTGTATAGGTGAAATTATAGATTGCCAAGAAAACACAGTATATCATTGATACTAATGAAATATATCTTTTAAAAATATCGATTGGTCTGGTATGTCTCTCAATTGATGTATATTCACCATAAGAATTATGTTTTCCAAAAAAGGTAATACAACAAAACATGAAGCAGCTTCAACATGGGCCGACTTTAACATGTATGATATGAGAGGAAGCAAAAAAAAATTAATGCACATTACTTATGTTAGTACTATGGGATCAAATTCTCTCTCTCATTTCTTTTTCCTGCTTGCCCTACCTACACCCTCCTACTGTAGGGCAAGCCGTTGATCCCAAATGGTCCCCCACCATTGTACTAACTGCTCTCGAGAGTTCTTAACTTTGGAGATCGGTCGGGATCCATGTCAGAATTCTGTCATTGAGGTGCTACACTAGAGCTAAATTTCACTTGACCACCTACCTCACTCCAGCCCAAATCTCCGCCCAGCTTATTTTTTTGGGCGATCCCACTATAAAATTGACTATTAGGCCTATCTCATATACACAATATACATTATGTATTGATGTATGTTATTAGATGGAGTAAAAACAGGTAAATAAGAGATAGAATAGAATAGAATATGAAAGAGATTGATGTGTTGGTATAATACCCATTTTATTCATTACGATCTCACCTTTTATCTACAATACAAGGTATCCCAATTACATGAACATGTATGACACCCCTCCTTGTATTGGATTAATATCAATGCTCTATAACATCTCACTCATTTAAATCCAATCTATTCTATACCATCCACATGGATCCAATCTCATTCTATCCTATCCCTTTTCATGTGAATTTAGTATACCTCCTGATCCATGTCATTTTTATTCGATACAACTCAAACAATCTCCCTCACAATGCCCATTTGCTCTTGGTTGTGGGTGTGTAAGATACTATTCCCAGAAGGGTGTTATCGTATATTGATAGGTTGGAAGTAACCTCCTTTTTTATTGATGATAGATTACCCCCTCTTTATTAACACACTGTATTCCGTAGACTTTATTATTCTTCTCTCACATGCGCACTGTTATTTATAGTCTTCGTCAATTTTATTCGACTGCTTATCTCCCTTTCACTTATAGTATGTACACTATCAAAAGAAGAAGGGTCATTTCTAATCTACAACTAGATTAAAAGAAACACTTGACTTGAATATACATAGACTGGTACTCATCAGTAAGCAGTAGAAAGGTAATATATTCCAAAATCTTGAGGACTTTCTGTGCTAATATCTAGTTGTAAAGAAGCTATGAGAAAGTATGGTATTCTGATTTAACTGTCTGTTCTTTGCTCATACCGCCTGGGATATAGACCCATTGGCTTCAAATCACTATACTGTCAAGACCCGTTTACAAGTCCCTTGACTTGCATTCCTTCACAGAAGAGAACTTGTATCCTCACAATAAACCTGATAAAATGAAACTGGAATCTGTAACTGTGGAGCTCTTATCCTGATCAGCCTATTAGGTTGATGTGGTTGAAAGAAGGGCTAATATGTCAGTACTGACTTTGAGCTAGGGTGATCTTATGATTCCACTGAAAATACCTTCCTATTGTACTCTGATTCTCCTATGATCGATAGTAAAGAAACACTTAGTTGGGTGTGGGTCAGAAGTAGTCAGAGGATATGGAAGGCCGGATGAAGTACCAGTTTCTATCCACAGTTTGTAAACTTGGCTGTTCTGCTTGATCTTACAAGGCCACAGTGTTTAGTCACTTTGGGTGTTAAAATGGTTTTTTTAGACCCTCCTTACTTCGCTTTATTGGGCTATTCGGCAGTGCCTTTTAAGATTGATCATGTACCCCATATATTTCTCTTGGTGTTATGCATTGATATGCCTATTATCAGATATATCAGTCAAGACGACCAGATCATCACTGGATCACTCTCACAATGACACCTGTGTCACTTGGTGAACCATTATGTGAACCCTTATCTATATTTATTATCCACATAATACCCTTGTATGTCTTAGTTACTAGAATCATATATAATAGCTATATGTGTTTACCTCTAATAAAGGAATCATTATTCTGAATTGACTTATTCAAGTTATACATTTATACTGATAAATCATGCACCATTGGCAGTTACAATGTTCCAGATTCATTTCACACTTGGATAACACCCCTTGTTATGTTTTAGGTAATATATCGTACTTGATTATCTGCATTGTATTAATGCTCTGATTCCACTCAAACATTGCATTAAATATGACGGTCCCTGGTAATCAGGCCATCATTTCTACGGATACATACTGTACAGCAACTTCTACTCATCCACTTGCTCTGATAAAATCTCATATACAAACATATTCTCAGTTCCCATATACAAACATATCCTCAGTCTCTTATATACAAAAAATTACCCCATAATAACTATAATCTCATTGCACACTCAATGCTTCTCAATCCTCATAATAAGTTATAATATTTTGCGCTAGAATGACATATTCAACTGTTGTTTTAATATTATAGAATGAGTTCGCCTTGATTTACACCCTAAAATTTTAAATACTGTTAATAAATAATAAATAATAACTCTTTATGAAAAAGTATTAATACTCTACAAGTAAACAGACCTTGTGGAAAAACATATATATGATTGAAAGCAGAGTTTATTTTATTAAATATAACAATGAAGAAGTGATCTTATTATCCGGAATTTTAAGTAATAGATAACTTAAATAGAGGATAATGAATGACAAGCACTCGAATATAATCAAACATTAAAAGAAAATTCTATTTCCTGTGTAAGGTGCATCTCAAAGAAAAAGAGATAAGACCTAAAGATGAATGGTTTTATTAATCATTTTATTAATCATAAACTTTATCCTCGCCTGTTCATAATTAAGATATGATTCATCATCTTGAATGACTTGAAGTCTGTTGGAAGAACTTTGGCTACATCTGCCCAATTATGACAATTGTGCTAGACATAAACCTCAGATGCTTGCAACCTTGAGTGACTTGAACCTTGGATGACTTGAACCTTGGATGACTTGAACTTGACTTGAAATATCTTGAGTAAACTTGAATTGACATGAACTTCTCATATTTTATTTTTATTTTTCTAAGCTAATCTTTTTTCTCTAAGCTAATTTTTTTTTCTAACCTAATCTTTTATTTTTTATTTTTCCAAGCTAATCTTTTTTTTTTAACCTATTTTTTTTTCTTGGCTAATCTATTTTTTCCTTTTTAAGCTGATCTATTGTTGCATGAATAAAGATGTATAATGTTTGTATGCATAGTATTAACCATTTCTTATAAATGGTTTTTGAATTGTGGGGTAAAGTTGAATGGGCGACTGTATGAGTTGATGACCGTATGAGTTGATGACTGTATGAGTTGATGACTGTATGAGTTGATGACTGTATGGACTTGTCACTGTATGGGTGTATGGGTGTATGGGTGTATCACTGGTTGACTATGTCATTGTATTAATATATGAGATAATAGCTGTATGCTATATATGATTGGAATAGCTGAATGTTGGCATGAAATTTTTGCATAGTAACAGTATTGTAAAAAGAAAGTTGTAAGATGAAGAAGAAAGAAAAGAGAAAAGGAGTTGGGATATGGGAAGAAGTGATTATATATCGTTACCTATAAATTATTTGATTGGAAGAAATGAACAGTCATTGAACTACATTGTCCATCATCCAATGTTCATCTAAGAAAACGCCATGCATCACCCGATCTAAATAATTACGCCCAAATTTGTAGACATATGACTGATGGAAAGAATGGATTCCGAGGATAAATAACACTTATTTTAGTAATACGGTTCTGGGTTGTTAATATACAGTGTCTGAAGGGGCTGGCATTGAGGGGAATTACGGGTTTGTTCGATGAATGAAACTAGATTATATGCAGCGGTGGTAACACTTATCTTTTATATATATGACTATACCAGGTAATGTTCAAATTAGATATTAAGGAGGAACATTGGCACCAGCTGATTAGATATAAACATTTCTCTATTTAAAAATAGTAAGACTATTGGGTCTTTAAGGGGAGACTGATCAGCAACTTACATTATCATCATACTTCCGACTTATCCCAGCATGGGCTTGGATCTGAGAATATTGGAAATCCCCCTCCTCCCCCCTTAATTGATTGTTTGTATTGGTCAGTATTATTTAAGTAAGTGATTAAATTGGATGTATATCAGGCAGTATCTATTCTCATATATTATTTTGTCTTAATGGCGTGTAGTGTCTATATGTGATTGCCTTGCTGTTTCTAAATCGGACTCACCAAATACTTATTTAAATACAATGTATTTATAATATGTAAATTGCATCTTGTTTATGATATATTATCATGTACAGCGTAATTGAGATATTGCCGTTGGTTCTCATATCTTATATATATGCATAGCACCATTCTTACTTTACTTATTACTTCTCTTCTCTACCTCATCTATTTATTAATATGTATGAAAGGGACATCCCTTTAATTATTTTAATATCAAATACCCTCATGTTCTTCAAGTAGAAAGTAATAAAGTTTAAGCGCCTTGATCAGAAGACAAGTTCCAATCTATAGACCAAGTTATATCATATGGTCTTTTTGTTTGTTTTATCAGCCAGCCTTGGTATCACATTGAGAACTTTGACGCATTTCGGATAATTAAAGTTGATTCCCCAATCCCCCCAATATCTCCCTAAATAAAATACATAGACCTCCCTAATGTGTCTGATAAGAAAAATGGAGGTACCTCACTTATACATATCAGTGTTCAGTCTACTATGATAAAGATGGTGGGAATGGAACATAAATATGAGAGAATAAGATATAAAGAGTGAGGAATCCAGGGAACATTCTGATGGTGCAGACATATGACAGAAACAGAAGTGTCTCCATAATATCTAGTGTCTGTCAATAAGCATATACATCAGCTGGTATATGAAATGAATTTGAAATATTATGTATGTAAGCCCTTTAATTTGGTTCCATGAGTGTGAAATGTGTAGAGGACTGGCTTCATTTCAGCATAAATGAAAATATATGGTGTAATTAGTTTTTAATGTGAAGGATCAATTGGATAATTAGAGGAATGGTGTGGATTAGATATGCAAATGTAAGCACACAATACATCTTCTGAATGAGTACACTAAAACGGGTGTTACTTAGTATATACATGACACTGTATATATTATAATGGCACATAGAATAAAATATTCTTTTAATGTGTACACTCTAGCAGAGGGTGATTATTCATAGTGACATCTGAATAGATAGTTCATATAATCCATGGTGTATATTCATCCTAACTCGCAGGGATAGATTATTTCTATTTTAAGGGTGTATTGCAGTGGATATGGATGTAGATTAACTATAACAAGAGTGGGGGAGTTAATGAGTGCCGTTATTGTAAATATCTATGCTTAGATTAGATGTGTGTGTGTGTAAGGGATGTTGTATATATAAGATATACAAACTAAAAGAATCCAAATAAGTAATGTAAATAAAAACATTGGTAATTAATCAGACTGGAAAAAGCATTGTTCTTCTTTATTATTCAAATGTTTTGACTTCTATATATATGAAAAGTGTTCTTTATCTGATTTCATTAATGGTTACACTAATTCATTATCTGTCAAGATGAATGAGTTAGGTCGTCAAACTAATTTTAGTAAGTGGTCAATAAAATGAGCCTATAGATTGGAACATTGTTGTTATGTTATTAGATGTTCTATTGGTAGTTATAGTAACATAATTGTCATAACAATCAATGTTACTATGTTGTCGTCGATTGATAGATTGTATCATTCAGAGTTAATTATAGCAGATGTTGTATTTGCATGATCCATATGTTTATTCAAAGTGGATCTGATACAACAAGGGATATATAGCTGGTATATATCAAAGTAAGTGGACTGGTAAGTTGAATCAAAATTGACTATAATGTTTATTGACTTATAAAAAGACCAAGAGCATCTATTCACTCTTTCCTCAGTATTAATATCTCCAGGTGACACTGTCATATAAAAACACTGCACTGAGATTGAATAATAATTCCTATCCTTAATGACCACTGTAATTAAGTGATATCAAATCCATGAAGTACTTCAGTTATCCAATAGATCTATAATCAGTTTAGGAACTGATTGTTTAATAAAGTTAATACCTGATAGTTGTACGATGTCAACCATAAACAGGGTAATCTGAGCTTAGGCAGTATATTTAATATAGACGATCTATTCCGCATAACATATTATCTACTATTTATGCTGTTTATAGAGTAGATAATATCGCATTCTAGAGCATAAACCATAACTTCCCTACTATAATGTTATTTATGATACCATCCCCTTGAGAATATATTTAAAATATGTAAAATACGCTATACGAGTGCTTCAAAAAATATGGTTTAAATACAGAAAAATATAGAAAATTCAGTATTTTATCATATAAACCAAACTAAGTATATGGAGATATATAGACGCCATTGTTTACGAACATGGTCTTCACTCTATGCATAATTTTAATACTGACTCGGATGCCTGTCCCGTTCCGTGATGGGCTTCAGAAGATATTAAAGTATGAAGGGTTTACATTTCTTGAATAAAAATGGATACCTCATGATCTGAAATAATAATATGGAGATTTCAGACTGTAGCTTGATACTTAAGATCGGAAATAAGGCTACCATAGAAGCCTTTTACTCAATGGTAAATACTAATGGAAAAGCCATATAGTTGT
This sequence comes from Pilobolus umbonatus, assembly GCA_025528865.1. Lineage (NCBI taxonomy): Eukaryota > Fungi > Mucoromycota > Mucoromycetes > Mucorales > Pilobolaceae > Pilobolus > Pilobolus umbonatus. The sequence goes on from JAIXMH010000027.1 coordinate 262,446, forward strand.
ACACCTTAAACAAGACGATGGGTTAATCTGCAGAAGTCTATTTCCAAGACATAGATTCATAGACAAGGAAAAGTACTTGGAACACTATTAACAAAGTGTCACCATGAGAGACACAAGAAATACATTGCTGCAATGAGTATTTTTGGAGATTTGGATAATCATGTAGTAATTGGATGCGTATCTCTTTATGAATTATCATGCCCATATTCCATAAATTAAAATGTTCTGGTTAAGTAGATGTACATAAGAAACATTATACCAAGCTCAATCATGTATCACACACATAATATGACTGATTTCTGACAAGCACAATACATCATGTGAATGTAGAATGGGCCTTGGATCAGATTCTAAACTTAATGGAGCTTGATTTCGTAAGTGATAGAAATCAGATGTTCCAATGTACTTGGAAGGATCGTCTGTTCAATCTGTCATCATAGAACAGGGGCATATTCATTTTGTGTGTGTCCATCTAAAATGAAATGGTCTTTGATATTTCTTTGGGGTACACAACTATAACTAGGTTACAAGTCAACTGGTTACTGTTGACAGGTGGATTCCAACTTGAACACACCAATAGCTGTCTCTTCCAATAACTTTACCTTGTAGAACAAAAAGGAAACACTTCTTTCAGCAGCTGACCACACTATATATACCCGAGTGCTTGTCATTCCACAACCACCACCACCACACAGTATACCTTTTATCCAGGTATTTCACTAACAATCACCTTGGGTTGCTCTAGACAAAAGGGGGAGGTAAGTCTATGGATACAGTGATACTAGAAGAAAAAATCAGTATATCGAAACATATCATCAAAATAAAATAAAATTACTCCCAACTATTCAATGGGCTTGTGAAACTCTTGCATCTATGTTCATCATATCGAATAATCATGATTGTGGGGGGAAATAATGAACACTTGTATGGACCATGTGGGAGAGTAAATGGGAATAACAGACGGGAAGACTAATAGACGGTGGGGCTTCAGTATTGGTTATAATAGATCGTTATGATGCTTGGAATATGTGGGATCATCATCTAGATATTATACCAGTGGACTGTGTGGGATCTGGAGTTTAAATCATATACCAGTGGACTGTGTGGGTTTAATATGTGGGATCTGGATCTACACCATATGCCAAATCAACTGTGTGAGCTGAACACCATATACCAGTGGACTGTGTGGGTTTAATATGTGGGATCTGGATCTACACCATATGCCAAATCGACTGTGTGAGCTGAACACCATACTCCACCTGTCTAGCCTCAACATCATATGCCAGTGGGCTGTGTGGGTTAAATAGCATATACCAGTGGACTGTGTGGGTTAAATAGCATATACCAGTGGACTGTGTGGGTTAAATAGCATATACCAGTGGACTGTATGCCACACCCTATACCAGTAAGCTGTGGGCTAATCAGAAGGATAGCTGGAAGATCAGTCACTCCAAGTGGAATCACAGTATGCATTATCAATCTCTATATCAACAGAACTCTAATCTACCCCCACCACTACCACTACCACCTTCTCTATCCATCTCCCCCCTCTCTCTTCTCTGACTATTCTCTATCTATATATCCACTTACCTCTATCTCTCAATTACTCTCAATCATTTCCCATCAATTCTTACAGTCTACATTTACCGTACCCTTCCTATTGGTGACAAAACTTTTCAAATGGATGATTTTTTTCATCAATATGTTATATGCATCCCCTAATCACTAATCCTTTTGTATCTATTTACCTCTTTTCTAATCAAGTTTATATAATAGATTATGCCTTTTGATCATTCATTGATATACGTTCTATTACGTATCATTTTGTAAGATGGGGCAAGAAGCATTGAAATGTTATGGAGCAGAATCGTATGTTTTTTCTCTTGCTCTATTATTTGTATAACTAACTCTTGAGTTTAGAAACTTTGTGTTTTGTAGAACAATGCGTTTCTGTACCCAAACACCATGTAGCTTTTTTTGTAAATGTTTACATTTGGGACCTCTCTTCCTTTATATGTTTTCTTTATTCACATCATTTACACCTGAAATAACACAAACAATGATAACATCTCCTCAACCATGATTATGTGATCTATATTTCAAACTCTTTACTAATATCAATAAGATATGCTCCTGTTCCATCCAATAATAAATCTATTTGCTTGATTTAGTTGATGTTGATTTTGTTATTCTCTCATTTGATACTTATATGGTAGTACGGAATAAGGTTCCTTTTTATAGTTTGTGATCGACTCGGGAACCAAGGTTGTGCGGGTAAGGATCCTACTTTCACTTGTGTTCACTCTTTGTAGTGACACATTCCTATGGGAATATGCCACAAGCTATATTTAGATGGTCTCTCAAAGCCACAGACACTCATTCAATTCTTTCATTTCGTCTTATTGTTTATTTGCAGGTTCTTGTTGTATATCTACTTTTTTCCAGCTTTTTATCATTAAAGATAATGTATACTGGTTATTTAAATATCTTTTTTATACGGCTATCAATTATTTTGCCAATACAGTTATTCCTTCAGGAGAAATGATTGTTTAATTTGTATTTCTCAAGTGTTTATTGATTGCATTTATTTTGTAGCCTCAGTGACTAAACCATGGCGAATGTATGATGGATGCTCTCTGTATATAGTGTGATAGAGACAATATTGACATATTATATGGTGTAGAAGAAATATCAATGTTATCTAACTAGCTCAAAATGTTTGTAAGTAGTGTTGTCTCGGTCTATTGATCATTGTATTGTTTACTAAGAATTTGTTCTATAGTTAATTTTATAACTCCAATGCCAGACACATTAAGTCTAGTCTGTTGAATAGGAGTTCACGATGACCACTGTATCGTTCCATCAGGATATGTCGTTGGGCACCAAAATGGGGTCTATTTACCCATCTTTACAGTTTGTTCATCTGATTTACTATGATTCATTAAGTGTGATAATGAACTCACTGACTCTTCAATATCAAGTAAATAACTTCATCTATTATATAAGGCTTACACTCAGTTCCCAGAAGTAATAAATTTGAAATATGAGGGAAGAGACCTTGGTTATGGCTATAAACATAAGTGATGTATCCATACAGCATAGGGATTGCAGATACAAGCCACATCCCAATTACAACCCAGAGTCCGGTTCTCTGGTAATAGCCTGAGTTCCAATAACAAATAATACAATCTAACTCTCAGATAACACTCTAATCATAATTGATTGTACTAACAGCGTGCAGAGATCCTTTTACATAACCATGTAATAAAAGTTCACACAATACGGTACTTCTTATAAGCAACCTCTGATAATGGATCACCATACTAATACCCTTATTGGCTGTAACCACTTGTTCACACACTGATTGTATGTAATCAACTTATCCAAGGTTTGCTTACATACACATAGCCTTTACCATTAAATTTTATTATCTGTTTTATCTTTGGATGAATCAATAAGAATATGTTGATGCTTCTGGGTACCTCAACTCATATAAAGGCATATAAGAAATATATAATCTTTTGTTTACACTCTAACTATTTTTGGTCATAACATATATTTAACGTCCACTTATCAGATCTGTTTCTGAGTAGTAATCAAAGGTATAGGCACTATTTTTACTAGGGGGATTACAGAATGTCCAAATGCTTCAATGCCTTAAATACATTAATTATTACCTCCACCAATGAATTGAATATAACTGCATAGTATCTTCTGCATTGTGTGAGATTCAATATGAAAATATGCTTATTGGATGTCTTGAATAGATAGTATGTATTAATTGGTTGGTTATGTGTGAGTAATTTGCTTTTGTGAGAAGAAGGAAATAAAGGTATATCAAAACTGAGTAAATGTTTAAGTCCTTGTAAAAAATCCCCTTGTTGTTTAGTGAGATGCTCGATACATAGACACATTCGCATACTGTGATATGAAAGCAACTGGGTAATTCTTTGTTAGTTCTTTGGTGTATGAATATTGAAAGATATTCGTTAAATATTATGAGAAGACTTTGTTTATTTTATAAACACCGTTCACCAAGTATAAAGATAGTTGCCTGCCAACTGTCAAATAAAGTACAATACTTTTATAGTATGTGTTTATTCTCTTTTATGTGCATTGTCCTGTCATGCACTTGGACTATATCAGAATGTAAATGGAATACAGAGTGAATGTTACATGTATAACTGTACACTTTACTGAATTAGATATGTATATTATTGATACATCGCAAGTTACTTACTTATTGGGAGTATCATTCTGAGGCACCTGTAACAGGGGCTTACCATAAAAAAGTTCTTCGTTTCCCTTATACTCAGAACCAAGATTTGTACCTCACAGATAGCCTAAATCACTAATCTCAAGGTACCATATGCTTAAAAAAATTCCCCGTGGGACGCAAAATTGCCTTATATATTTTTTCACGTTACACAAAGACGTTACACAAACTACTTACTATGGTTACATTTCGCATACCTTATTTGGATGCAAGTGAGGTGTATTTTTTTCGTTTATTACAGACAATTCACCATTTTTTGTATACCTTGCCTTTATTGATGTGATGGTATGACTACCTCCCAATTTCCATTTCCATTTCCCAAACACCTCCCCCAAAGAGTTTAAATAGCGGTTTAAACATTAATATCTTGGGGTTTTCTACACACATTATACATTGAGGGTAACTTGAGGTTTCCGACAGGAATATCTACCAGCTAGAAAGCTGAATACAGTAAAGCATATGTACATATCATAGTTGAAAAGAACTCCAAGCCTTAGTAATTGGCTATCTTCATACTATATCTTGATATCGATCCCCCCTTATTAATCAAAGTATAACTATATCCTCTATTTTCCTTTCATATCATCAACCATAGTCTTCTATATATGATCCTACTGAATATTCACTTCAGTTATATGGCAAGAAGCCCATTTTTATGGAATAGAGTTCTTTGCTCTTTAAGGCAGTATTTACAAGGTACATACATTCTGCTCTATACATACCATTAAGTATACTCGGAATTACTATAATTATATCCAACTTGCTGAGGGCAACTTCGGAAGTGTCTATGAATTGACCGTGCCCCAGGTATTCTTACAAGGGATAGATAGATGTCTGCGATATTAACCACTATTGAATGCAATCTGTATCTCAGTGAACACTTGCATCATATGCTGACTGGTATTATGAAGATCTAGTGGTTATTGCACCTATGCAGTAAAATCAACATTGGACGATATCTACAGCATCAACTATCACGTGTTTGAAATTATTTATTCTCTTCGTTCAACTCATTGTTATTTCTTTTTATACTATTCACACTGGAAGCAAGGAAAGATCAGTAGTAATGACAAGATTGCAACAGCTACTTGACTTGAATATACATTGACTGACACTCATCAGTGTGTTTGGACACATACAACACGTAAAAATGGTAGTATCTTCTTATTCATAATAGACTGATTGTACCCTTTATTAATCTATATTTCCAGCTGAAGAAACTATGGGTAAGTATGGTGGTGTATTTTAGTATAAAACTGGCTTTAATATGCACTCTCCGTTCATCTTGGCCTGTTATATAAACCAGTGTCCACAACAACCACTCTGTCATGACCTGCTTATGGTTCAATCTTCTTGCTGTCCTATAATCTATTGAATCCTGCTGTATTTCCACACAGAAGAGAACGGGTATCCTCACAGTGAGCCGGATGAAATGAAACTGAACTTTGTGACTGTGGAGATCTTATCCTGATCTGCTTATTAGGTTGATGTGGTTGAAAGAAGACCTAATATGACAGTACCGACTATGAACTAGGGTGATCTTATGATTCCACCGACAGTAGCGTCTTATTGTACTCTGATTCCACATGTGCAATGGACGTGGTTCTTATGATCGATATGCTTCAGGTAAAAGAATACACTTAGTTGGGTGTGGATCAGAACTAGTCCGAGGATATGGAAGGCCGGATGAAATACCAGTTCCTATCCACAGCTTACGAACTTGGTTGTTCTGCTTGATCTTAAAAGGCCACAGTGTTTAATCACTTTGGGCGTTCAAATGGCTTTCTTAGACCCTCCTTACTTCGCTATATCGGGCTATTCGGCCGTGCCTTTTAAGGTTGATCATGTCCCCCATATATTCTTCTTGGTGTTATTCTCCGTTAGCAGTTACATTGTTCCAGATTCATTTCACACTTGGATATCACAGAAAGAACAGTCTTTACTCGTTGTATAGCAGGTAATATACATTATAGCACTTGGGTGGTCATCCATTTTTAATGCTCTATTTAAAATCACAGATTGCATCGAATATGCAGATGACAGATTACTAAGCAACCATCTCCTTGGATGCGCACAGAACAGAAACTCGTTATTCATCTGCTCTGATATCAAATTGATAGACTTATCTATACTATCACACTAGTATATGATAAATAATCCCATCGTTTATTATACCTCATACTAAATCATAAAGCCTATCATACCATCCATAAACTGCTTATCCAATATGTGTGTGTGTGTGTGTCTTCACACACAAATCCATATAATTGCCAGTGATATTATAACCCTCAGATAGCTATTCCAGTACACTCAAATTCTTCCACATTCAAGAATAACAGATTCACTGTATAATCATCACTTTGTTTGATACTTATTTCCAGGCTACCCATCTCTATCTTCAACGTACCTTCATGAATAGATATTGAGTATCCACACCATGATATTCCATCCACATATATTCTCACAATCATCTTATTCTTATCGCTGTATATTGACCCCATCAAATTGGTCAATAGATCCATTTACAATTGAATTATTACACACGTTCCCACTGTTCACAGGCAGTAATCCTCGAATCATGTTCTTTATCTGATTATTTATGGCAGTAACTAATAAATATCTTGGTCTTGTTTCCCTCGATACCCTTATCCATGTCCATTATGTCTATATCTCCAGTGGTTGCTGCAGGGTAATAAGGTGAAATAGCCAGTATTCGGGAGTCATAGCAAGAGTAACTTGTATGTGTCTAACTTTTATTACACCCCCCACTACAAGATGTAGCCATTGTTGAGTATAATATCTAACTGTACAACACAGCTATTATCCTCTTCTGCACAAGCATCTTCACTCATTATTGTCATCAACCTGCCGTGTATATTCTCCTCTGGTAAGTAACTGGTGAAGATAGAGAAAGAGAGGAAAAGAGAACCCTTGTCTTTATGAGAAAGAATGAATCAATGGATCAATTACACTGAGTGTGAATAATAATAAAATTGAATTACTCTCTGAGAAGAAGGCCAGTGATGCCAACAAGAAACTGAAGATGAATCACAGGGTGAATTCCAAATCAAAGATTATGAAGCTATTGCTACAAAATGTGCATCTGATTCAGATTTTGTTGAAAAGGAAAAATGTGAAGACAAGAAGGACAAGGAAGAAATGAAGCAGAAGGAAAAACTAGTTAATCTCATTCCCATTGTGAACAGCAAAAGGAAAATTGAGGCTGTGTCCAATGATAAGACCATTGTTGCAATCAAGAAGCAGAAAAAGAAACATTAGTTGAGGTCTGAAGTAGAAGAATACTATGCTTGTATATACACAGGAGCCTCAGATTCAGACTTCGTTGAGGAAGATAGGCTTGCTTCTCAGAAGAAAAGCAAGGAAAAGATGAAACTGAAAGAGAAGTTGAATAGCATCCCTAGTGGATATACCAGCCCATATTAAGAACACTGCAAGTGCATCTACTAGCACATCCACTGTGCTTACTATATCTACTGAGAGAAATAATCCTCTCAAGAACAAGGCCAGAACATTCTTTAATGTCAACAGAAGCCATAGTCCAATTAATCAAGAAGAAGCATCTACCCCTGATACATACTGCTTGTTGAAACGTCCCAATAACATCAGCAAGGCATTTAAGCATCTCCGATCTGTCAACAGGAACTCTTTACCCGCCCAAGGTGGTATTTTTAATATATTTAAGATTGATCATGTGTTCAAACAACTGCTCAATGTGCACCGATTTTCCGGAAATGTGAATGTCATGGCTAAATTGAAAGATCCATTCAAAGATGCCAACAATGCACAACCAAGATGGAATAACACCTCTACTCATCACTGATACGAGAAATAAATTGGGTCTAACCAGTCGGGCAGCCACTATCAAACGACCACTGCATGATCCTTCTGCAGAGAATATACTTGTTCTTTGGAACCCTCAGATTGATAAAATTGACAAGGAGGCGAAATTGGAGGCCACTGCAATCAAAAAGAAAAAAGAGAAAATGATTGCAGAGATGTTAAGTCTGAATAAGAACAAGAAAACGGTCCATATTGTGGAAGATCCCTGTACTGTCGAATGTGCTAAGACTACACCAAAAAGAAAGGTGCAGTGTTCTTGTACTGCTGTACAACCAGATTAACCAATCCTTCCGCTAATGGGTAAGCCTACAAAATAACAAGGCAAGTCCCATTACCAAAATATATCTACAGTTGTATCATTCCAGAGGAGAGAAGAACAGTTGGTCGAGAGTCAGCGTCAGTAATGAGATAAACTCTTCATTGTCGAGAAGTAATAGATTGAATTGCCAGCTGCCTGGATCATTTTCTACCCGAGCAGGGAGGTGATCCACAGACAGAAGATCGTGGTCCGCCCATTTAGATGTTAGAAAAAAATTGCTTGGGACTGTTCAGTCGTAGAGAAAGAGAAGAGTGACCGAATAAATAGGCAATAGTAGACCAGGTATTGGTTAAATTATTACCTCTCTTATATAAGAAACCCTTTATCCCTATTTCTTATAATTATTTACACTGAATATATATACGAAGTAATCAAATATGGCTGCTATAATCAATTTAATTTAAATTACTCTATTCAAAGGTCTATTTATTTTGAATGAGGTTACTGGCCTGTCAGATGATAGCATCTGGAAAGTGATAGAATCCAGTTATGTTTTTGTACCATTCTTATGGTTATGGTTAACTATGTAGACTAGAGTCACTAATAATGGCTAGAAAGATGCTCAAATAGTGGTTTGTTAACAGTGTATCAATGGTTAAAGAAGTAATAGTTATAGCATAGATATGGCTATTTATGGTTTTTAATGTTTTGAAGCATAAATAATTTAGATAAAGATGTATTCCTTGTACAATTTAGTGAAGAAGTTATGGATATGTGGGGCACATACACAATTTGAATTGAAATTAACCATTGTTAATTTATATGGGATACGTATTCAAATACATAAGATACGATGTTCTTGTTAGATTCGGCTCTAAGCATTGGATCGGATATCCTGAGCATTCGATGATCATAATGATTCCATCTAAAGAATAATATTAGAGTGGAAGTTTCAATAGGGAATATCAACTTGAACTTACGTGCTGGTATCAGTATAATTCATGACTTTGGCAGGTGTATATTGTTTACCCTGAATACATCTCTTACCTAAATGAATCCATATAAATAGGGTGCCAGTATATTCATATATATATACTTACATTTAAACGTGTCATGAGTTTCACTTGATGATTTAGTATGTAGAATAAACAGTTGGCGCATATCTGCCAAAGAGAAATGTCTTTCTGTTTCTGATGATTCATCGACCACACAGTTTGACAGCGACTGCTTGTGTGATTGCCTCTGGAAGATCTTTTCTTCTATAGTACCAGATAAAATAAACCTATATATATAACCTAGAATGATATCGAATGTTAGCACGGTAACAGCCATTAATCATCAGACTACTCACACTCCTTCTTCTGTCCATCCCTCCAGATACGTGCTAGGGCTTGTTGATCAGCAGCAGGGTTCCAATCTATAGTACGCTTCATATTAGTTAAATTGAAATATGAACAACATCTACACATATCCAGGTACCTGGGTCAAACAATACGAGTCTATTAGCTCCAATCAAGTTCAGGCCACATCCACCTGCTTTACTGCTTAAGAGTAATATAAATTCTGTTCCTTCGGGATCATTGAAGCGGTCGACCACCTTCTGTCTCTTCTGGGCGTTCATACTACCATCCAGTCGAAGAAAAGCATATCTAATGACTGCTTGTTAATATCATTCACATAAGTAATAAACAAGTACTCACCTCTTTTGTTTGCAGTAAGTTTCCAATACATCTAGAGTTTGGGTGTAATTGCTGATCAATACTATCTTATCTTCAGTGTCATTCTTTATCTTTGATAGCATTCTATGGTAATTAATAGTAGAAGTAAGTGTAAGGACAGTCGAATATGTACTTGTTAATCTTACCTTGCTAATACTTCAAATTTCCCCGAGTGATTAGGCTCTACTTTATCAGAAGAAGAATAGTTGGGTGGTAGGATAGATTCACATCCTTGTATATCATCGGGCAGATTCAATAATATTGGATGATTACAAATTTTTTTCAACAGGGTGATGGCCTAATGTGTATACGTTAGTATACATGTTCATATGATAAACTATCATCACATACCTTTAATGGCTCATTTTCTTGACCACTTAATATCTTCTTGGTTTCAGAAAACTCTAAGAATGAATTGTACAGGCCAGTCTGTAGCTTGGATGGCTTGCAGAAGACAACGTGTTCATACTTCTTTGGTACTAGATTGATATTTATAAGTATTCTGTGCCTTTTGAAGATGAATGACTTACGGTATTTCTGGAGAAGATCATTGGTTCGACGAAGAGTGAATCTGTTGGCTATCTCACAGAACTCCTTTACTTTCTGATCGCCTATTTCTTTTTCTCTGTCAGTGGAGTCAGCATCTCGGCCACGAAGAATAGGAATTTCGTAGTTCTTTCTGAACTCGGCCGTTGTGCCCAGTAAACCAGGGTTGACAAAGTTGAACAAAGAGTAATACTCGGAGAGGTCATTCTATAATAATAGTGTTAATATTAGAACATGATTACTAATTACATCAAGTTAATTACCTGAATGGGCGTGCCTGTAATAATCACCCGTCTTTCAACTGTTAAAGAATTCAATTCTTTGTATAACACGGAAGCTATCATAGTAATATCAGTACACCTGAAGCAATAACTAAAAGGAATAAGGAATACTCACATTCATTCTTCAAGCGATGACCTTCGTCACAGAGAAGGAGACCAATTGGGGAATTCTTCAAGTAATTGCTATATGTTCTCAGACTCTCATACGATATAATTAGTACTGAGTCTGTAGTAGTACCCTGCTTAGCTCCCCACTGCTTTACAATTTTAATCTTGTCCTTGCTGCTCTTGGAATCAATTACCAGCGGATTCACTCTTGTTGGTCCGATCCACTTGCCTATAGAAATAAAATGAGCCATTGGTAAATATTGAAATAGGTTGTGCACATACCAAATTCATTAGCCCATGTTTTTACCAACGATGAAGGGCAGGCAATGATGGCTTTATTTATGGTCGGTTTACCAGCAACTGGTGACTGGTGAAGCAGAGTCCAGACTAAAGTAATACATTGAAGCTAAATAAATCCAAATTCAATGGAGTGTTAGTCTATCAGCAAGCATAACATATATAAAGATTGTTCTTACGGTTTTTCCTAGACCCATTTCATCTGCGATGATACACCTATAAGTATATATTTTAGTAACTGAGCTGTCTTTTTATTATGTAATCTTACCCATTGGCAGAAGGGTTGGTCAATCCTGTGGTGCAACGGTACAAGAAGGTTACACCTTCTGCTTGGTGAGGTCTTAATACGTTTGACAAGGCAGGATCAACAACAACATGCACCATAGTTTTCTCCCTATTCAGTCCCAGGATGTCAGCCAATGTCCTTCCCTTCTTCTTTTTGATCAATGCAGCTTCTAATTCAGATTCTTTATCTGCATTGTCAATATCAGGATTCCATAAAATTAGAGCATTTTCTGCAGCAGGGTCATAAAGAGGTCTCTTATGAATGATTGCTCTTTTTGGTATTCCCAGGGTCTTTCTCAATTCAATCATAGGAAGTGGATGTATTATACCATCCGTTTTTTTCAGGGTGGGGATCTTGAATGGTGCCTTAAGCTTTTCCATTACATCCCTGTTCCTAGGAAGAAGATTCACATTCGGAAGCTGCTTAAAACTGTGATCATCCTTAAATAGATTGGCATTTCCATCTTTAACTGGCATGGGATTCTTGTTCATGTTTGAAAGATGCTTAAACGTCTTGCTGATTTCGTTGGGACGCTTAAGGAAACAGTATGTATCAGGGGTAGATGCACCCTCTGGGTTAATTGGCCTTGGGTTTTTGTTCACATTGAAGAATACTCTGGCCTTTGGCTTTGAAGGTAAAGTAATCTCAGTAGATTTAGTAGGTATATTGGATGTATTACTTTCAATTGATCTACTTGTGGATGAACTTGCAATGTTACGGCCATGTTGGTTAGAATTACCAATGTTACCACTGACATTGGAGATTTGTGTAGCCTTGGTAGTATGACTAGGTATCTCCTTCTGTTTCATCTTATCTTTGCCCTTCTTCTTGTCAACCGACCTGCTATCATCTTGGAAGTCTGAGTCAGATCCTCCGTTGTAATTTCTGGCATAGAATTCTTCTACTTCAGATCTTAACACTTGGGACTTCTTCTGTTTCTTGATAACAGTACAGGATTTCTCCTTGAACAATTGCCCAATCTTTCTCTTGTTCGTTACAATGATTGGATTGACCAATATCTCCTTCTCATTCATCCTTTCCTTTTCCTTCTTCTTAGAAACGGGAGTATTCTCTTCTACAACGTCAGAATTGGATACTTCCTGCTGAACATTATCATTAGCATTATCTGCTTCAGATCTCATTTCGTGATCCTTTTTCTGCTTTTTAATAGCTGCAGTGGGATTGGACTTGGATAAAGATTCAATCTTTCTTTTTTCGGTCATATTAATTGTAATCAGTGAGAAATAAACAAGAAAGTGAGAGAAGATAGATAAAAAGGGGAAAGAAGTCTAAAAGGATGGATAAATACTTTAAGTATACCTTATTCCATTGTATGACTACCTTATATGGGAATCTAAGGGAGTTGAGACTCTTAGATCTCACATAGAGTCACAGTCAGAGAGTGATAGTTTCTAATATTACCATAAAAGTAGGAAACAACACCCGAATTATCTCCAAGTGTATACATCAGACAGTTTCCTGGGTGAAGAACAAAGAAGTGGTGGTGTTATTCAAAGTAATCTGCCTTGTTGTTCAATGCATAGTATATTGATCACCAAATGTCTATCCCCCTTTATGTTTCTTGGCGTTTTATTGCCATTATTTACTGATTATAATTGGTTTGTTTATATTGCTAACAAATAAGGATAACATATAGTTGTATGATAATAACGATCATATACTAACCATAGAAGACTTTATATATCATTTTGGATTGAACATGATTCTGATCAAAGCAAGGGCTAGTGAACAGTGCTTCTTCTATATTCGCCACTGCAACTGTCTGATTGTTTGTTGTTTGGTAATATCATTTGTGGTAGATGGAAGGATTGGAATTACTAGATCGATGCTTCCTGTATAGCCACTGATGTGCTTGTAATGAAGCTTTAAAAGTACCTTGCCGGTTAAATATTCTAGATGTACTGCATATGTACTGAATGCTGATCATTGCGAAGGTGCCATATAGACTGCAGTGTCTATCTCGTCCCTCATTCTACATTTATCTATCCAGCCTGGTATTGTTAATGATATGAACCGATAGTATCTCTTGGTTATTTGTAATATATGATATGTTGATTGCACTTTCTTGAGATTAGCTGTTCTTGGGTCTAGTTGTTTCCTGACTCAAGATGTAAAGTGTGGTACAATAATAAGGTTTTCTGCTATAGTGCCTTGAACTCAAGACACTTTGGGTTCCCCCAATTGATAATTATGTTAGTAGTTTACAAGTCTCTCCGGCATGTGTTGATAAGAATTCATTGGTGTGATTATTGTAGACCCAGAAGAACTTCAGGATCCAATAGACTTTAGCAATTTATTTCTCACTAGGACTGTGAACATGCTAAAGAAACGGGCCATCCATTGATATTGAAACATTTTAATGAGAGACCTTTATGAGTAACTAGGATTCCAGGAGAGTGCTGTTGTATACAACAGATACACACAAATAAAGAAAGCAATGGAAATAAAATCAGCAGTAATCTATCAGACTGAAAAAAGGAACTTCTTGTTCATCATTCAATGTTCCAACCTCTATTTATAAGAAAAGTGTTCTTTATGTGATTTCTTAATTTCTTGCACTGATTCATTGTCACTGGGCTTGATTGTCAATCTAATTTTACTACGGGGTTATCCAATAAATCTATAGATCAAGATTGATTGTTCCCATGTTACCAGATCTTTTATTGGTAACTATAGTAACACGGTTGGTATAAAGTACAATGACACTGTGTTGCCATCGGTTGATAGGTGGTATTACCTAGATTAACTACAATAAAAGTCGTATTACAATGATCCTGCTGTATACTAAAAATCGATCTGATACATTGAGTACTCCTGCTAGTTTGACATTACTGAGAGTGCTTGGGCAGATATGAATGCTGGGATTCATAGTTTCTTTGGTAAGAATGAATCTCTGAATACTACCAACTTTATTAGAAAACTGAAGTTATATTTTAATGTGAACAAACTAAAACTTGATCCACTTATGGATGCAAATGAGGATTTCCAAAAAAAGTGCTTACTAAAGCTGAACAACAGATTAAAGTTCAAGTTAAAAGCAAGAGTAAATAGTTTGCTCTACATAAAGGGGTACTATTAAAGTATAAAAAACGAGTTTTTTTTCAATTCAGAGAAGTTAAATAAAGAAGTAGATAAATGCAAGATTGATCTAGAGAAAGCAATCTGTGGTAACACTAAACTGAAAGAGAAAAAAGAAGATCATCTAGACAAAAGTGATGGAAAATGGACTTCTGGTAGAAGAGTACAAGCAAAAAATGGCAAAAACAATTAAGAAATTAGCTGAACTGAGCACCTTGGATGATAACAAAGAAGAGATAGAGAAAGTGATGAATGAGCAAGATGTTGGATTGATGGCCCCGAAGGAGACCAAGGGAGATACTCAAAGAACATTTTAAATGAGAATCAAACTAAATATTATAAGAAACTTGAATAGAAACATAGTGTGGTGCTTCAAAATACCCTTTATCCTTATAACCCAGACCAGGTTGGTATTAGGTGCTTTCAGAGTTCGGCAATATCATGATTAGATATTGTGAGCAAGGTGATTTATCCAAAGATAAAACGGTTATATAAATTAAAGGTAAAGCTACGTGAAGTACGATAGGACTGAACAAAGGGGAAAACGATGATTTATTACAATTACAAAATATGGGTACTCTTATATAGTTATTTGGATTGGGGATAAATGTATGTAAGCAAACCTTGGATCAGGTGATTACATACAATCAGTGTGTGAACAAGTGGTACAGACAATAAGGGTATTAGGATGGTAATCTATTATCAGTGATTGCTCATAAGCAGTACCTTATCGTGTGAGCCTTTATTACATGGTTATGTAAAAGGATCTCTCATCTCTTCCCGCTATTCAAAATTTTAAGTACCTTATAATTCTAAATGACAGCCATATATTATCAACCACAACACACATCAGAAATATTCTATACAATTACAATCAACACAGACATTACGGAATCAGTTAATAGTACTTCTACGATATCAGTTTCTTCATCTTCGCTTCCTAAACGAACTATCAACAAACAAGGATCTAAAAGACGTTTCTTGTCGATAAATTTCACCAAGATTCCTAAAGCTTCATCGACCATCGCCAACACCTCTGCTACTAAGAAAAGGCACATTAAGCGTGATCTTCCTCTTCGTAGCGGCACTATCCCTCTCGTTCAGCAATCATTGAAGTTCCAACAACTAAACCAGACACAATGTCTAAGCAACACCAGCTTGTTAACGCTGCCCCAGTAATCGTCGAAGATTACCATACATATCCTGAGATGCCATCATTTATCTCGGATTTATTCAAAGAACTTGCTTCTGTGAATAGCAAACTTGCCCAACATGATGGAAAGTTTAAAGAGTTTGAGGCACTTCTTGCTGAGAACACTGAGCTTAAATTAATTATTGCACGAGCTAATTCCAAAATTGCTCACCTCGAGGCACAATTGAACAAACAATCTGTAGCACAAGACCTAGAAATGGCAGGTACTTTGAACACAATGCTCCAAATAGATTCATCTTCTATTGTACATAGTACAGAAGCATCTAAACCTGCCCCATCAGCTAAGGATTCCATTGTTCCTCCTTCCAAAAGAGTAGTATCTACCTACGCTTCTATTGCCGCTCCCAACAAGACTCCTCGTCGTCGTACAACTACTGCAGTTAAACAAACTATTGCTCGTACATTCCTACCTTTATCCACCACCCAGGGCTTTTAGTACATACATATATTCACAAGAGGTAAGGAGCCAATATCTGTCATGAGATCTAAATTACGCAAACTAGGTTTACATTCTGGTCGTATCCTAGATATACACTATCCTGATAATCAGGTGATGGCTATGCTCATTCACAACGATTATGTTTCCACAGTTACTGAGACTCTACAGAGGTTTGGTATTGAATTAAAAACTGATTTTGACCCTCTTTCGCCAACTGTTCTTCGTGACCCTCAATTCTCAAAATCAACTGATGAGGAACGTGTGTCGAAACTTACTGAGATTCATCAGAATCGATTACTCACAGCCGTGAAACGCAACTCGTCGATTCTATGCCAGCTGCCCTTGCTCGTGATTTCCTTACTAAGAAATGGATTACTGATATTCAATTCAACGATCTAATGGACTCCATCAAACCATCCCGTCCTACTAACATTTCAGAAAACATTGATAGTACTGACTCTTCTATGGAGAATGTTGCCAATTCATTTCGTCCTAGCTCCCCTCATTCTTCCCAAGCTGCTAGTGTTATTGCAGCCACTATGGAATAACTAGTTCATTAAATCCGTCGTCTATATCTAACCCTATGCCTACACCTTATGCTCTACCCATAAACTCTAATAAGCCATCATTCTTAAATATATGCACCCTTAATTACCGTAGCCTGTTCAAATCCTCTAATCCAGAAATTCGATCATTATTCATTCGTTATCTCCGTTCTCTCAAATATGATATTCTATGCTTTCAAGAGACTCATGCGTCCACACCCCCTATTCAGAATACCCTGGATATTCTTTTTCAGTCTAAATCATCCATCTGGTCAGAACATTGTGGTATTATATCTCTCAACTCCTCCATTACACTTCACCCCTTGTTTATTACCATAGATCAGCGCATGATTGTCTGCCAAGTAATTCATGTCAATGATCTTTTTGACCCTTTCACATTGATCAATATCTATGCGTCAGCACACAGCCAACCACGAAAGACTTTCTTTCAGAGAATCCTCACACTCCCAATCTTCAGTTGTATCCATTCTCCATTATGGACTCTAGATCCCGCTGATGCTATATTTCCAGCGTTAACTGGTTTATACGACGTTACATCCGTTTCTCCTCTGTTAATTTTTGGTGACTTTAATTATCACTCGGTAATGTATAATGACACTGATTTACAACATGATACCCTCATAGCCAATGGCAACCATCAGTATCTATGGCATCGCTTTGTTTCATCGTTCTTTTTCAACTGTCTTAAGAATTCAGAGAATGATAATGAATTGCCTACCTTTCGTCGTGGATCATCGTTTTCCACAATAGACTATATCTATGCATCCTCGGCACTGTTTGATAATTTCCATCACTCTTCTGTCGACTATAATTGCTCAGATTGGACCGACCATTCAATCCTTTCTGTATCCTTCCAATTCACCAGCAGTAAACAAGGTCCGGGACTATGGCGTGCTCATCCTGGTTTGGCAAAAAACCCTAATTTCATCGATGCTTTGAAAGTTGCCCTAGACAACTTCTTCTCTTCTCCTTCCTATTATAATCCGCTTTCAATTCAAGATCAATGGGACTCAATGAAAAATGTAATACGTGAAGTTTCTCTCTCTACTGGACGTCGTAAATCAGAATGGCAAAACCGTTGTCTTACTCGTCTACAACGAAAAAGAAACAAGTATCTCAGGCTTTTCAAATCGACTCGGGTTCCTCATCCTCGCCTTCCAACCATTGAAAACCTTATTAGCATCATCCAACTAGATATTGCAAAGACAGAAGCTCTTCGTGCAGGACGACAATGGCGAGAACAAGGAGAAGTGTCTGCTGGATATCTGAAACGTACTATTGAAGAAAGAGCAGTTAAAAAAGGTATTCCTGATTTAATACATCCTGCAACTAATAATCTATGTTCTCTATCATCATCCAAAGAAGATGCTGTCTACTTTTTCTACTCATCATTATATACGCCAGATTCTATAGATAATGCCAGTGTCAACATTCTTGTCTCTATGATCTCTTTACAACATCAACTAACACCATCAGCAGCTTCCTCTCTAGTTCGCCCAATTACACTTACAGATATACTGGAACAATCAAAACAATCCCCTCGCAGAAGTAGTTATGGAACAGATGGCTTACCGTATGAACTCCTGTCACTCATGTTCAAACATCATGAAACTGCACAACTAGCTCTGTCTGTATATTCTGATGCATTGCTTAAAGGAATATTTCCTCCTAGCTGGTCTTCTACCTGTATGACACTGCTGCCAAAAAAGGGTGATCTTTCAAATCTCAAGGACTGGAGACTGATATCCTTGATAAATTGTGATGCTAAAATCTTTACTCGACTCATAAATGCAAGACTGATGCCTCACTTCAATAACTGTATCACACCTCATCAACTTGGCTTTATGCCTGGGAGATTTATCGCTGATCATGGAATGACAGTTCAATCAATCAAGATGCTAGCTCAACATCACAGTGCTTCATCCATCGGCTTATTGCTTGACCAAGAAAAAGCCTATGATAGGGTTCATCCGGAATACCTTCGTCGTATCCTCCATCAGTTCCGTGTTCCAAAAGTGCTAATTAACAGTAACTCTTCTCTCTTCTTCTCAACAAATATTCAAGTTAATGTTAATGGCCATCTTACATCCACTCCTCTCGTTCAACAACGTGGCCTTAGACAAGGTGATCCCTTAAGCCCCCTATTATTTAACATTGCATTTGATCCTTTTATCCGTAGTATATCACAGAATAGTGAATTCTTGGGTTTTGATTTTGATGTTGAAACTGTTCCTTTGCCATCTCCAAACAATGATTTAGATTCTCTGTCATCAGGTGTAAATGATTTACATATCTCTCTTTCTGTGGAAAATCTAGTTGTTTCATTTTCTCGCCTTCTTCCTTTCCACGATGACCGTGACAATCCTAGCTCATTTTCTTCAAACATTATCCCCTCAGCAGTCAAAATCCTAGCCTATGCCGATGATTCTTTGGTGACACTCAAAAACCAAAGTGATTTTCACCTCCTCCAACAAGCAGTACAAGTTTATATGAAGGTTTCTAATGCCCTTTTGAATTATGGTAAGACTGAGCCTTCTCTCTCTCTCTGGCGCTCCTCTTTCGCATTGGCAACAATTCCTACCAGTATTCGGTATAGATTTATGGCATGATCGTTCTTCAGCTTCTCCCCTCCGTTATCTCGGATATCCCCTTTGCTCAAGCTTAACGCAAAGAAATGTAGCCTTTTCTCGACTACGAGACTCTATCCAACGTTCATGCTTTCTTCATTCACAAAGACAATTGTAGATTCGAGGTAGAGCAACCGTACTTAACACACTAATCTATTCCAAGCTATGGCATGTTCTCCGCCTATTCACCCTAACCAAAGCACAAATGTCAACTGTTCAAAGTATTGGTTTATCCTTTATTAGCTACAAGATTTTTCCTAAAACTAGCCCTACAACACTTTACCAAAGTCGTTCCCGTGGTGGTCTTGGTCTTTTGAATCCGTCATTCCAACAGCTAGCTCTTCAATGGTGATGGCTGGGCCCCATGCTCAATCCCAATTATATTCTTTCTTCTTCTACCTCTGTTCTTTCTGTAATTCATTTTTTAATGAATCATTTTTATACTTCCCCTCATTTCCCCTCTGTTCACTACTACCTTCTTTTCCGAATACTAGTAGGGCATGTTGGTTTCCCTCACTTTTCTCGTCTCAAAAGCAGTTAATGGATGCCACTGCAAATCTTCTTCGAGCAGTTGACAATATTCCTCGAATTTTCTCCAACTGCCATCTCAATCCATAGAGTGTACTCGCTCTTCCTCTTCTAGACGTGGTTTATACCTCAACACCTCCTTTCTCTTTTTCCTCATCAATGATTTCTATTAATATTCTTCTCGATCAACATCCTGGGCTGCAAAAAATCAGAGTCATAGATGTGTTTATATACGATTTTGACCTTCAGATCATAGTTCTCAGAGACAGCTCAAATCTCTACTCTTCTCGCCCACACCTATCTAGAACAGCTATTCGTCTCATTAAGGACGGAAAAATTCGTCTACTACCTCTTTTATCTGATTACATAGATCAAGCTCCTCGTCTCCGCCCTCTCAATGAAATATCTTTTCAAGAACAAGACTTGTCTTCTCTTTGTACTCTACTAGTGACTCCTACAGCGGTATCTCGGTCTTCTGCCTTTCGCCCTCCTTCATTCACTTCTATAAAATACTACAAGTCGCCACTCCCACTCATCAAATCAACTGAATCATTACAATCATCTTTTGACTGGTATGTATTCTGGTCTTCCGATATCCCACTACATGCTCGAACTGTATGGTTTCGCATCATCCACAAGAAGATTCCAACTCGACAGCTGCTCCACTCCATCATGCCAATAAACTACCCATCTCCTAATTGCTCTATATGTCATGCTGATTCGACGACAGTAGAAACTATTGATCACTTCTTGTTTGAATGCCGAACGAAGATGTCTATTTGGAGATCGATTTTCAACATGTACATCTATGATTCATCATTTCTGACAGTCACAGACTTCGCAGGCCGAATTCGATCTTCGCTCAACCTACAATTTTGTCCTTCTCGGTTGTACCACTGTCCTCTACAAGCATTGGATATCCCTCAGATATTTGCTTGTACCCTACTAGCTATATGGCATGCCCATTGGCGATTCATTGTTGACGCTCAACCCATCATACCTTCCAACATCGTTTCCAAAATCACCAAGCTCTTAATCACTCTTGTGGATGACCTCCCAACAGATGATTTCGATGCCCAAAATGCACCTTTGACTGATAACACATCAGTCTATTCTCATTAACAATTACACCTTATCCCTTTAACCATTTATACTATATAACTTTATCTTCTTCTTATTTCTTATCCCTTTATCCCAAATACTCTGTCTCTATCTTCCCTTCAAATATTATAAGGAACTAAAATAAAAAATGGAACAATGTTCCCTTACAAAAAATAAAAAATAAAAGGATCTCTCACGCTGTTAGTACAATCAGATACGATTAGAGTGTTATCTGATTTAGATTGTCCTTGTCATCTGTTATTGGAACCCAGGTTATTACCAGAGAACCGGATTCTGGGTTGTAATTGATGTGTAGCTTGTATCTGCTATCACTATGCTGTATGGATACATCACAAGGAATAGATAAGATAATAAGCCAAGATGTAATGAATGATCATTCTTGACATATTCACGCTTATTCTGGCTGCAAATAATAGCTATAAGGGGAGAAGAATGAAGAGAAAATAATAAATGCATATTCATGGAGCATTATTAAATGAGGGGCTTTATTAAGAACATCATATAGAGTCATCACATTAGAAGACCTATTTGCTCATTATTTTTTATTTGAATAATATAGATCTAGATGCCATCATTCAAATTGATACACTGTGTCTAGACTATAAGGTAGCTGTTAATGCTTGGTTTCCTCCTGATGTATATATCCATTTCAATGAGTCGGCCGATAAAATTAAAGACATAAATGGCGGAATGAGTAAAATGCCAAGCGGCATATATGTGTGGGTAACATTTTATCTTCATATTAAAAGAGAATATACAAAGCACATGGTATACAGTCCACTCTTTTGTACTGGATGAGCTCTTGAGGCTCATCTACAGTCATTATATTAAGCGTTGGGCTACACATATGAATTTTTTTTACTTGAGTCAATTTATGATTTCCTAATTTGATTGTATGGAAATAGCCACAAACAAACATGAACTAGACTCCCACCCACCTATTCACACACTGTAGCCTGATTTCTATCAATAATTTTATTTTCCTTATTGCCTATATCGAGTATATGCGTAATTCTCAGACATTTTAAGTTATGCTGGCAGTGAAATGTGATCATCCATGTATAAACAAACACTCCTTATCTCTCTTCACATGACATCCGCTCACTTGCTTATACTGACTATCTATTCACACGATTATAGCCTTATTCCCTTGTCCTGACATCACAGTTTATTACTAATGAGGGGGCTTCCTACTTTCTTTTATATTCATCTTCTTCCCATTGTCTGAACATTACAGTACATTCAAAATGACATCTCAACCCACAGTCAATGAATTATAGTATGTATCAAGAGAGTTCAAGTCACGTATCGTTATTGACATTATGTTTATTAAAAATAGTAACAAAGCTCAAAAGGTTTACGAAGAAGCAAGAAGGCAACGAGAAGCCAATGTGTCTCTGTTTGGCATTTTGAAGCCACAGCAACCTAAAAGACCCCATGAAGGCACAGAAGAAGAAGATGAAATAGTGAGGAAGAAGTTGAAGTCTACTACCAGTAGTGAGGATTCCTTGAGTTATTCTCCAACATCAACAGAATCCTCAACATCAGACTCAACAGCATCAGGGGCATCATCCGCGCCCTCCTCCCCAGCACCAACATCTCCTGAAGAAGATTCTGTATCAGATTCAGCAGGATCAGAATCATCAGGATCAGAATCGTCTTTTGCCTGGGCATCACCTGGGATCAGGGTGTCCACTCCCGTAGGAAGTCATGATGGAAGAGAAGTTCTTGAAGATTTAGACTTCTCTCCTATCATGGCTGTCCAAAGGGTGGCACCACCAAACTCCTGTCCCGCATCACCTGTGCCAAGCTTCTCACAGGAAGAAGCCTTGAATGACAGTGAAAGAAGAAGAGTATTCGTCCGCCGAATGTTTGAGCTCTTAGAAGCCAATGCCGTTGAGCCATTGGAGCTCCCTCTTGACTCTGATTCAGACAATGATCTATAATTAATAGCGTATATATCATATATTGATCTGCCCATCAATATATGATATATACACTATTAATTATATCATAAAATATAATTAATATTTTAACCATTTTTTCTTTTTTGACATCTGCCCTGTCATCAATAAAAACTTATGTATATGCCAGGCGTATTCAACTTGAAGTTGATTACAGCCTTTTTTATTTTTTTCTGCTCAAGTCATGCTGTCTTGTAATACCTTGAATATTATCTAGTGATATCTGACTCTGTAGAACTATGGACAAGATTCTCTACTTGGGTGCTCAGTGTGATACATCCAATATCACCGTCAGCTGTGTAAGCAATACAGTATTCGTATGAATGTATTGAGAGTTGAGTGTTCTTATTCCAGTGAAAGCACTGCCTGGTAATACCAATGAACAAGAGTAAGCAGCGGTTGATCAATGTCTGTCACACATATAAAAATAATAAAAGAAAAGGGACATGCTTGTTCTCGAGGAGATCTGATTGCATCGTGGCATGTTGAACAGCATTTGCACCCAATGGCGGACGTAAGGGCATATTATCATGAACTGAAAACCAGTAAGCAGAATACACACCTCGTGAAGCACAAGGCACAAACAGAGAAGATGGACAAGAATTATTTCTTTGAGATGGAAGAGTAGAAGAAGGAAAGAAGCAATGGTCATCAGTAATCTGGGAAGATGAGTGAAAAGCGAATACAAATAGAAAGAAACTGTTGAATATGGAATAAGAACAAGATACTAAACTATCACTCTGAGCTATACAGCTACAATATGGAAGATACTGTAAGGTATTCAAATCAAGCAGCAGTGCTGAGTGAGTATCTTCTTATGATGTGTGAAATATAATACAGTATGAGCAGGTAAGAATAGGTTATTCACTCAGAATGAAATGACAAGAAATATTCTAAGGGTGGAAAAACAGAAGAAACTGAATCGTCTACAGCTGATTAGAGAAAGATAGATCAGTTATTGAAGAGTTTGGCACGAGAAAAGATAGAAACAATGAGTAAAATGGCATATGGTTTATTTAGTGATAAAGATCTATCGACTCAGGCAGCAAGGCTAGTAAGAACAAAGAATGCTGACATGGGAAGGTAAAGATATGTTTCTGTTGCAGTGCGACAGGTATCTTATGAGGAATGGGAAATGGTATTTATAGTCACCAAGAGGGAAGAAAACATGGATAAGCTGGGTGGCCATGTTGAATATCAAAGAAACTATAGACAACGAATTGGGAATAGCTGTTGATCTGGTATCTATGGTTACTGTGGCTGTGTTACTTCAATCTTGATTGTCATGACTCAATCGAGGACAAACCTATGATTCGTCAATGTCAATCTAATCTCAGATATGAAAGATCATAAAGAAAAGATTTATTCTGGAGATGTAATACTCTCTTTTATCATTATAGATAACATAGTGACAGAGACCAAGTATTAGAGAGGGAGATATCTGCATACAGGACAGGCAGCCATGGTAGCTTAACTGACATGGAAACTATAGCTGAATGGCTGGCGGGTGAACAAACCAGAAGAGTGAGTATATAAACCAGAAGAGTGAGTGGATAAGCCATGATGATAAATATACCCTGTATATACCAACTTTATCCCTTACCAGTACATATTATTGGGTATTGCATGACAACCATACAGTCACAGAGCAGATTATCAGTTTCATATGCCCTGATGGATTATTATAATGCCCGGTCAACTATAAGCTACGAGTAAGATGATCCGACAATCGATGGAATCAATCACTGGGTGGTGACTAGAGTAAAAAAATGGGCTGTAGTACACAGAGACCATGTAGATATTATATAGGAAGAAGGGCATAGGTGCTATGGGCATTCAAAGGGATAATTCGTATATTTATGGAAGTTACATCCATCATCGAGAATAAGAAGCACTATCTAACACCAGATATTACACTGTCAAATAACAAGGTGAGTGTATTGCCCTTTAATACCATAGTAAGTGCATCTACCTTAATTATATCCCAATAAAATTCTCTGTTATTTCAACCACCATTGCCACTTACATATGTGGAATATGGTTTCTATGGAATCCATGCATGATTCATGTGTCTTCAACATAGTTTTTATCTGAGTGACAGGTTCAGCTGCAGTTCTTATTCACTGAAACAGTCATTGTATCATAATGTTTTGTCCCAGTATTAGTGGGCCAGCACATAGAGAAGAAGAAGTAGTAGGAAATGAGTCAACTTTAGAAATGAACAAAGAGACACCATCCTTGTCCATATCATCGATCAAATTAAAATCTCTCTATGCACAAGCTCATAGTGTTCTGTTAATGTGGCATTATTAATTTGTTAAATTGTATTGATTGAGTGCTTCATGTATTTACTAAATACTCTGATAGAGAGACAATTGAAATCTGACATAACATCTATAATGTATAGTTTAATGAGTGCAGCCAGATCCACTCTATACCACTAATAATGATGAGAGATTGGACAAAAAGACATATACAAGAAGATAAATAACGCAGCAATAGATAGATACTTTATTAAGGGCCATAAAGGTAATAGAGTGAGTGACCTACAGTGTGTAAATGCCCATGAAGTAAACAGATTTTTCAAGTGTTAAAGCATTGAAATGAGCAGAGATGGTAGTACCTGTGAACTGTTTGAGCAGTTCCGTGGAGTTATCGGTAATACATAACTCTAATCTATCCGATGTAGACCAACTCTGTTTTATCTTTATTGTTCGTATGAAATAGAGACTTGAGGCAACCCATGAGCAGAAGTTAATTATCATTCAATTTATTATTGTGCTTCTAATCGAAACAGGAAGTGTAAACTGGCTGTAATGTTAAATAATAAAAAATGATCTTTCTTTTCTACTGAGATCGCCATGGATGCCACCGATAAAACATTACAATAATAGATGCCAACCTGGATAAATCTGAATATCTTAGCCACACTCAGTTCACCGGTGGTGATGTGTTTATTGTAAATAGATTCCGTACTTGTTTTAGAAGTTTGATTGACCCTCTATTGTTCTTTGGTTGTTATATATGACATGCATTTGATGTTCGATATCCTATTTCTGTTACTCCTTCACATATTACCCGTTGTATATCGCTCTAATAAGCTTTCAGCTTCACGACTTTCGCTTCTAATGATGGCTATAGCAGATAAAACTAGTTGATGCTGTAATTCCATTCCATTACCGAGTATCGACCTTCTGGTTTGTAGAGGGGACAATGCTCCATTTATTTCCAGTATGTGTCACATATAATGAGGTACGACAGAATGGGTTTAAAACAATACTAATAAAAAAAGAAGCGTTGTCAAGTTATTCCATTAGGCTATTGAGAAAGTTCAGTTTCACTACTGCTGAAGCCTTTTAACTGAAGAACAGGCGTGACTGGAAAACCAGGGAAAGTATTAATACAGAAAGAAAGAAGACAAAGAATAAGTGAGAAGGGTTTTTGAGCGTGATTCCATAACCTCAGTGAGCAAGACATCGAATGCAGTATGGTCAAGAATAGAGTGGTCATGTTTATACTATGTAGTACTTGTTCTCATGGGGTACAATATCAGACAGTACATGAGGTATATGTCCGTCGTAGAATATAAACCACAACGCAAGAGATAGAATCTAACACTCTTTATTTGGTGACAGATCTATGATCAAATGGAGTTGACAGAAAAAGTGATTATCTATAGAAGAATGTAGGCAATAATATAGGCTAAAGGAAATAGCACATTACATGGGTTATATTGCAAACAAGTGACATTGATTCTAGTGCTGGAACAAGGTAAGAAGCAAAGGATGTATAGTTGACAACTTTTTAACCAGTAGATAAACTGACAGTGACATTGGGAAAGAGGACACATTTATCCAGACGACA
This sequence comes from Pilobolus umbonatus, assembly GCA_025528865.1. Taxonomy (NCBI): domain Eukaryota; kingdom Fungi; phylum Mucoromycota; class Mucoromycetes; order Mucorales; family Pilobolaceae; genus Pilobolus; species Pilobolus umbonatus. The sequence goes on from JAIXMH010000027.1 coordinate 289,500, forward strand.
GAAGTGTTTGTCAGGATCAAAAAAGAGTTTTGAGAAATGCCGCTGTATCAATATCTGCTGTCTTACTGGATCAATTACTTTCTAGAAATAGCAGTTGACTATGAGGTGTCTAAGAAGTATACCAATAGTCTTGGAAAATCAAATAACCTATTGATTTTAGTTTATTATTCAGAATTATGGTGAAGCAACAGACCGTTTTTTGAAGAAGCCTTATAACCCAAAACCAAGTATTTTGTTCCACTTCAAGTACAAGATTGTGAGATCAGTCAAGAAAGAAAAAGTTTTGTAGCAGAAGAAAGGGTCTCTAGTAAGAATACCAGTAGCAAGGATGAGGATGTCTACTGATGGTATGTCAGCAAACAATGCTATTTGCACATTATTCCCTCTAATGGAATACTGCATTAGAGAATAGAGGATGTGTACCTTGAATAAATGAAGCAAACGCCATCACACGTCATTTAGCCATGTTCTTCGGTGCAGAAGTAAGTGCATAAGCTACTTTTTATCTAAATCACCCACTGTTAAATGCAGTTGAAGCACTCTCAGACCCTCATAGAAGTTGAAGTACTTCAATATGGCTGAGCCTGCTTTACATGTGTGACAGACATTAAATAATTGGAGTATCTGCTCCCCCCATAAACCAAATTAAGTACACTTATTACCTTAACAGGGTTGTACACCACTATGTTCTTGCTATATGCTCAGCTTTATATTGATATGGCTGTATATGAAATAAATGCTTCTATTCATTCAATAAAATGGCTTTACTTTTACATGTCGATGTGCTCATCCCTACTATCTATCTATATATTACAGGGGAGGTATTCTTAAATATTCTCCTTCATTTGTAATGCCCCTCCAGACAATTTGATAGACATCAGGTTATGGTGTTTGTGACACGTATACGGTAACACCCTAGTGACTGGGCTGTAAACTTTTACATTATATATCAACTTCTCCTGTCTTCTCTTCCTTTTCCTCTCAAAGCCCCAAGATATATACACATAGATGGAACGACTACCAACAGACTTGTTGAGATTATTAACCGGGAATCTACGTAAGAATGATCTTCGCACATGTTTAACGGTCTGCAAAACATGGAATTATATAATCACACCCTACTTCTACGAGACAGTCTCCTTTCTTCGTGTTTTTGAGGCTGTAGACTTCTTACGATCCATGTGCATCTATCCACGTTGTAGAGAAGCAGGAGTATATATCAGAGTTCTAAATATATTCCAGTTTTGCTCTAGAACAGAGGATACTAACTCAATTAAGAGGTATCTGACCGAAGCATTGATGGCCTGCCCCAATATTGAAGTGTTAATAGTCCACTACTTACAAGATATTATGGAAGCTATCATAAGTGAAAAAATGCCTCGACTACAGCACTTGAGATATCTCTTGTTTCTAACCGACCCTTATTATGAGGAAGACAATAGTGATGACAAAGAGGATGTATCTTCAGAGCAGTTGTTTACATTGAGAGAGTGCTACTCACTATATAAATCCACCATGAAACTCATTCAAGTGGACGATGCCCTTGATCATGGCCGGAGTGCAGTTACCCTTGTGCCCTATCTTGCATCATTTCCCTGCTTGACAAGCCTGATTTTATCATCAACTGCTTATGCAATCAACTACTCTCTACTTGATGAAATCCTTCTTCATTGCCCCAATCTTGCTGTGATACGCACACATACCCCTTTGGGTGTTCCAGACAATGTCCAAATATCACACCATAGATACCCACTCATGAAAAAGTGGTATCACTACGATAGTAAGATAATATTGAAAGATGTTGAATATATCAGAAATCGATTTCCCTGTATAACCAACTTGTCGTTCAAGGCACTTGACAGTGAATTCAACAATGAGATGATCAATTTACTGATGAACATGAAATGCTTGACCAATCTCACTATAACATCCAACCATCAATCTTGGGATCTTTCTGACCTGTATTCAAGATTCAAGCAAGATCAAGTATGCAACAGTGCTTACATGAGTATTAGTTACAATGACGAACCCTTCAAACTATCTTTTGATAAGGATCCAGACACTGGAATAAGAACCCTAACCTATGAAGCTCACTACCTCATGGACATAGCCTATCAGAACCTACAGAACTTCGGACACCATCTGAATAGTCTGGAAGTAATGTTCAACAACCCTGACAGTTGTGATGATTTCTTAGACAAAATCAACATGACATGCCCTACATTATCTGTTTTGAAGTTGAATGGATGTGATGATCAATTATACAGTGGATGGGTTGCACTCAATAGGAACTTGACCACATTGGAACTCATTCATTGCGATATAAGCGATTTGACATTCAGAAGGATTGAATCGATCTTCCCCAGTCTACAAAAACTGAGCTTCGACGCTATTCATGTGGAAGAAAGGGTTGAGAATCCAGTGGTTCTGCCAAGCGGGCTGAAGTCTTTGTTCTTTTCCTCAAGCATAGGAGCCTTTAGAATAATAAAAGAAAGAGACAACATCCCAGTACGTTCGTGGTATGTCGATTTCGAAAACAAAAAGACTGGATATCATGAGGGCTTAGTGTCTACCATCGAGGAAATTCAGAACCCGTTTGCTTATACTTTCAAATCATCCACTTTGAGTGAAGTGGTCTTTGATGACCCGGACCACCATGACAACACAATGTCTTATATACGCCGTGAGCATCAAAGACTGGTGGATTATGCGTTAGCTCAGCAATAACTTGATACTTGCTCTTATTCAATAAACATAATAATATGGATTCATCATTTTCTGAGAGCTCAATAAGAGCTGAATTCTTGTTGCCATGTGATTATGTAATCAAGCAACTGTCAATCATCTTTATTACACCTCAAAAATAAAAATAGGATCCATTTCAAGTATAATAGCAGTTCCTGATTACTCGGTGATAAACACCTTTATCTCAAACCCACAGTCAGTGTATGTAGCTGTAGTACCGATGTTAACTATTAATAACAAAGTAAACACTCAGCAGATAATAACACACTGAATACCCTATTCACTATAACTGATGACACATCTAGATGGAGTCAATAACAGATGCATAGATGACCTTTGTCCCATCTTATTCTTTTGAATGCCCTATCTACTGTGATACGTGAGAAGGTATCACCACTCATATTGACTGGGAAAATGAAAGATGATTTCAAGGGCATGTTGAGTGGCTGATGTCTGAACTGGTTAAATAGAAGATAAGAAGCTATTGATTGTATGAGAGAAGTCATCAACACTACCATTGAGTATATTTGTTTATTTGGTATATTCTGTATATTCTGTTACCAGTAATACACACAGACATAATGAGTGTAACTATGATATATACACACACATACATATTAAGAAGTGTGTATACATTTATATACATATTGCAATAGATGCTCATATATATATATATATTAAAATATATATATATCAGAAAGTGTGTATACACACAGATACATTAAAAGGTGTCTATAGAGTATAATCACAGTGACCCTTATCAAGCCATTACTGCTTAACATATAGAGTCACTGCCTATGTATGCCATAAGAATCTTCACATCTTCGTTATCAATCTGCCATCTTTCAATATTGATATCTCTTTCAAATCATGTATTCATTGTTGTAACACTGCAGTTAATTAAATAACTTTGTTTTTCTATACTCTTGTTTGATAGGTGAATACTCAGTATAAGAAGCCAAGAGAAGAGTAATAAAGGTCGAGTATGACTAAATGTATTGCTTGTATATATTAATGTATTGCATATATATATTAGTGTATTGCACCCACAGATATCAATGTATTGTTAAGAAGACATAAGATGTGTCACAGTAATACACACTTTACAGAATAAGAGGCTTCTGGGCAAGTTATGCATTCTAATCTTCTTCCTTCTTTTCGTACACCGATCTCAAGGGAAAAGGGAAGAGGGTCTGGATGTATTCTGGCATTCAAATCCTATAACTCAAGCCAACACTTTACGAATCTAACATCTCAGCCAATAATAAAAGTATAGGCTAATCGTTTTATTAGAATGAAACAACCTTCAAGGAAGAACAAGGTCAACACATGGGAATTAGGAGATGTGTTACCATGGTCTTCTACTTTGTCACTATGACAATAGAACGGGTAGAGATTGTTGACTATCCTCATCGATACTGCCTACTTGTGGCACGAAGACAAAGATGAAACCAGCAACAAGATAAGATTGGGCATAATTCGGTTATCTATTATCGATTACTTGGATAACTTGTTGGTATGGTCATCTAATAAGTATAAGAACTGTAGCAGGGTGTGTTACGATGCTTGTCTATTTATCAACTAAAGTGTCAAATTACGTCCACGTTATAAGGCTATGGTCAATATGACCTCATCACTTGGTTCATATCAATGGCACAGACACATTCCATAGTCTTTATCACTGACAGCTGACAGCAATAGACATACAGCTTGTTATTTTCTTTCTGCACAGAATGGTCCCTTCTTTTTTTTTCTGAATGAAGAAGTCCCTGTAGTTTTTATTCCATCATTGCAGAATAATTCAGACTCACTTCTTATTATTCTGAAATATTCATTGAAACCCAGGCTTCTATCCTTTTGCTTCCTCGAGTGAGCCCAGATCTCCTATTGTTATGGATAGAAAGGGGCTTCATGGACATATAACATCATATCTTTACCGAATGATATCAGTGGAAGACTAAATAAGTTCAATGTAGAGTGTTACTTGTGCTCTAGTTACACTCTACAGTGTTCTATTGATCGGATCAGCCCTTTTCATCTTCATTCTATCCGGAATACGGTTGCACCAAATGGAAGCACTTTTGATAGGCTCAGAAAAAAGAATGGGTAAGAAGGGGGTTACGACTCTGGGGGTACTTGATTTCTCAGCACTTGTTTACTGAGCTCTTTTTTAAATTACCTACTAATTTGGGTTGACTCCGAATCCTCTATGTATCTATTTGATTGTATGTTATTCTAGGTAGTTTTCTCCTTAATTATTTATATATATAGAGAGAGAAGAGAATCTATTGTAATATATATCTATCCTAGTAACCGTCTCATGCACTTTGATTTGACAACATGAAGTTGCTATGGAGACATGGTTACACAACATTCATTGGCAGGGCATACAGGATAAAGAACCTATCATTTCTTTATGATAACATCCATATATACTCTCTATTTACAAATCGACATGTTGATTCAGAAGTACATGACAAGTATAATCTGTAGTAGTCATTCATCTGCAGTAAGAATCAAAAGATTCTCTTTCTTTAAATGGTCCCTGATAAGATGCCCCCGACCTAATTACAGACGCAGATATAACAATCAACAGTAGACATATCCAAATCTCTCTTCTATATCCGTATATTTCATTCTCTTGTTATTTATTTAATCTCAACAGCCAACCATGTGACTGTATGAAGGAGTACTTGATTAGCTGACCATCAACCACAAATGCACACACTTACTCACACACGCATTAGAACATACTTATGACTCTAGCTTGATTTCAGGGGTCACTTATGATTGGACATAGCATCTTGAAATCAGGCGGAGAAGTGAGGCGATAGAGAAACTCATTCTCTATTCCCATTATAAACTCAGAAAGAGAACATGCCATCCATAACAGATCAACATTATTGATCATCTTCTCTATTGACCCATTGTATAATAACCAGTTTATTGGTGGTCTTATGATCATTCAAGAACAGCCTATACACTGCCTTATTTGATTTGTTGTTAATTGGTTATACTAAATACCAGGCAGTGTTCGGGAATGAAAATAAAGAGGCCCATTATTTCTAACGCATAAAATGAGTATTCTCTTTATTTGGATACCCGATCAGTTCATTGAGTACATCACCGTAAGAGAAGTTGGGTTCAATGGCCATTTTGAAACAATAACAATAACAAAATGGTGAATGGAATAGAGTTAATTGACAGAAATATTTTCTTTTTCTAAATAAATTATCATGTTGAACATCATTGTCGTACCAAGCAAGATAATTAATGTACCCTATCAAGATGATTTTTAATTTACTTGTTTCCATAGTAAAACTCTATTTAGTTTCCATAGTAAAACCCTATTTGTTTTCAATGCCATGGAAACGAGAACCTCTTATTTTTAGTTCCAAAAGAGTTTCAACCAATGTGAATTCACATCTATCCAATTAGTGGAGTGGGAGGGAACGGGAAACCGAAAAAATAGGCAAGAGAGAAATATTAATTAGGGTTCCACTTGACCCATTTAAAGAAGTCTACCATTTTTAATAGAGCACAGTGTATTTGACATACCGCATTGGGTTGCTCAATTAAGGTGATTTACTGGATTAAGGAATCCCCCTTTTTTTTTGTTCGATCAACTATAAATAAGGCATCCAATCCATCCTTCTTCCTTTTCTTCATTCTCATCATTCATACACACAAATCATCCAATATGACCTCTACTCGTCTTGTTCTCATGGTATTCGCAGCACTGGTTGCTTGTGTATTAGTTGTGTCTGCTACTCCTGTTAGTCACAATGACATTCAATTGATGGAAGCAGGTACTTCTCTCGAATTGAACATCTTAAACAAGCGTGGAGATAGATCCTATAAGAAGCACAAAGGAGGAAGAAGACATAAGAAGAACAGAGGAAGAAAGAACAGAAAGACCTCCACTACTACCAAGAAGAGAACAACCACCACTAGAAAGACAACCACCACCAAGTGGACACCCACCACCACTACCAAGAAGACCAAGACCAAGACTACTGCTTCACCCACTGTCACTGTGAAGGAATTGAGCCAAGGTGGAGGATCAGGTTCATACTCTGGAGATGGTACTTGGTATGCTCCCGGTCTCGGTTCTTGTGGAACCGTCAATTCTGCCTCAGATATGATTGCTGCTTTGAATCACGTACAGATGGCCAATGGTGAAAATCCCAATCACAATCCTCTCTGTGGCAAGTACATTACTATACATGGTCCTGAAGGCTCTGTTCGTGTCGAGATCAAAGATACTTGTCCTGGTTGTGGTCATGGTGATGTTGACTTAAGTCCTGCTGCTTTCTCCAAGATTGCCAATTTGGATATGGGTCGCATTCCCATCACTTGGAGCTTCGACTAGAGCATATATTATTAGAACTACCATTCATACCCCATTGATTCCACCAACTTGATGTTGTATTTTTGCTCAACTTCTTTTTTGATAAAAGATGATCTCAATTTGGGAACTGGTTTTCCCTTTTTATAACAAATAAATATAGAAATCTATCTTTTTTTTTGAATATGTCAAATGTGTTTGTACCATGTTTCTGGGGGTGTGACACTGGTGAAGGATTGAAAGGAGAGGGGGGGGGTCACCCTTATTATTTATTATTATAATCTTACTGCTTTTATTATTATAATCTTACTGCTAACAGTTGATCTATACACTTATTAATATAGTCTTTCTTACTGGCCATATTCACACCAAATGAATCTGATAATGTATCACGTACTTGTTTCTTTGTGAGATGCATCAAATCATGATTATCTAATATTCTTTCAATCTCCTGTAAGATCATCCTATCACTGGGTAAAGTATACAGTGTTTGTGACACGGAAGGGGCCCCCGAGCCTCTGGGTCCAATCTCTGTATGAATACTATTGGCTGAGCTATAGACTCGAGGGTAAGGTGGCGGTGTCACAGAATAACTAGGCCGGCCACTACTATGGACAGTCGATGAATAATGACTTGATTTGGTCATCGATTTCTCACAATCGTATTCTTCCAACATCTCTTGTTCGTGCTCGGACCATCGCTTGACGGGGATCACACTCGGATCAAATGTACCTTCGTCTGCAGCCACAGCCACTTTCTGTCCTTTTTCACCCACCACCACTCGTGTGTTTCCCCATGAGAAATCATCAAAGTGCCAGAATGCATAAATAGGAATCAGAAAAGAGAAGACAGGGATAGCCAGAATATAAACAATCATCCATCCCACATGTTCCCACTGGATAAAATTTAAAGAGAAGAATGAGTGGGTTTAAATAAATCTCATATATATAGAAATACCTTTCTTCTGAGTATAAAGATAATGGCTTGGAGACCATACACTCCCGCCAAAGTAATGATAGACATCAGTGGTACTTGATTACTGTTCGTACATAGTTGGTATACAAGATACCCCAGATAACACACCACTGCAGGCATCACTAATGTACTCAATAAATCCAACATCACCACAAACCTCATACTGAAACAACAGAACCCACATAACTCAGGCAAGAACATGAGTTCACCCAGATTGTGAACAGTCGAATTAATCCATCTTCTTCTCTGAGACAGAAGAACGGGCCATTGATCAGGTGCATTCGTCATACAAGCAGCATCGGGGGTAAATTTAGTTTTGTAATTAGGAAAGTGTTTGAGGATCAGGGTAGTAAGGTATCGATCTTCACCCAAATGAAGTAAGTTCTTTTTGTGCAAGGTATCTACTTGATTTTCTGCATAATCATGAATGACCTGATTAGAAGCTAACAACGGTTGGTTTCGTGTCGTCGATCGTATACGGTACATACAAAAACACCCCGGTAAACAAGTGACTGATCCAAACAGCGATTCGAACGCTTTGGCAAGATGATGCGAAATATAGTACTCATACACCTGGATCATGGTTACCCAAGTATCTTTTTCATTGGACAACATGGTCTCTCCGCACAGCCCTACAATCTTGGCATCATTGACAAAACAAGAGACCATCCGGTTCAATGAGTCCGGAAGTACTTCCGTATCTGCATCCACCATCAACACAAATTCATAAAACCCAGGATTCACACCAATCACATTCTTCAACTGATGATGAATCTCCAGTTCGAGTGGTGTCATAGGTGCATCAAAATGGACTTTATTCAAAAACCTCATCAACACCATTTGAGAATCACGCTTTCCTCTATTCCCTGGTTTCTGTCGTTCTTCAGGAGCACCCACTTTCACCACAACCACATAAGGTACGACATGACCCGAACATTCGTACAAGCCCGAGTACACTTTACCCATATTGTGTTGTTTTCTTCCTTCACCCAAAGCCAAGAACGACATCGGTTCGGGGTCCTGGTTCGGATCGACTCCCAGGATATCCAGCACGATACGAGGAGTACTTCGGTCGTTTCCACTACCGACAATCATACCATCTGCAATCAGGAACAGCAGTTTGCGTTTATCGTCGTATCTCAGTACAGCCAATGAGTTGATCGTCTTTCGAAGTGACTCTTCACCTTCAGTGTAACACGGGACTTGGCAGATAATGAATTTATCGTATTCTTCAGGCACTCGGTCACTGCCTAGCCTCAGAGCAGCTAAGAACTTGAACAAGATCACACTACACAGGAACCCGGTGATAAGGAGTAACAGGTATTCCGAGAACAGACACTGAAGTGAGTTTCGGGTATCTTTCTTGCCGACGAGGAACAAGTTTCTTAAACAGATCAGTTGTCGTTCACGAACAGATTTCTCGAGTGGTAAGGCATCAAAATGAGCAGAGATGTCTGTACCTGCGAGCTGTCTGAACAGTTCGGTGATGGAGTTATCGATGAAGTCCATGTTGATGTTGGCAGGTAGACTTTGGCCTTCGGGCACACGAGGAACACGACCCCCCATCATGTAAGAAGTCAAGTCGTACACGTTGCCATGGACGATGGCCCACTGGCGTTGCGTATTGATGCCTCCAATCTGAACAGGATACGTAGCTTGATTCTTGATGTCTACTGGGTCGTATCCCATAAATCCAATACGATAGTTACGACGAAGATAGATCATTTGTTCAAAGTACCAGTCCGGGCGATAGTCGTTTCTGAATGACCGGAAATCATGGTAAGCTGAATTGGAGTCTGTGATATTGATATGTGCATCCAATGTGACTTCTTTAGGTACAGTACCATCTATACCGTCGCATAAAGCAGATACTTGGACAGGAAACAAGTCACTAGCATCTTGGCCTGCGTATTGAAAGAGTGCGTTCGTAGGGATGACTTCAGATGCCCAATGTCGAGGAGAAAATGCGGTGAGATCAAACACTTCTCCACGGATCGAGATATAGGCTCCATCCTTATCGCTTCTCGCTTGGAGTTCAGATTGTGTGAACAAGTCTTGGTGAGGACACACAAGTTGGCCAAAGAAAGCAATAAACCAAATCATCGCTCCACAGAGCAACAAGATGAATCCACATAACGCCACTTTCTCTCTCCATGCCATTCGAATATCTGCTCGTCGCATGCCACATACACCACTCATCAGGCAACTGGGGATCCACCATGTCATCATCCATGTCATAATCACCCAACATCCTCTCGCCTTGCTCTTTTTTCGTTTCTGTTCAGGGTCAATCACAGGGGGAACATAGACTGGTTTGGTGACAGATGTCGCTCGATGTGACATCATTTCTTCGTCGTACATCAGCTTCTCACTATAGGCATGATGGATGCTGTCACCTACAGGAGAATCGATCGAGTTCATTTCTTCTTCGTACTCTACATAGTCATCTGAGGAGATCGATCCACCTTCCGTCATAGAACGACAAGAAGCGGGTGCAAGTTGTGAACACGCCTGGCTCATTTCATCTATTGTCTCTTCTTCAACTAAAAAAAAAAAAAAGAAGATTCTGTTTAACACAGGGCATTGTTCACTTTCAGAATCTATACTTTACTGAATGGAATGCCTTTTGCTATACATCTTGCTTTTCTTTGTTCTCTTTTTTCCATAGCTCGTAACTTGTTTTCCAAATAAGTCCAGGCAGTTTCTGTCAAATAAACCTTAAAAAAAAAGAATAAATGTTTATTTGCATACAGCACCCTGTACCCAGCTTACCTTTTCTTTATCATGCACCATCTTATTTTCATTCCAATGCAGAGCTGTTTCTAATGCAACGCATTTCTCTCTGGGTTCAGCATCCAAATCAACTGCGGTTGCATGAATCAAATCAACATACCTATCTGAAAATTCCTGTACTTCCATTTGAATCGTATACTCCATCCCCGCACGCTCAACCAACTGCATCAGATCAAACGTCTTTGCCTGAGCCACCAGCTTCTTTGAATCACACGAATGTGGTAACAACAAATCATTCGATCTCAAACACAGCACGAACCACGTTTTGGTCTGATGAAGTGTCTGGACGACTGTATCCACACTTTCTGTCATACTGGGGATCTTCTTCTTCTGCTGAAACAACTTGCACACCAGCGGATTGGTGGGTTGTTCATGGACAGACCCAAACAACGACACGAAATCCGCACACACACTCTCTGTCACTCGTGTTCCGAACTCCAAAGGCACATAACTGACTTGTCCTGTAAAATGCTGAATGGTGAACAAGTGATCGGGTGTCCACCCAAAACTCGTGTGACTGATCTGCTGTTTCAACAGCTCACCACACTTCTCAGGCCGGTCTGCACTTGTCTGGCCTAAAGTGACCATCACGCCATTCACCAACAAGTCCACACACTCATCATTGATCGTGAAGGCGGGTAGAGGCTTATTTCTGATCGCATACACTTCACTGTTCTTCTCGATCAACTGGTGAAGCATCAGATGGTGTAATCGTTCATTTGCATACAACGCGCAAAACTGGTCATACGATCCACACTGGATAGGACACGCACCTGGGAAATCCACCAGCCCGATCGAATTGGTGAATTCAGGTTTATTTAGTTTCTTATTCACAACATCGACCAGCCATGTGAAGAGCAGCGAATACAAACACTCGTTCAGAGCGTCCCGTTGCACACTCGCTTGGTCTGCATTCAAGAAGATGGTGGTGAGGTCTCGTTTGATCAGTTTGGTCTGATACGTCAAGCACGTCTCGAGGGACTTGGGTTCCACTCCCAACAAATCAGCAGCGATCTCCAGTTCAGCTGTGTTCTTGACAATTGCACTGTCTTGCATATTGGTGATATCATCCATAAACACCAGGTTGCCTAGATGCAGAATGGCCGCCACGATCTGTGTGAGCTGAGCCAGTGTGGATTTAGTGATCCCTAAAGACCTCAGCAACGTCTTGAGTTCGTTCAGCTTCTCTGTATCTTCCGCCACCAAACCAGGCGCACCCGCCAGTCGTGTGGCTTCTTTGGTTTTGAATAACAACGTGAACGAAGAAGGATCGGTCAAGTGGAGCATCGCTTTTTCGTCTGCTGTGGATCCATGAAGAATGTAATAAAAGATATGGAAGTTCCGTTCATCGCCATGGGTCTGCGTCACTCGGGACTTCTCCAGCATCGAGTCGTTGAATCTCGCACCAATCATGCGGCCTCGATCGTTGAACTGGAGCTCAAGGTGTTTTCCGAACCGTGAAGCGTTGTCGTTGATGACGGTTTTGGCGTGCCCGAAAGATTCGAGTGCGTTGTATGCTTTTTGAACAAGTTGTTGGATCTTGCTGGGTTTCTTAGGGTTACTGAGTGTGACGAGGTGGTAAAGTGCCCATTGATGCATTTCTGATTTCCCACTACCGCATAACCCGCTTGAAAAGAAGAAGCATTAGCAAAAAAAAAAAAAAAAAAGGAGTCCAGTTTCGATCGTCTTTACCTGAACACAATCGATTGGTCCGTACAGGTTCTTCTCATATGAAAATAGGCTTGGTTGACATGTTGAAATAAGTGGGCAGGTAGTCGATCTTTGCCTTCGGTGTTTTTGTATTCCGCCAGATACCTCTCACTGGTCTCTTGGATGGTCGTACGAGCATCTTTGTAGGGATTGACGACCACAAGTAAGGTGTGTCCGATACGAGTGTAGATCTGGTCTTGAAGGAACCGGTCTCGTAGGGTGGTCACTACGCTTTCTTCTGTTCTATTCTCAAGATCAGCCAAATCATCCACTGTGAAAGACATTGTGATCTAAACTAAAAAAGAAATAAAAAGGAATAGAATATAAAAAAGTGAATTATATACACTTTCAATAAAAAGGGGGATGTGTGCTCCTTTTTTTTCTTGTTAAGTGATACTCTTTTATTTATTTATTTATAAACAAAGAAGAGTTCTTTCTTTTTAAATTATTATTTACAAAAAATGTGGGCTCTGGTATAAAATATCCTTATTGGATGATCTGTGTACTCTGATAGACAGAGGTGGCCACTATATCATACATCAATGCTTCTGTTGGGAATGGGAATCTTACATATTGGTCAATAATAGAGAGTGAAGGGTTGAGTAAGGGAGGTTGGCTGGAGGATTGGTGGTCAGGTAAGGTTGATTTCTGCACTTCCTTCAGGTACTTCAGTATTTGGGTCTTTGCTAATTTAGAGGTGAATTCATCATCCGTTGCAATCAAGACCATGATAGAATCAATGGATTTGATTAATAATCTCGATGGACCTAATAGAAATCAGTTATCTCTGGTTATCTCTTACGTTTCTTCCAACTTACAGTAACAGTGGGAACCACTGGAATCCAGTTGTTGTGTGGCTAAGAGTACCATTTCAGCTGCGTACAATATCATGCTCATGGCTTTCTCTCGTAGTAGATTAGACACTAGGGAGTCTTGATTGATTTTGGGCTGGATATAACATTCTTGTATTTCCAATGTTAAGATATGGAAATGTAAACACATAATTAATTTAATATCGTCTGTTGTCTCTTCAATTAATTCCTTGGTGCATAAATAGGGTTCTTTAGAAAGCTTAAATTCATCTGGCAACTCATGCCACCATCTGATGGTGTCTTCTTCATGCATCATGATGTCCTCCAGGTTGAGTTCAACAGGATATCCTGCTGCTAACTGGAACCCTTGTCTCATCATTTTCTGTGACGACCGTTTACATGTGAATTGGAGTATAGCATTCAGCATCCTCAAATTGGTCTTTGCATAATGACTCTCATCTGGCAAGATATCCAGATCTACTCTCTGTGTTATCCCAAACCACATATCCAATAAATAATCATCATACGATCCAGTCACCGAAGCCACGACGATGGTCACAATTTCTGCTGCTAAGATATTCCGGTGCATGACTGCATACTTCACTCGGTCGTCCATGCCATACATCTGCCCTCTAGAGTAATTCGGATGATCTGTTTTCAATCCTCTTGCAATCATAATATTGATATCTGCCCACCGATGGCACTCGTTGATCCTCAGTGTCATGGCCATAAAGATCAGTATCAAATTAATCACAATCACCGACTCGAGTTCTTTTCCTGGTTCATCAAACATCTCCACCAACTTCTGCATGCACTTGCCGTAATAGAATTCACCCATATACCTCTTCTCGCTCATACTGTACTTCGCATGCTTACACGGTGTCGACAACACATGCACACAGATCGCCAACGTGATCGGATCGTCCAATGGGTTCGTGAGTGTCCGGTAATGCCGTCGATAAGACGGTTCATGAAGCAACGGCATGCATTCATGGATACACCTGAAATACGTATCCACCAATGCTTCTGTCACACTATGGTGCTCACTGAACTGAGTGATGCAGTACACCACCGGCTTGTTCTTTCGGTTATGCTCTTCTCGACTGATCTTCTTGATCACGTCCATGGCAGTAGAGAGTAAGCTGGGTCGGATCTTCTGGAAGACAAGCGAGGTTGTCCTGAACGTGTTTCCGAACGGAGAGAGATACCGGATCACACTGTGTCCGTAACTCATCAGTTCTTCAAGACTGGTGATCTTCGTGTTCAGGATGATCTCACCGTTCACAATATCGATGTCCCACTGGTAACTCTGTTGGTGGACAAGTTTTTCCATCTGCTGAAGCTCATGTTCGAGATCAGACGCTTGGTGTCGCATCATCTCCAGAAGTTCGATGTCTTCGTAGCTGATCTCAGGTTCATCGTCTGTCATGGGCAGACAGATTTTGTGGAGGTGAGTGCATCGAAGACAGGAGCTAGTCGGAATGGGTCGTTCACACTTTCTTCTTCGTTGCTTACAATCTAAATAGAAGAATGTGTTAGTTTCGACTGTGTGTCAGATAGAGAATAAGTACATTGACAAGGCTTCTTTCTGGTCATCAATAAAAAAGAGAGATAAAGAAAATAAATAATAATAAAAAAAGGGAAGGTAAATAAATCGATGTGGCGGGGTTTGAATAGTCGACTCATGACCAAAAGATAAACATCATTAGATATTTTGAACAAAAGCTTTTCATTCAAGTAGGCGAGTCTTTTTATCATTCAGTGGTTTATGTAGATCTGGCATTGGTATTCATTTCTCTGGCTTCTTGAGAATTCACGTTTATGAAATATAAAATATGGGTTGTAGTCACCAAGACCCATTATGAGAAAGGCATCCGAAGTCACGTTACCATTGTCCTTGGTATTTATATTTGAGAGGAACACTTTTTTTTTGCTTTTTTAATGTTAACTGCTTACCTTCAGTTATTGTCTCCTGGAAGCACACAACCACCTGAGAATGAAGAAGACGAAGAGGAATGGGAACAGACTCGATCATTGTCGTATTCAATATCACAAGCAGAAAAAGACATTATTTCCACTGTCAGAATCAACAGGGCAACAGGAACACGAGGTAAAATGACAAAACACATGTTGATCATCCCATTCTAAAAAAATGACGTATAAAGAAATGAAAGAGAATGTCTCAGGTGTTGTCTTGGCAATAACTACCATGGTAGCCAACTACTCACTCAGTTTTCCTATTGTGGCTACGAGACATCGACAACAAGCATTGGCCTATGCTCATAGTTACCTGAATGATACTCCGATGAATGCAGTCCATACACTCTATGCCACATATCAACAAGGAGGTCTCCGATCCATCTATCCAGGGTTCGGATTACGTTTATTGGGTCAAGCAGTGAGTGGTGGGTATGAACAGATCGTACAACGAGTGATGTCCCATACACCCAAACCTATCCGAACCATCTTTTCTCCTCTCTTGAACTTTGTTATCCATATACCACTCTATCCACTACACAGGAACGCCCTCCTGTATCGCATACAATCGAATGATACACAACTTATCCATAACTACCGAGATCTCTGGACACTCTATAAACATGATCTGGCCAGTTTCAGTCTGACACGTATAAGAGAACACAAGGACTCTGCATTTATACCTTGTTGCGTTGCTAATATCTTAGTGGAGAAGTTACTCGTCTATAACTACAGATGGATCTTCCAGTCACTGGTACCTAAGAAAAAGAAGAAGAAGAAAGCCAAAGAGAGTACGGTCCTGCAGACCTATTACTCTGAAATCACATGTGCCCTACTCAGTAGTATCATGACACGGACCATAGGATATCCAATGGATACCATCTTATTCAAACTGATGGTCCAGGACAGAGTGTTCTCAGAGAAGAAGTATACAGGCTTCTTAGATTGTGTGATCACTACATGGCAACAGGGAGGATGGAGAGCATTCTATCCAGGGTGGGGACCCGCCTTATTAGAGATAGGTGTGAGTTATATGGTATTAGAGACATCGTGGTGGATATATCGAGCTATTCAATGGAAATTAGATCATCCGAAAATAAAAGCCCGTAAATAAATGTTTATTTCTTATTTCTTTTTTTAGATCTTCTCATAATCCATCTTGGTCTCCAACTTCTTTGCATCTTGAATCTTTCTAACTGCCTTCATAAAATCTTCTTGAATACAATAATCACGTTCTTCTCTAATAGCAAACATGCCTGCTTCTGTACACACGTTTCTTAAATCAGCACCGTTGAATCCATCTGATAACTTCACAATGGCCTCGTAGTCTATGTCTCCATGCTTGGTGATATTGCCAGCATGAATCTTCATGATCTCTAATCGGCCTTGTTCATTGGGTAATGGAATCTCAATCTTACGGTCAAGACGACCAGGTCTAAGTAATGCAGGATCCAGTGTATCAGGTCTGTTGGTGGCCATGATGAGTTTGGTTTGACCGAGATAATCAAAACCATCCATTTGATTCAGAAGCTAAATGAGATTGAATGAGTTATATGTACATCTTTTGTTTCTTTTACTTACTTCCATCAGTGTACGTTGGATTTCTCTGTCTGCTGAAGTACCCTCTGAGAAACGACGTCCACCAATAGCATCAATTTCGTCCATAAAGATAATACAGGGTTCATGTTCCTTTGCATACCCGAACATCTCTCTAATCAATCGAGCACTCTCACCAATGTATTTATCTACAATAGCACTTGACACCACTTTAAGGAAATTGACCTGGAGTGTACTGGCTACTGCTTTTGCTAATAATGTCTTTCCTGTACCTGGAGGACCATAGAGTAAGACACCCTTAGGAGGCTTCACACCCACACGCAAGAACAATTCAGGGTTCATCAAAGGTAATTCAATCACCTAAACAATACATGAGTCAATCTGTGTGTCTATTCCTATTTTCAATCGATTCCTACTTCTCTTAATTCTCTTATCTGCTCTGATAATCCTCCAATACCTGCAAAACTGATATCTCCTGGATCTTCCATAGACATATTGTATACCAGAGGATCTACTTCACGAGGTAGAATACGCATAATAGTCAATGTGGTCATATCAAGTGCCACACGAGCTCCTTGTTTTAACTTTTCTTTGTCTACTGTACTACGACATCCAACCACATAACGAGGACCACTTGTGTTCTTCACAATGACTTGAGAAGAAAGTCAATAACCCACCGTGTCTATGCGTGTGTGTGTACTTACATCGTTCATCATCCAGTTGCTTCAATACTTCTCCTATCACTTGTCCCACACTCTGTAATGCCTTGATGTCGTCTTCTGATTTATCATATTCCTTATCAAGTGCTCTTAATGCCAAACGCACTGATTAAAAAAAGAAAAGAAAAAGAAATTGAGTCCCATGGCCTTATTCATCACTCTCTCTCAGTTTCTTTACTCTCTTTTAATTTAGCATCTAATTCACGGTGTTCAAGTAACTTTCTTCTGTATCCATTCAAGGCCTTTGTTTTGGGATCTTCACTCGGTTGACTTGACGACATTTTATTTTTTTTGATAAGAGAGAAAAAAAAGAAAAAAAAAAGAAAAAAGAGGAAGGGGGGACGCGTAACTCAAATAAAAAATAAAAAAATAAAAATTAAAGTGTCCGACGTCATCTTAATGAATCTAATCTTTTTTTTTTTTGGTCTTTTTATTTCAAATGAGGTCGAATGACAGGTTTCTCCTTATTATGGATCTGTGTGTCTGCACCAGGTATCTTCTTTGATAAACCCTTTTTTAAAAATAAGTGGTCAATCCCTAAGTGATGTGATTCTTTTACATTGTTTTTATTTACCATTTTATCAAAGACACATGTATTCAATGCACGTTCAGGTGTACGACAAGCATAGAATTCCTGATTGTTCTTCTCTAAACACTGCCAATGTGCCTCAAATTCCTTACCACAGTTCTCTCTAAGTTTAGAGATACTAATAGACAGATTAATGTTTGACGTGTGTTTCAAGAGAGTGGACTTACAGATCAATAGCACATCGTGTTACTTTTCTTCCTTCTTTAAGACAATGTTCGGGATGGTTGTTCTCGTTTTTACACATCATAAAGTCGTCGTTGTAAGGTTGACAGTATTGTCCAATAAAGAATGAAGCACTCTTTAAGGGTGCAGAAGTAGCACCTACTTCTTCTACTTTCAAGTCAGCTGGAAGTGGTGCAGATTCCACATATTCTGTATGTGTAAAACCGGTCTTTTGTTTGGCAGACATAGAATTAGTGTAAGGAAAAAGAAGTTGAATATAAAAAGAGGGGAAAAAAAATAAACAGCAAAAAAGAATTATTATATTATTATTTTTTTAGAAAAGAACAAGGAGTTGGATGTGACGTCGACATCCCTGATAGGAGTTTTAATTTATACAGAGCGTATATTTTTATTATTATTTATGATTGATGAAGTTGAAGAAGTGTAGTCAAGATATGCATATTGGTACGACGACTTTGTGTAATATATTCATCAAAAATAGTATGATAGTGGTGGGATAATTTTATGAATCTACTTACAGTTTCATCATCCATGATCTTCTTGTGCTCGCTGTCATATTGAAGGAGTTCATTCAGTGTCATGCATAGTTGGATAGGCTTCTTCTTCCCTTGAATCCATCGTAAGCAGTCTTCTGATTGGATAATATGTTCATGTCGTTTATGCATCACAAAGAATGGATCGAATTCAATCAATGTTCTTATTTTATCTGCATTCATCGCGTGGATGGTGAAGGATGAAGAATAAAGAGAGAAAGAGAATTTATTTTTTGATTTGTTTATTTTATTTAAGTAGATTACTTAATGTGGAGTACACAGTAACCACAGAATGCTTTCTTCCATCATACAGCATGGACTCTAATGAGCAAAATAGAAGCTTAATTGAGAAGAAATAAGTTGACCGCATATGAATTTACCTCTCACAACCGACGTGTCTTTCATGCATTGACAATGATTATGTATGTGGAGGGCAGATATCAACTTATCCAATTCATCCAGTGTAGATTTATTCATCAAGACCAGGTTATTCTTTGATATCCACTTCTCTCTTTCTCTCTTCTTCTCTGCTTCTCTGTTAGCCACCTCCATCTCGGCTAACTCCTTCTCGATCAACTCGTTCTCGGCCAACTCCTTCTCCTTTTCAGCCACTTTCTTCCATCCTTTGTCCAGTGCTTTCCTCTTTTCACTCAACAAGGCCTTCTCTCTCCTATCGGCACTCGTCTTTTTGTCGATTCCCAATATCTCTTTTTGTTGTGACTTCTTCTTCAGTTGTGTCTTCTTCAGTGGCTGCTGCATCTTCTTCTTCAGTTGCTGTACTTGCCCATCAATCACGTTTATCTTCTTCATCAGTCGAGGTAACTTATTCCTTATTTCATTCGCCTCTTCTGCCGTACTGTTCTTCAATTTGTTCTGGAGGAGGGTATGGTCATTCCTCAATATCCCCAGTCTTCTCACCTGTAATCGATGATTCCTTTCTTCTTCTGTTTCATCCAGAGTACAATTACGTGTCATTGAAGGGGAAAATGATAAACAGTGAAAGGGAATAGAAAAAAGAGAATGTTATTATTATTATTTTTATTTTTGGGGTAATTTCATTTGGTGCATCTGATCCAATAATTCATCCATTTGTACTGGCTGCTAAAATACACAGATAAATAAGGGGGAGAGTACAATAGGATCACGTTCCTACTTACTTGTGTGATCTTGAGGATGGCTTGATGGAACCGATACGCCTTTTCTTCCCTCGCCTGTTTCTTCTCTTCCATCTGGACGATCCACTGATGATTCTGACGCTGTAGCTATAAAAAGAGAGATTGGAAAAGAAATGAAAGAAACAAACCAAATGAGCCACTTACGGATTCGTATTCTGTCTTGAGTCGATGGTATTCTTCTTCTTTTTCGTGACAAACAAGTCCTCGTATCACTTGTTTGGGGGTAGGCAAGATCCGTGTGTCTATCCGTGGCCGCCCTTCTGCTTCTTTGATGCACTGATCCAACTCATCCATAGCTTCATGAAGACGACGGTCTTGAAATTCCTGCATAATCAGGATCTGTGATCACGATGAGTAACATCAAGAGACATCTCTCTTTCTTTCTCTTACTCTTAATTGAGATTGGAAGTAACATTTTCCTTGTTGAAGTGCATTGTTGATCTCTTCCTCATGGGAAGGTAAAAGACGATTCAGAGTGGACAGAAGATGCTTCAAACTATGCTTTCATGAGTTAGAAACAGTGCTTGTTTGGTTTTTCTATTTCTTCTATTTTTACTTCATTCTTTCACAGCTCAAGTCAAGCCATTTATCTACTAATCTCTCTAATCGATCATAAGAACTTTTCATGTTTATTTATCAAAAGGGAAAAAGAGAAGAAGAAGAAGAAGAAAAAAAAAAAAAGAGGATAGGGGATAGAAATAGACCGCTTTCCCTATACACACACACACACACGTATTAAACATAGACACCTGCTGCATTGGAAGCAAAGATAGTACCGAATCCTAATAAGATAGAAGCCATGAGAGCAGTCTGTACTTGCTGACTCAAAGGAGTCTTGCTACTTTGACTAAAAAAGAGAGTTCAAGTTCATTCTGGAAAAGATGATGTGTCACTACTTACATTGCAAATGTGCCTGCTGTGAATAGCCCACTGGACAGAAGGAAGAGTGCAAAAAGAGAGTAAGTAGAGACAGGTATCCAAGTAGATACAGGAACACCTTGATTCCAATCCTCCTAATACATAGTCAGTGTCTCTTCTCTTGTTCTTTTATTTATTTATTACCAGTGCCGTCATTAATTTATTTTTTTTTAAAATAAAAGGGGGTTTATTTATTCATTTATTTTTATTTTTAATTCCTTTTTACCCCAACACCTTATGTCATCAAAAGAACTCACTTGGTATACTCACCCTACGCTGTTATGGGCCGTCAAGTCCACTGCGATCAACTTCATTCTTCCTTTCTTTAATGGCATCATGCTCGGATTTGGTGAGATATTTGCAAATGAATTGATATTCAAGTATGGCTGGTTTGGATTCAAGAGAGCAAGTATGGGAATCCAGGCCATCACAGCTACAGCCACCACAGATTATAGAAAGACGTTGGATTATGAATTGAAGAGACGAGACTAGTCACGTGATGTTTATGAAAATAAATAAAAACTTTTTTTTTCTTATTTTTTTTTCCTTCTTTTGTTTTTTTTTTCTTTATATCTTTTTAAATTATGTCTTATGGATGGAACAGAGAACAAGCGGGTAAAGAGAACCCATCACTTTTCTTTTTGGATGATCCTTAACACCTTTTTTTTTCAGTAGCTCCATCAGCAGCTGAATTAGCTAACTCATTCTTGAATTCAGTGGGTCAAGAACTTCATGCCAGTGACTACACTCACGACCAAGGTAAACTATTTTTTTTTTCTTTTCTTCCTTGTCTTTTACACACGAGCATTAGGTCGATATGGAGAAGAATACACCGATGATTACCGTAATAGTCGCCCAGACATGAAACGAGAGAAACTGATGGAGAGACGTCGTAGCCGAGACCGATACACCGAACGTAGTCGAGAAAGCAGCCGCCGCCACCGATCGAGAGAGCGTAGACACAGAAGCAGCCGAGACGATTACCGCCGACGCCGCCGTAGCCCCAGTCCTCGTCGAAGCAGTCGTCGAGAAGATGAGGTGATCCCACTCAGTCAACGAGAACGTAAGCTTCATAATTGGGACATGGCACCTGCAGGTATGGAAGGCATGACAGCCGAACAAGTCAAGATGACCGGCTTGTTTCCTTTACCTGGTCAAGTGGTGGGTACACGTACACCACAGTCGTTCCAGCCTCCTCCCGATCACGCCATGACGGCATCAGCGGCTGCAGCGGCTGCTATCTTACACGACGGGTCCAGGTTACGAGTGACGCAAGGTGCAGCAGGTCCCGTCGCTTTGAACGCGACACTAGCAAGACAAGCAAAACGATTGTATGTGGGCCAAATCCCATTTGGCATCGAAGAGAAACCGATGGCCGATTTCTTTAATGAGACAATGGAGAAACTGCATATGGCAGATACCACACCTGTGTTGTCTGTGCAGATCAATCATGATAAGAATTACGCTTTTGTCGAGTTCCAGACGCCAGAACAAGCAACGGCCGCCATGGCATTTGACGGTATCATGTTCCAAGGACAACAGTTGAAGATACGTAGACCAAAGGATTATCAGCCTCCTGTGAATGGAGAGTATTTGGATACACCACCTATTCAGCTACCCGGCTTGGTGTCTACCAATGTACCAGATACACCAGATAAGATATTCATAGGTGGGTTGCCGACTTACCTCAATGACGATCAGGTCGTGGAGTTGTTGAAGTCGTTTGGTGAGTTACGTGCGTTCAATCTCGTGAAGGATTTGGTCACGGGTGTGTCCAAGGGGTTCGCGTTTTGTGAGTACGCTGATCCGTCAGTGACTGATTTGGCGTGTCAAGGGTTGAATAATATGGAGTTGGGTGATAGGAAGTTGGTGGTCCAGAGAGCCTCGGTAGGTGCCAAACATGGGTTGGTGCCTGGAGAGATTCAGAGTCATAATGCTCAGTTGCATGCGGTTGCTGAGTATTTACCTACATCGGGAGCAACAGAGGATGATGCAACACGTATATTACAGCTCATGAATATGGTCACACCTGAGGAACTAGAAGATGATGATGAATATCAAGGTAAATAGTGAAGAAAGGGTAGAAGAGGAGAAAGGGGGAAGTGATTATTATTCATGATGTTTTCTATAGATATATGGGAGGATATTGCAGAAGAGTGTTCCAAATTCGGTACTATTAGAGATATGAAGATTCCCAGACCTAATAGAGACTATGCTGTACCTGGATGTGGATTAGTAAGTGACCTTCCTCATATCCTTTATTTATTTTTTAATTCTATGTCAATAGATATTTGTAAGATATGAAACAAAAGAACAAGCATTGGAAGCATTACGTGCATTAGCAGGCCGCAAGTTTGCAGATAGAACCGTGGTTGCTTCTTTTATAGATGAAGAGAACTACTTATCTGACAACTTTTAATGTGACTGTGTATATTTATTTGTGTTTATTTATTTTTTTTTTGGAAAGAAGGGGAAAATAAGATAAATAAAATAATTTGGGAAAAAAGAAAAAAGAGCTTTTCACTTCTTTCAATGGTGTCTGCCTATGATAAAGGATTTAACCAAAGGTTCTTTACACCATCAAGAGGTATTCATATCAACATCAACACTGACCCATTTCAACACCGAATTCAACCTTATCTACAACAACTGTGGCAAGAAAGTCGAGGGCATTATTACTTGAGTGTATCTAAACGACGCCTGATACGTCGATACCATAGGTCCACTTGGATTGAGTTTGGTGTCCTTGGACTCGGTGTTGTGTCTTGTTGTCTTTTGTTGTTGGTTCATGTCGGATTCTTCAGTGGCAAGAAATACCAGGACTGGCAGCAAGAACATACCGTATTGGAAGAAATCGATTTACTTGCTCATGTGTATCCAGATGAAGGTCGGTCACAAACAACAGCTATTGTGCTTGTATCGCATCGAGAACAAGATATAGAAGGGGTTATTCGAGAGCTGTGTCCGTTGGATATGTTTGCAACAGTTGTTATTTGGAACGATAATACATCATTCACTGTACCTGAGGTAAAGAAAAAAAAAAGCTTTCTTTTTAAAAAAAGAGGATGGGTATCAATTCTTATTACAAAAAAAAAAGATGCATATCGATGGGTGTTCACCGAAGAGATTGGTGGTGGTGAATGCACCTGTGACCATGGGATTAGGAGCACGGTATCATGCTTGTAAAACATCAAAAACACCGTACTGTTATTTCCAAGATCAACCATTGGGATATACGTATTTGAGAAGTACGTATGCTAATTTCCTTAAATCACCTTATTTGATACACAGTCAAGCAACTCATCACCAGGCTTATATTGATTCACAGTTCAGATACTGTTTCTCGAATGAAGGTAAAATAGATGTATCCAGCCACTCCCTGAGGATACTTATCCCCTTATTTCAGAAGTAGATCTACATGCGTGTTATATGTCGATGGGAACAGGTACATTTATAGCGAAAGAGATGGTATCTCAATTCATGGACCATTACGATCAAAGTGCAGTCGTAGATGACTACGCAGACATTTATTTCTCTATATTTATAAACGAGAAACCTTATTTATTGGATGGAAATGGGGTCACTTACTCACCACCTGATTCTAAATCACTAGAACACATAGTAAGTGTGCTTATGGTTATTATTTTTCATGAAATCTAACACCATAAGAAGTCCATCGGATTGAATGTGTTGTTTCAAGATCTGTTACTGGATGAACAAGTAGTGAAGATCACACCTTATATCGAGAGTACTTCAATAGACAGAAATGCAAGATCTTCATGTGCAGATGATAGATGTTTATTCTTGACGAACAAAGATATCTTGCCTAAAATGGAATATTTCCTCTATCTACCACCACTTGATGTGGATGAACATACCCTTATACACGATGAATATGTACACCAGTATCCACCCCATTCTTATTCTTATGCAGTCGATAGGAATGAATCAACATCATGGGAATCCATAGACAGTAAGCATGTGTGTGTTGTGTCATGACAACTGTTTTTTTTAAATTTAAAAAAATATATGATTATTCTCTTTAGATATTCATGCTGGAGATTATATTGGACTGGATTTACTCATGCCGATGCGTAATTCATTAAAATACCGATTTGTAGTACGCCACCCTTATGTCTATAGGACAAGTCTCAACTACCAAATATCCTATGATGGATCATTATGGGTAAACATAATCTACATTACTCCTGTGGACACACGCTAACCCAACTCACAACAGATGGACCTATACCCTCCTCCCATGCCCCAATGTCAATCTGTGGAAACAGATGCTAGTTTATTAGAATGTCAATTCATAGTAACAGAAAAGGGTTATCGCTATATACGACTTGAAAGTCAGAAAGACCTCGACTTTGGGTTCAATGTCTATGAGTTCACTTTTCAAGCCAAGGTGAAGAAAGATGCTCAAGGTCAATGGGTGGATTTTGATGACCATGGCATTTTATATATAAAAGAAGATGCATAAATAAAGGGTATACTTTTGTTTTAGATGGATTGAATAGAGAATTCTTCTTCCTCGAGAACAAAAGACGGATCTTCATCGGATGAATCAAAGAAATCGGCGTGTTCGTGGTGAGGTGAGGTGGGTGTGTGGTAGGTGTCTTTGTAGGGAGTGGTGGGGAGATCAGGAGATGGCTTTGGGGGTGTGTCCGGGTCAGGGGATCCGTAGTAGTTGGAGGTCTCTGTGTAGGATACTTGGGAGTCTTCTGGTGATTCGTCGGTATAACAAACAGGTTCGGGTGATCTGTGTACAGTAACTGGTTGTTCATCTCTGTAAACAGTGAATGGTTCTGGTGATTCTTTATTGAAATCAGTTAATGATCCTGTGGGTGAATCATCTCTGTAGACTGTGAATGATTCTGGTTGTGGTGTTTCATCTCTGTAAACAGTGAATGGTAGCGGTGATTCCTCTTGTTGTGAGTTATCGACATACACAGTGAATGGTGGCGGTGATTCCTCTTGTTGTGAGTTATCGACATACACAGTGAATGGTGGCGGTGATTCCTCTTGTTGCGAGTTATCGACATACACAGAGAATGGTGGCGGTGATTCCTCCTGTTGTGAGCTATCGACATACACTTCAAACGGTAATGAATCATCGTCTTGCCCCTTTTCCTCATTTGTTTCTTGTGATTCGCTTTTATCACGCAAGTGAAGTGTGAGTCGAGGTGGAGGCAGTTGTCGATTATCATAGATCACTCGCAATCCACTCGATGAAGTGGAGGGTGCTGTCACAGGAACACACGCATTCTCATTAACGCGTACATCTCGTGTGTGACTAGGTGATTCGTCTTGACTGATCTTCCTGCTCTTGACTACTTTTACTATTGGAAAGAAAGAATCTATCTTTGTATTGGAAGTCTCTTCTTTTGTTGTTTTCTTAGTGGTTTTCTTAGTGGATTTCTTTTTCTTAGCTGTCTTCGCCATAATAAAAAAAAACGGGGAACTTTCTTTTTTCCTCCCCCTTGACGCGGAGAGAGAGAGAGATAAAAAAAGAAAATAAACAAACCAAAACTATTTCATAACGGAGGTTGAAATCAATGAAGAGTCACAATGGAACACATATAAAACATAGTATTATTTATTCTAGTTGGCAAAAGCAGAAATACCAGTAATGGCCTTTCCTAAGATCAATGCATGCACATCATGTGTTCCTTCATAAGTATTGACTGCTTCTAAATTAGCAGCATGACGAATAATATGATATTCATCGGAAATGCCATTTCCACCCAACATATCACGACACTCACGTGCTATCTGAATAGCCTTTCCACATGAATTTCTCTTGATCATCGAAATCATTTCAGGAGCCAATTCACCTTCATCCTTCAACCTGCCTACTTGAACACAAGCCTGGAGACCAATGGCTATTTCTGTATTGGCATCAGCCAGTTTCTTCTGGATCAATTGGTTTGCAGCCAAGGGTCTACCGAACTGAGATCGTTCAAGAGTATAGGTACGTGCTTGTTCAAGACATGCTTCAGCAGCACCCAATGCACCCCAACTGATACCATATCGAGCATTGTTCAAGCACCCAAATGGACCACCGAGACCTTTGGCGTTGGGTAACATGTTCTCAACAGGGACCTCGACATTGTCCATCATGATCATACCGGTGATGGAAGCACGGAGAGAGAATTTACCTTTGATGACAGGAGCATCGAGACCAGGCATGCCTTTCTCAAGTACGAAACCACGGATCTTACCTCCTTCGTCCAAGTTCTTGGCCCAGATCACAAAGACATCAGCAATAGGGGAATTGGTGATCCATGTTTTGCTGCCGTTCAGGACATAGTGACCATTGACTTTTTTGGCAGTAGTTTCCATACTGCTGGGATCAGAACCATGGTTAGGTTCAGTTAAACCGAAGCAACCAACAAGTTCGCCTTTGGCTAAGAAAATGAAAATAAAAGTTGAGTCGGGGCAAAAAAAAAAAGAAAAAAGAGAGGGGCCCTATTTTTTTTTTACCTAAACCGGGGAGGTATTTTTCCTTTTGGGCATCAGTACCATAAGCATGAATAGGATGCATCACTAAAGAAGATTGAACAGACATAGCAGAACGATAGCCCGAATCCACACTTTTGAAGAAAAGAGTTAAATAGCATTCAAGTGTGTTCTTTCTCTCTTTATCTTACCGTTCTACTTCACGGGCACTTAATCCATAAGCAACGGAAGAAACACCAGCACAACCATAACCATCAATTGTAGATCCCAAGAATCCAAGTTCACCCATTTCACTCATGATTTCCCTATCAAACTCTGGATATAAAAAGTCAATGACGGTGTTATCATCTCCTTTTTATTGCAACTTACTTTCATTACGATAGGCTTGAATGACTCGGGGTAAAAGACGTTCCTGACAATAATCTCTGACAGAATCACGTACAGCTATTTCTTCGTCTGTCAATAACCTCTCTAAATTCAAAGGATCTTGGTAATTGTATTTCACAAA
Source organism: Pilobolus umbonatus (assembly GCA_025528865.1). Lineage (NCBI taxonomy): Eukaryota > Fungi > Mucoromycota > Mucoromycetes > Mucorales > Pilobolaceae > Pilobolus > Pilobolus umbonatus. The sequence goes on from JAIXMH010000027.1 coordinate 317,507, forward strand.
TGCCTTTGTAGCCATAGAACGGCCCATGAAACGAGACACCACCAGCTTGGAAGTAGAAAGCATAGGAAAGAGAGAGAGAGTAAAGAAAGAAAGAGAAGAGAGGAAATAATATAAAAAAAAAACTCTCTTTATATCACACACAAGTTTTTTCCCACCTTCATGAATTAGGAAACATTGTACGATGAGAGGTTTACTAATAAATTTCATTTTATTTTTCAATTTCAGTAATTCCATACACACCCTATTAACAATTTCTTCAAATAGTCATAATCAGGTCTATCATAAAACCTTAACTTCCTTGTATACTCTATAAACCCCACAAGACCCTGAGGCACACATAACTGATCCAATTGGATTTCTTCTTTCATCGACCTCAATCGATCCCATCCAGACCTTGGATTGCGTGCAGTGATACCTGACCAGGGTAGATCTGATAAGATCAGATCCAATAAGACGTACCCTAGACTCTCCATGTCGTCTCTTCGTGAAGGTGTGTGTCCTCGGTGGACATTCAATGAAGCGTATCGGGCCGTACCTGTTTTCCATTGAATCGGTTTCTTGCTTTCATTAAACACCCGGTGTGTTTTAGGGTGTCTCCACCAACAAGCAAGGCCGAAATCGACAATCGACAGGTGACCTGGTTGAGAAAACAAGAAATTATCGGGTTTGATGTCTCTGTAAATAATGCCTTGATCATGAATGAACTCAAGACAAGAGATCTTTCATGGGTTGAGTGATGAATATTGATTTTATTTTTATTTTTGTTTTTACCATTTGACATCCTAATGCAACGGCCATTTCCATGGATACTTTATGAACTGTTTGTTGAAATTGTTTCAGACTTGTACCCAATAAATCAATCACTAAGCAGTTGTATTGATCCTTTTGGCCAAACCAATGGCATTGAGGAATACAAGCTAAAAGAGAGAAAGTGTTTGAATGGTGATAAGAAGCGAAGAAATGGAAACACATACGTCCTCCTGCTAGTGTTCGATACATCATGTATTCATGACGTAATTGAGGATAATGGCTCTCCATGGGCTCTCTTTTGAGTGCATAGTATTGACTGGACTCTTTGTCCCGTACTGTAGAAGAGTGTGAGTAAGCATACGATGCATGTCTTCTTCTTACCCTTGAATACTTCTCCAAAGCATCCTTCTCCTATCTTGGATTCCACTATCCATTGTCCACCCACAATAATATCCTCTTCTGTCTCCATCATGGACTCTATTACAAATGTCCTTTCTCTTTTGACAGTGAAAAGAGAAGGAATTTTCCTTCTTTTATTGAATGCAGTGTGTGTGAATAGTGAGGATTGATTTTAGTTTGAAGAAAGAGAAAAGAGATAAAAAGAAGGGTTGTTTTTTTTTTAATTTTTTATTGGGTGATATTATTTCTCGTTTATGCAATTTCAACCCACTATGAATCTAGTCAATGGAGTGCCCCTACATGGTAATTACACATAAGTCACATGCACTGTGATTGGATAACGAGAAATAAGAGATTATTCCCAACTCCATCATGAATACCCTCTCTTCTTCTTTTTTCTTTTTTTTTTTTCTTCTTTCTTTTCATGATCCAAACAAGCGTTCATTCCCCCATGTTAAAGTCAATAAGACCCGCTTCCAGCTACTCTCGATCGACTCGAGTATTGGAACAACTCCAAGAGACGTTGGAGACCATCCAAAATGACATAGAAACCACCAAACACCAAGTAAGTCTAACCTTTTTCTATGTATTCTCTCTTATTCAACCAGACTGTAGTTGGAAATTGCTAGGGAGCAGAAAGAGCAAAAGGAAAAAGAAAACGAGACATTCATCGAATCGAATAAACAACTCCGAGCAGATATCCAAGAAGTGATGCAAATCCTCGAAAGTAAACAACAACTGCTGGATTCCACCAAACAAACGTCCCAAGACACAGAGACCAAAGTCAAGTTACTCAAGGACGAAGCCATGATGGCCCGTAAGGAACTCGAAGGTCTCAAGCGCCGTGAACACTCGATCGAGAAAGAACGGCACACGGTCGCACTCCAGAAAGAGAAGCTGGCTCAACTCAGAACATCGCTCGCTCAATCCGTGGCTCATTGTCAGCAAGAGTTCGAGAAGGACATGGAAGCCATGACGGTCGAGCTCGAGTGTGTGGGTGCGAAACTCGATAAGATCCTGCACGTCGATGTGGTCAAGGTGGTCACCAAGTCCATACAGAAGCAAGCGAAACAGCGACAGTTGCTCGTGGAGGAGATGACCCAGATTCAGTCCGAGCTGGACGAAAGCAACCAGAGTTTGATGGCTTATTTGAAAAATGAAGTCGAGAGTTTGAAACAGCAGTTGGTGTTTGAGGATGTCGTGAGTGAAGTGAGTCATTGTAAAGAAGAGTTTCAGCAGCTCATGACAAGAATACAAAAGAATGCCGTGTTGAATTAAAATAAATAAATAAGCATGTGACTGTTTATACCCACCCACCCTAAATACCCTTTTTTTTTTTTTCTTCTACTTTTTTCTGTTCTTTTCAAAAACGGTCATTATGGGATTAGCTGGTCAGAAAGATAAACAACGTATAAGTCAGGACCCAAATAACTTGTTCTGGAGTAAAGATGAATCCAAGTTTGGGTTCCGTATGCTTCAGAAGATGGGATGGGCACCTGGAAAGGGATTAGGAGCGAAGGAAGATGGAAAACAAGATCATGTGAAGATTCGGTTGAAGGATAATACGTTGGGTGTTGGAGCTACAAAGAAGAGTATTGATAATTGGTTAGGAAATACAGATGCATTCTCGAGATTACTGGCTGGATTGAATTCAGAGACCAGCAGTGTGAATGGGTCTGATGAAGAAGAAGGAAAGAGAAAGAGAGAGGATGATGAAGACGACAAGAAGAGTAAGAAGAAGAGCAAGAAAGAGAGGAAGGAGAAGAAGGAGAAGAAGGAGAAGGAAGATGAAAAGAAAGTAAAGAGCGAGAAGAAGAAAGAGAAGAAAGAGAAGAAAGAGAAGAAAGAGAAGAAAGAGAAGAAAGAGAAGAAGAGTAAAAAGGAGAAGAAGAGTAAAAAGGAGAAGAAGGGTGAGACAGAAGAAGTCATTGTAGAAAAGACAACTGTGATATTACGAAATGCGTAAGTTACTTAAGATTGACACACACATGGATGTCTAATGATTGTTTATAGTCATCGCAGTAAATTCCTTCGTGCTAAGCGAATGGCCTCTTCTGGAGGAGATCAATCTCGCTTAAATGAGATCCTCGGCATAAAATCCACATTATAGAAACATATTATTCCCTCTTTAGATAAAGACACACACACACACACACACACACTTTATTATGATTGTGCTTGAGAAATAGCCGCCTTGTATGCTATTCTTTCACGTATCTTGGCTATCACAATGGGTGCGGGTAATGGAGTATGATGAAGTTGATAATAAGTTGCAAGTACAACAGAAGGTTCTTTGATACTATTCTCAAATATCTGAATGAGTTGAATGAGTTCCCCTGATTTATAATACTGAGTTTTATCTAAACAGATGGGATGAGTACACACGCACATATCTATTTGCTTTACTCACCTTCTAATATACTGAGGATATCTATGAAGAGTACACTGTCAAAGTGTGGTAATAAATGGACACTCTTCATTAACTTGAGCGATAATCTAGACGCATTTGTATAATCCTTTGAATTCAAGTGAGTCTTGAACTGATTGTAATCCATCAAAACAGCATATCGACTACTCTGTTTCAATGCACTATCCATGACTACCTCCAGTACTGCTTCCTTCTCTTTTAAGTACTTATTCATGATCACTTCAGCCATTCTGTCCAATGAACTTGTATCTAATGCTTTTCCGTACTGAATCGTAGCTAGTTTCCATTCTCCTTGTCTCTCTAATTGGTGTCCCATCATTTTACGTACCAATCTTTCTGTCTGAGGCAACTGGTAGCGTATACATAGTTTGACCATACTTGATAATGTTTCCAGCTCTTTATTCACAAACGAAGGATCATTGAGTAACTATGATTCAATAAGAAGGTTGTTAAAAAAGCAAAGTTGTCTGTATGTTCTATATATTTACCCTGATGATCCACGATTCATTTTGGCATGCACTCAAATAAATCACTGCTTCTTCCCACAAATCCTGTTCATGAGCTATGGTCAATGCATAATCCTCAATTGTATAATAGACAGGATCCAAGATCTCTTGATCAACCACTTTTGCACCGACTGCAATCAACGCATACCCTAGATGTGCCTGTAACCATGGTCCCATACACGCCAACGCTTCTTCCAAGTACCCCATCATCAGATACGCATACACTTGGTTTTCCTTGTCCATGTATCCTCTCGCTTGTGTATACTCAGCCAAGCTCCTCGCGTTCATACTGGGTCTACTGTAGTTGATGATCGCCACGATCGATTCAAAGTAACTTCCCATACTCCAGATCGCATCTTCGTTCCCGCTCAAAATCAAGAACAAGCCGACCAGATCCGGATGGACATCATCAGGTACGTGTGAGTAGTAGTGTAGGGTATCCAGGACGGTCTCATGCCACACGAGCCATGGCATCGTCTCCTTACTTTCGATCAGATCGATCAGTGTATGGACCATCCCCTGTTCGTGGGTGTTCAAGTGGAGAGTGGAGAGTGTGTCGATCACTTCTTGTGTGTGGCCACGAAGCAAGTGGTGTTTGAGAAGTGTCCATGGGTCTCCAGAGGGTGTAGGGTCGATGGATTCTAACCAGTTTTCGAGGTCGAGGTGGGAAGGCTGGAAGTAGAGGATATAGCATAAGTCCCAGATGGGAATCCAAGGTTGAGAAGGAGGGTAGGATGAGAGTAGGTCGATGAGTGAAGGGTACCAGTCGACAGAAGAACTGACAAAGAAAGGAAAATGTTAAAAAAATAGGGTAGCTGATGAAAGATCTTCTTTTTTACTCTGTGATGTCTGTGTCCTGTTTTGATTGTTGTATAAGGCGAATGAATAGATCACAGGATGAACGTGTAAACTAATAAAAAGAACAAAAGTCAGTTGTGCATAAGAAAAGAAGTGGGTTGATCTGTTGTACTTGGTGGAGAGTGATGGGTTCGTTCATGTGATGTTGATTAATGTAGTGCTGAAGTGGATCCAGTTCTTCTTTCACTGAAGACACATCAGATAGAGTGTCATTATCAGACTAATGAGGAGAGAAAAAAGGGTTATTTATGTGTTGATTAAGTGGAAGTTGCTTTTTGTTTACAGTGTATGCATCAGCCAACAAGCCAAATGGATTCGTCATTGAATTAAAAAGAAAATAAATAAATAAAAAGTTTTAAAAAGAGGACGTTCTTGTTTATAGGTGGAGTTTGAAATTGATCTCTTCTTCTTCCCTTTCTTTATGACAGACCCCACATTTCCTGCTCCCACTTATCGAAACACACTCGACTCAAGGTATGAGAAATCCATACGCCGAGTGGCTTCTGCTCCTATTTCAGGTGACACTGTTCGAGTGTGTAGAAGAACGTATTCATCAGCTAGCATGAAGATAAAACAAGTACAAGTGGGACCCAGTAGTTTTCAGAAACTGAGGATGTTGGGAAAAGGAGATGTAGGCAGAGTGTATTTAGTAAAGAACAAATCAACAGACAAATTATATGCGATGAAAGGTATTGTTCACTTATTAGAGAGAATTATGTGTTTTGTTGAAACTTTTATCCTACAGTACTTTCAAAGAAAGAGATGATCAAGAGGAACAAGATAAAGAGAGCATTGGCAGAACAGGAAATACTGATGACATCCAACCATCCATTTATTGTTACCTTATACCATTGTTTTCAGAGTCAAGAATACTTGTATTTTGTGATGGAATACTGTATGGGCGGTGAATTCTTTCGAGGTGTGTGTGTGTGTCAACAGAAGTCTTGTATACTCGTTATTCACACCATTATTTTCTTAGCACTCCAGTTGAGGCCTGGGAAGTGTTTGAATGAGGAAGGAGCTAGATTTTATGCAGCAGAAGTGACAGCTGCACTTGAATACCTTCATTTACAAGGACATATCTATAGAGACCTAAAGCCAGAGAGTAAAGAGTATATGATATATGCGCATATACGAATCAAACATAATCATTCTCTTTTTAGATATTCTATTACATCAAAGTGGACATATCATGCTAACCGACTTTGATCTGAGTAAAGGATCCAGCCCACCTGGTGATCCAGGAATCATCAAATCAAAGAACCGTAAACAAGTAAGAGTAGAGGATAAGGCGAGAAAGGTCCATTCTATTCATTCTCTAGCTTCTTCTTCTAGCCTCCTACCATCAACACAAGGAAATGTGTGGGTGAATTAAGAACCAATAGCTTTGTGGGAACAGAAGAATATATTGCACCTGAAGTCATTAAAGGATGTGGACATACAAGTGCAGTCGATTGGTGGACATTAGGCATCCTTATCTATGAAATGCTCGTAAGTCCTTGATTAAAAAACTACTTTTATACTACCAACTGACTTCCCCCCTCCTTACCTAGTTCGGTACCACTCCTTTCAAAGGGAATGGACGTCAAATGACATTCACGAATATATTAGATCGACCCATCCAATTCCCTCATCCTGTGAGTTATCAAACAAGACACTTAATACGTCAATTGTTACAGAAAGATGAACGATGTCGACTCGGATCCCGTGCAGGCGCGGCTGATATCAAAGAACATCCATTCTTCAAGCCCATCAATTTCGCCTTACTCAGGCACATGACACCACCCATTGTGCCTGTTCCATCCAATGGACTGGATGCCATCAACTTCAGAAAGGTAGATGATGATGATAGTCTGGATCTAGAGAATGAGCATGTCATGATAGCTTCTGATCCATTTGAGAGATTTGATTCATGTAAGTGTACATAAATAGCATAGAAAGAGTTCATTATTATTTATCTTTTTTATTAGTGACATTGTATCATAAAGGGGATTCAGACACTGACTGATTTTACAGGTGTTTATCCAATATATTCAATACCATTCTTCTTCTTAATACAATCATATCATCCTGTGTAAAATCAAATGGTTTATTGGCACTTAATCGTTCTGCATAATAACAAGTAAATACTCCACAATCAGACATGTTCTGTTGCAGTGGAATATCCTTGGGTGTGCTTAGTGTCCATCCAGATACATCGTATTCTTGTTTCTTCTTATCCTTGTGTTCTTGTTGTAGGTATTTCAAGAGCAATGACAGTGTATGGTCATGGTTACCACCGAGTGAGTCATATACACTGATTGTCTTTCTCTTCATATCAATGACACCTAATGTCCAATGGTATGACTGGTTGATGGGGATCAATAATAAATCTTTGGTGAATATATCAACCTGCGAATCATGGTGTGAGTGATAGTGTATAGAGACATACAGAGATAGTTACCCTCTTTGTCCATCTTCTCACTTTATCGTATCCATGTTCTCTTAGTGCTGAGCAGAAGAATGTGGTATAACAATGTACACTGGGTAATTTCTGGTTCTTCCATTGTCTATCCGCTATCAACTCAAAGTAATAATTGATGATTTCATCATTCAACCATGTTTCTGGATACAGTCGATAGATGTCTTTGTATTCCAAATAAGCTGATTTGTACTCTGATAAGAATCCGGATTGTCCTTTCCTTAGTGTCTTTGATACTCTGTCCTCTTCTTCTTCTGTGAGATCAGGTATGGATGGAACATGTAAACCCACTACTTCCTTCATAATGAGTGAATAACCCATGTGTATTCAAGGATCTCTTCTTTTTGTTTTTACTTACTCTGTTGATATCATCTTCTACGTCCAAGATCTTGTTATTTCTTGATAAGTTTATCAGTACATCAACACCTGTCAGTTACTCACTTACTTGTTTACGTTGAGATAGACTGAAGAGTCGAAGTTCGTTCATTCCAGTCACTAATTCATCCCATGCTTCGGTATCTTTCTTCTCATCATCTAAAATAACCATCAGTCGTTCACGCTGTCTCTCATTTTATGTGTCTTTTACCCATTCTCACTTTCTTTGATTGAAGCGAAGGTTGTTTGAAATCAGAAGGAATGGTCCGAGCAAGAGGTTTAACACGCATAAAAGAAATAAAATAGAAAAAGGAAAGGAGAGGGAAATAAAGATGAAAATACAAATAAAATCATTGGTTGAACTCTTTCTTTTTTATTTAGAATGATTATTTATGCTTCTTTGGGTAGTTTCATAGTAGATGATATCCACTATGCTGATGGTCATAAAGTCCATGGTATAATTGGAGGAGCAGGCGTCTATGCTATCTACGGTAAAAAGAGAGAAAGAGAGAAGATACTCTTTTTAGATTAACTCACTTGAAAAAAAAAAAGGTATGCGAGTATGGCTACCTCCTCCAGACTCTCAACAGATAGGCTACGTACTTCATTGTGATCCTACTTATGCCACTCTACTAGACACACTCAATATATCACTTATCAAACACACCCACCCCTACACACCCCGTGGGCTGAATGTATTTGATACAGAAGGACACCGGACCTTCACCTACCTCCAACCTATTATCCATACCCAACCTTCCGATCTCCCCCATGAGTGGACACAGTCTATCCAGATACTCCATCTTATCTGTTCTCCTGATCGATTACGCCAGATTCTCCCACAGATGAATCCAGCCACATCTGTTCTCTGGGAACCTGTTCCATGGAGCACAGAAGATGTATTCGATGTGGCTCATCTCGTGACTATCTTCAGTCCCAACCACGAAGAAGCAGCCAAATACCTGAACACTCAGTCAACAGATATAGAGTGGATGGCCAAGGAGATCTATCGACGTATCCAGACCGTGGTTGTGATACGAGCAGGAAGTCAAGGGAGTTGTGTGTGTGTCAAGAATAAAGTGACGTGGGTACCTGCGTATCCCACACACCCAGTGGATGTGACAGGAGCAGGGAATGCTTATTGTGGAGGGTATGCAGTAGGTTGGGTGAAGACCAAAGGGGATCCTGTCTTATCTGCCTATTATGGATCTGTGTCTGCGAGTTATGCAATTGAACAAGTAGGGCCTCCTCTCCATCTAGAGGGTGCGTATGATCGATTGAAGTTTTTTATTTCTCAGACAGACCTCGAAAGAAGCCATTGGATTGAGAACAATAGTAATAAGTGTATTTAGCAGTGATATAACTACTAGCAGCAGATAATCCTTTTGTTTGGGAGAGAAGGGAATTTGAATAAGAAAAAAGTGTGAGTGTGTGTGTGTGTCTATTTACCGAGTGCTGTGAAGAGTGCTTTGTTTTTATCCATTCTTCCCTTACACAATGGCCCTTTATGATTGAATAAAAGGAAAGTAAGTTCATAAATACAAGAATAAAAAAGAGGTAGCTTTACATGTCATGATGCCTGTAATAACTAGGATGATCGTGAGTGAGTAGTACAATGTGCCTCTACTTCACTTACTTGCTGCATAAATGCCTGTCTTGTTTGCATTCTGTTGACAATACCTAGGAATAACCCATTCCTAAAAGAAAGAGAAAGAGTTGGAGTATTTGGATAGTGTCTCATTTTCTTTATTTACTGGATGTTCTCTTGCTATGCCTTCTTGTAGTCTACTCATTAATGCAAAAAGATAAAGAAAAAAAAGAAAGAGAAAAGAGGATCGGTGCTTGAATATCATGTGACGTATTCACCCTCCTTTTTATTCCAACCTACATCGATTTGGGAAAAAGTAAAAAAAATAATCCGTAATATTTTTTATTCTTCGCCCTCCACCCCTGTGTTTTCAGTCACGAATAGGGCCCGAAATAACAAAAAAAAAAAAAAAAAGAATACACACAAATAATTAAGCCCTATTTTTTCTTCCCTTCTTTTAATATTTCTAATCCCCCCCAACGCTTCGTAAGTCTATTTACTGTAGAATCACTTTTCTGTCAGTCGAATAACTAAAATAAATCAACAGGTTTAATATGGCATTCCGTTTGATCACCAAGAACGCTATTACAGGTAAAAAGAAAAGAAAAGAAGCAGTGTCAGTGTATTGACCTTTTTTATTTTCACTAGCTGCAGCTGTTGCTCGTCCTTCAGTATTGAATGCTTCTCGTCAATCAATGGGAATCACTGCGTAAAGTATTCATTCTATTTATTTATTTTATTCTTTCAAAGATGAATACTTACTTCCATTCTCTAGTGTTCGTCATTACACCAGTCAAAAAGAAGGTAAACAAAACATTAAAATAAACACCCGCTTCCACCACTAAAACAAAACTAAATAAATTTAGTTGAACCTAAAGAGAAGGCCAACAGCATCATTGACTCTCTTCCCGGTAACTCCATCCTCTCCAAGACTGGTTTCCTTACCTTGGGTACCGGATTTGCCACCTTCTTGATCTCCAAGGAAATCTATGTGTTCAACGAAGAAAGTTTAGTGTTGCTCACATCAGGTGCCCTTTTAGCCTTGATGCTCAAATACCTGAAGGAGCCTTACAACAGTATGGCCGGTGAACACATCAACCGTATCAAGAGCATCTTGATCCAGGCCCGTGAAGATCACAAATCAGCCGTATCTGAACGTATGAACGAAGTAGGCGAGATGAAGGATTTGGTCGATGTCACCAAGGCCTTGTTTGAGTTGTCTCGCGAGACTGCTCAATTGGAAGCCGAGGCTTTCCAGTTGAAGCAACAGGTCGCTGTAGCTTCTGAAGTCAAGTCTACTTTGGATTCTTGGGTTCGTCATGAAGCCAATGTGCGTGATCGTGAGCAGAAGCAGTTGGCTGCTTATTTGATGGAGAAGATTAGTAAGGATTTACAAGATTCTAAGATTCAACAACAACTTCTTGACCAGGCTATTTTGGATGTACAAAGTAAGTGTCTCTACTGTGTGTGTGTGTGTGTATTGGTATTGACTTGTTTGTTTATTAGGAATCGCCAAGGCCAACTAAAAAAATAAATCAACACTCACCCATTTTAAATTTTATTTATTTTTTTTTATTAAAAAAATAAAGAAAAGAAAAATTTGTTTTTTTTTATTCTTCTTCTTCTTCTTTATGTCTTCTTTGAATAATCAGTTAAAGAGCTTTAAAAAGTCATTGAATGCCAATGCGGATATTGCAGTAAAAAGAGCAGGTCGAGCGGCCCCAGTACAGAATAAAGTGAGTCAGGGAGGCATCAGCAATAACACAAAAGCTTCATTGGACCTTGAACCTAAGAAGAAGAGAAAGACAACAGGTGAGAAAGGAGCGTCTTGTTCTCTTGATTCCTTTTTATTGACTCTTTCTTGTTAGTCTATTCCCAACCTGCGACAACAGGAACAGGTCATCATGCTATGAGTCAACTCTATACAGTGATTCAGTTCTTGAAAGTAAAACAACCAATAAACGGAAATATACTCTTTACTTATCCACCTCTATGAAGGACAGTGATAGTCCTCAGTCTATTGTTAGTATTGCTTCGAGAACCAAAGTGGATATCACCAATAACCCTTCATTATGGGATAAGTTGATACATAATGATAAGATTGAATACGATAATGTCAGCAAGACATTTGCATACAAAGTAAGAAGGCGATGAAAGATGTTTTCTCTTGTGTATTCACCATGTCTTTGTTAGCCTACGTATCAGATCAAGAGTAAAGAGGATTTATTGGCACTCTTGATTCAGAAGAAGAAAGAAGGAGGCATGGATTATAAAGATCTCAAGGATTCTTATTCTAAATTAAGTAGTGCAGTAGAAGAATTGGCTGCGGAAGGACAGATCTTGGTAGTTAGAAATAAAGATGGAAATCCACGTGTGTTATTCCATAATGATATGCAGTACAACACAGCCATTGATCCAGGTAAATAGAGTGTGAGATGGCCATCGGTTTTTATTGACTTCACTCGTTTAGAATTCAAGAAGATGTGGTCAGAAATACGTATTCCTGATGAGACAGATCTTCCCAAGGCACTAGAGAATGGTAAGAACTAGTTCACCCTGCCCTTTTTTTTTTTTTACTCACTCTTATTTCCAGCTGGATTGAAAACAATGGAAGTGTTTGAAAAGAAGGTCACATCAGAAGTAAAGTTCAGTTTATTTTGTTTCATTTTCTTCCCCTTTTTTCTAAAATTCTTTCATAGTCTAAACCCAAGAGATCAAAGACAAGGCATAAGAGAATTAAGATCACAAATACTCATTTATCACACATTGATCTGTCTAAAGATTACGTACCTACTAAGAAATAATAAAAAGGTGTTTAATGCAGAAGAAGATATATGGTCGTCATATGACTGTTGTGTCTGATACTACATACATTTATGGATATCTACTCTTATTCCTTACACTGAGTGTATTTATGATATCCACTTATTCCATTGTAGCCAGTCAATATATGCCCCTGACAGGCAACAGCGTAAGTAGAATCTATCTATCTATCTGTATTCAGCTGATACCCCCATCTCTAACAGATACTAGATTGGATAAAGAGTGATGATTACTATTGTTTATTAATCCCAATTACTGCTATTGTATGGATCTATTGGGTTATTTGGAACTGGATGGGAATGAAGTTCTTTCGACATAACTAGATGAACCAATCAGATGTCACATCTAAGTGAAAATAACCCATCTTTTTTTTTCTTATTTTTTTCCTGATCGAGTGACTACTTTGACAGAGTGGATCGACTCGGGTCCAAGAATTATTCCTGTAATAGTAACTTTTTTTCTATTTTCCCCTTGTGAACTCAGATATTTTTTCTATAGTTATAGATTTCCCCCTTCAACACTCACACTCTCTTTCCCTTTTTCTTTTACCTTCTTTTCACTTCCCAAAATAAAACATGTTATCTCGTCTTGTTCAAAGGCCTGTTCGTGTGATTCGCCCGTTTGTCCGTCTCCAATCGACATTCTCTCGTTTGGCCCCACTGGATACATTTCCTCGCCGTCATTTAGGCTCAGAAGGACAGGAAGTCAATCATATGTTGAAGCAATTGGGTGTGAAGAATGTAGATGAGATGCTTCAGAAGACCATTCCTCCTGCTATCAGGTCACCCAAGTCATTGGCCATCAAACAAGGGGTTTCTGAACGTGAATTGTTGGGCAAATTGAAGAAGATTGCTTCTAAGAATAAAGTGTATAGATCATTTATTGGTCAAGGGTATACAGACACAGTTGTACCCAATGTCATTTTACGTAACATATTAGAGAACCCAGCATGGTACACTCAGGTAAAGTCATAGATAGGTGTGTATGGGAGTGGCCTGTTCATTTCTTCTTCTTTAGTACACTCCTTATCAACCTGAAATTGCTCAAGGTCGTCTCGAGAGTTTATTGAACTATCAAACCATGGTCACTGATTTAACTGGATTACCTATTGCAAACGCTTCTCTTTTGGATGAAGGCACAGCTGCTGCTGAAGCCATGTTGATGTGTTGGCAAGCTGCTCGTCGTAAGAAGAACTTGTTTGTCATCGATGAGAACTGTCATTCACAAACCATTGCTTGTTTGAAGACTCGTGCTGAATCATTTAATATTGAGACAGTCGTGACTGATATCTTCAAGTATGATTTCCAAGCCAACAAGAAGAATCTCTGTGGTGCTTTATTACAGGTAAACAAAGAAAGAAAAGTGCAAGAGAGAGAGAGAGAGAGTGTATCACTAAAAAACACATGCTTCTAGTACCCTGATACTCGTGGTTCAATTCATGATTTATCCAGTTTAACCGCCGATGTTCATGCTGCTGGAGGTCAAGTCGCTGTTGCCACTGATTTGATGGCACTCACACTCCTCAAAAGTCCCGGTGAATTCGGAGCTGATATGGCATTCGGTAACTCCCAGCGCTTCGGTGTTCCTATGGGATTCGGTGGCCCCCATGCTGCGTTCTTCGCATGTAAAGATGAACATAAACGTCGTATGCCCGGTCGCCTGATTGGTGTTTCAAAAGATGCAGATGGCAATCACGCTTACCGTCTTGCATTACAAACAAGAGAACAACACATCCGTCGTGAAAAAGCCACCAGCAACATCTGTACTGCCCAAGCCCTGTTGGCCAACATGGCTGCCATGTATGCTGTCTATCACGGTCCTGAAGGAGTGAAATCGATTGCTCAACGTATCAATGACCTGACCTCTGTGCTTGCTCAAGGTGTGCGCCAAGCCGGCTATACCATCGAGAACGATGGCAAGTTCTTTGATACACTCTCTATCAAAGTAGATGATTCACAATCTGTGCTTCAAAAGGCTTATCAAGCAGGTATCAATCTTCGTGCCACTGATAAGACCACCGTCGGTGTGACTTTAGACGAAGCAACCACCCAAGACGAACTCGTTCAACTTCTCCGAGTGTTCACTGACGAAATCGATCTTGCCAAACTCAACCAGTTCAACCAGACCTACCCTGCCGCTCTCCACCGTACTTCGCCTTACCTGACTCACCCTGTCTTCAACTCCTACCATTCTGAAACCGAGATGCTTCGATACATCCATCACCTCGAAAGCAAGGACTTGTCACTTGTTCACTCGATGATCGCCTTGGGTAGCTGTACCATGAAACTGAACGCTACTTCTGAGATGATTCCTGTGACCTGGCCCGAGTTCTCCAACATCCATCCATTCGCACCTACCGAGCAAACCGAGGGGTACCTTGCTATGCTGAACGAACTCTCTGAAGATCTCAAAGAGATCACCGGATTCGAAGGCGTGTCTCTTCAACCTAACTCTGGAGCTCAAGGCGAGTACGCCGGTCTTCGTGTGATCCGTGCTTACCACCACGACCACGGTCAGTCTCAACGAAACGTATGTTTGATTCCTATTTCTGCTCATGGCACCAACCCTGCCTCTGCCGCTATGTCCGGTATGGACGTGGTGATTGTTCAGTGTGATCAAAAAGGACAACTCGACATGGACGATTTGAGAGCCAAGGCCGAGAAACACAAAGACAGATTGGCAGCTGTGATGATCACCTATCCATCTACCTTTGGTATGTTTGAAGCAGGTGTTTCTGAGGCATGTAAGATCGTCCATGAGAACGGTGGTCTTGTGTATTTGGATGGAGCCAACTTGAATGCTCAGATCGGATTAACCAAGCCTGCTGAGATCGGTGCTGATGTGTGTCACATGAACCTTCACAAAACCTTCTGTATTCCTCACGGTGGTGGTGGCCCCGGCATGGGACCTATTGCATGTACCAAGGCACTCGCACCTTATCTCCCTGGACACCCTGAAATCGCCAATAACGAAAAAGCCATCGGTCCTGTCTCTGCTGCACCTTATGGATCTGCCTCGATCTTGCCTATCTCATGGGCCTATATCAAGATGATGGGAGGCGAAGGACTCACTCGATCGACTGAACTGGCTATCCTGAACGCCAATTACATGGCCAGCCGTCTTCGTGATCATTATCCTATCTTGTATACCAACGAAAACGGTATGTGCGGACACGAATTTATTGTGGATATCCGACCTTTTGTCGATCACGGGATTGAAGCCATTGATGTCGCCAAACGTCTTCAGGATTACGGATTTCACAGCCCCACCATGTCTTGGCCAGTCACCAATACACTCATGATCGAACCTACCGAATCTGAATCCAAGGCTGAACTCGACAGGTTCTGTGATGCGATGATCTCTATCCGAAAAGAAATCGAGTTGGTCATGGAAGGCAAGTTGCCCAAGGGAAACAATATGTTGAATAAAGCCCCTCATTCTCTCAAGACCCTGATGGCGGATGTGTGGGACCGACCTTATTCTCGTCAAGTCGCTGCTTATCCTATGGCGTACTTGAAAGAAAAGAAGTTTTGGCCTTCGGTCTCAAGAGTGGATGATGCCTATGGAGATCGTAATTTGATGTGTACTTGTCCTTCACCTGAAGAATACGTTTAAATGAAACAAAAAGATTAGACTAGATAAGTTGTATTATATTTTATATTCCCCCCTTCCAATTTGAAATAAAATGTCTTTTAAAATGGATGGTGAACATGGTTCTTTTTATTTAATGATTAGATAAGATCCTCTTCCCTTTTACTTCATCCATCGATGCCAATGAATCGTTCTTTTGGGAATAGAATAAGTAGGTAATTGAACCGGAAAGACAGAAGGCCTAGTAAAGAACATTCGATTAACCGTTCTCTCTCTCTCTCTCTTTTTTTACATACCTTCCATGTGCACATTGAAATGGATAGGTGCAAGTGGATAGTTTTTGTAAGATCGATTGACATTGACTGATCGTCAATGGATCATTAAACATAACAGCACCTAAAAAAAATAAATATAAATAAACACAAAAGCAATAACCACTGAAAGCTCCTTTTTTTTCAACCTCGACATGCTTTGGATTTGAGTATGTCAATGAAGGGACACGTTCTTGACTCTTGGGCCTTGAAGAGCATGGGTCTTAACAGATGACACTTATCTGCAATGACTTCAGGCACGACCGTCACCCACACCTGGTCTTGTGTGACACGCAGTCGAAATCCCCATTGACTGAGCACCGACATCGACCGAGCCGTGAGTGGTTCGTCCAGAGGAAGAACGAGAGGTGAAGAAAGTGTGCGGGTGGCTACTTGCGATTGAAGAGACTCTAATCGGATACGTTCGTCAGCTGCATGTTGGTCGATGAAGAGCAGAGTACGGGTATGGTGCACGAGGATGTATTTGCGATCGAGTTGGGTCACAAGTGTGGCATGGTGGAGATCGTGTTTGGAGAGTGTGTATGGCTGAGTGGGGCCTGGTTTGGGTCGGATGGTTGGATGTGGATACGATAGCATGAGTGAAGGTGACATGTGTGAAAGGTAGGGGTGAGGTCGAGTCAAGTAGCGGGTCTCTTTCTTGATGAGAGGAGGTGGGTTGGCATAAGCGTGAATGGAGGTAAGAAATTGAGGGACAAGGTGGCTGAGTGTGTGGTGGATCCGGTGTAGGTTGGGATCAAAAGAGTTCCAACATGGACAGTTGAGCTTGATTAAGAAGGATGGAAATCGGTCTGTTGCAAAGAAAGGATCAGTAAAGTAGATCATGATGGTTGAGGTCTTACATTTCTTGTCCGAGTACTATTTTCAATTGGAATGAGTACGTGCTGTTCTATTTCTCTTATGATGTTACCTTGTTTGATTTGTACCATAGATCAGATACGAGTTTGTACAATGGATGGCCACTACTTAAGCAATCCCCATTGATGTCTAATATGAAATATATAAAAATCCGTTTTTTTTTTGGTTGGATATATATATATACTTGCATAGAAATTGATGCATCTATCCATTAAAAAGTGTAAGTACATAGTATACTATTTTCTTTGTAAAAGTTACTTTGGTTGAATACCCTCCGACAGAAAACAAGGAATCGACATACACATGATCCAAATGGAATTGAAAAGGTATCATTTCCTAGATACTTTATAAGAACAATAAACCTTGGTCAACTTCATTTTTGTACCTGACTCATGCATTGTCTCCAGGTACCCAATAAAGAATGTGTCTTGGTTTTTATTTTTGTGTTATGAATTCATTCCTATGGTGCAATTCACTGTAAACTTACTTGTTTTGTGATGAGAATAATTGTATTCTGTGATTTATCCACAAGTTTAAACTGAATATGGGTAAAACATAAAGCAAACATCATGACTAGACGTTTCATTGATTGCAACTGTTGATCGTCCATGGTTCTTTGACGAACTGGAAACTATGAAAGAGAAAGATAAACACAATATGCGTATCTAAAGGGATGATCCATACCTTGTAAAACACTTCTTTCAGTATGACAAGTGTTCCTGAAGACGAAGGAATGGATCGATTGAAAGATACAGAAGATACTTGATGCTCCTATTTGATGTAAGCATCCGGCTCGTACTTTCTTTTTTGTTTTACCTTCCATTCCTTTTCCCATTGGCAATCCCCTTGTTTAGACAGAATATGGACAGTAGATAAATCCATCATGGCAGAAAGAGCTTTTTACTTTTTATTTGTATGTACTGGTTCTTTCTTTTTTGTTCATTTTTTACCTTGTCCACGGTATCCAAATGTGTTCACTCGTTTCAAATCCTTGAGGGTATGACATTTGGAAGTCACTAGTCAAAAGAGGTCAGCGTATTTTTCGATAGCTTCGTTTCTTTCTTACTGTGATGCCCTAGTTGACTGGATGCACTGATTCCTGTTCCATTATCCAATACTTCTATACAATGAGTAGGACAGTGTACTCCAATATGAATAAAAGTAGATTGAGCATCAATAGCTTATAGATGAATAAGTATCACATAAGGTTGTCAATTTTCATTTGTTTACAGTTATGTATGAGTTCTTTCAAACAATCCGTTAATGTAGACAGGATAACCGATCTATCAAACACATGAATACACGTTGTGTATACTTCTTTTTATTATTTTTTTTACGCCTGTAGCTTATGAACTACTTGATTCTCTAATACTTGAATCTGATTCATTTGAAGAAGAAATGCCTAACGATTCTATGACCTTTTCTGATTTATCTACATATTCCCTTGTCAGAGCCAAATTCACTTTCTAATATACATTTTCATGAGTATAAGGGGACGCTTTTCGTTTATACCGACTCACCTTGATTAATCGATGCTGGAAATCATAATGTGTATATCTTGCTGCCTTATTCCAAAACCCCACCGCTTTCGTATACTTCTGTAACCCCCACGACGTCACACCTGCTTCCCAATACGCATAAGGCACAACCCACTTCTCATGCAGCATCTTGTGCCGATGATCAATGATCCAGTTCAGATGAATGATCGATTCCTCATACTTGTGCATTGCATTCAGCAACCCTGCTTTCATCAATAACAAAGCGCCTCTCTGGTCTTCGTAGTGGGGTGGAGGAATATCCGGTAAGAGTTCCTGTGTGCGGATACTGTACTCGAGTTTCTCAGCTTCGACGATCCTTGCTAATGTATGATGGATGATACTCAAGTACTGTTCGCGATGGTGTGTGTCCATGTGCGAGAACGCGTCGAACAAGTAGAGGTATTCATACGCACACAGGCTCATGTCCATATCTTGGTACCCAGTTGCCTGAAACTGTTTTGTTTTTCGGATGAGATAGGACTCTGACCATGATGAAGGGTGGGTAGGGAGTTCGGCCAATGCGAGAATGGCACCTGTGCGTTGCCCCATCATGTCGAGACAAGCACCCATGAGGTATTTCATAAGTACAGGATGGTAGTTGTACTTGACAAGGTCGTTGAAGACAGTACATGCTTGGTCCCATTGATTCGACATCATGTGGTTAAACCCGATCTCGTATGTACATGCATGGAGTAAGGTCGTTTCTGCCCATTCGTTCTTGCTGGTTTCAATCGAGTACATGAATGATTGTGTGGATAAGGGTAAGTTACGAGCGACACGAGAAGTGAGTCCGGCGAGGTACAGGAACAGTGTGGATTGGGGGTATGATTTTTGAGCATCGAGTAAGGATTCAATAGCAAGTTGTGTATAGTCCATGTAGAGTGGGCACAACTCAAGTGTCATGGTGTAGTATTTGAGTAGCATGAATGAAGCGAGTGGAGATCGGGTATGGGTTTTTCCTTCAAGGCAAATCTTAAGTAATGCAAACCCTAGATGTTTATCTGGTTTCCATTCGAATGAAGATACAATCGATTGGATATTTTTAGGCAATGAAGATAATACTAAATGAATAGTACCAATTCTGTGTGTGTACGTGTGTTAGTGGAAAAAGCGGAATAGGATAAGAAGGGAGTTTTTTTTTACCCAAATTGGATGCCTGAAATGGTCTCTTGATCGATATAAACATGACTTAATTGCCCTAATCTTTTATATTCTTCCCAAACAAGTGTATATCCTGCATAAGCTAAGTGAACCAAGTGAGTCATCGTTTTATTTGAATGATGCAATCGTTTTTTTTCCTTTACCTCTTCTTAAATTCAAACTGCTCTTGATATACCCTGCTCTGGTCTCTTGTGATAAATAAAGTAATGCCATCAGCAGACATGATTCTGCTTTCACTATGGTTGCCCTTAAGATACCATTGGGTATAGATTCATTGACTGATTTGACAGGCATAATATAAGTAGGAATACCTGTCCCACTCATAGATCGAATGGAGTGATAGAAGCTAGACATGCATAGTGTCACATTGTGTATCATGCTCTTCTTGGTGGTATGATTGATTTGTGTAGAAGCAAGCGTATAGATTGAGATCAGTACATCAATCGCTTGTTGAATGGATGTGTCATCCATGGTCTTTGATTTAAGTGATGGGGAGTGAGTTTTTTTTTTAAAAAAAAGGGAGAGATTTG
The DNA here is from genome assembly GCA_025528865.1 of Pilobolus umbonatus. NCBI lineage: Eukaryota > Fungi > Mucoromycota > Mucoromycetes > Mucorales > Pilobolaceae > Pilobolus > Pilobolus umbonatus. The sequence continues at coordinate 337,702 of JAIXMH010000027.1, forward strand.
TTATGCTTTTATTACCATGATGGCTAATAAGGAAACAAAATAAGTGAACAAGTCCAACGAATCCAATCGATTGTTCTTTTACCTTTAAAGAATACCATGTAACCTAATCCCAATGCATACACAGGGTCACTATCAAAAAAAAAAGAATGTGAATCAATAGACCCACTTTTAGAAAACATATGTCTTTATTTACTTTGTGGAGTATTCTTCCAACACTTTTTTTGATTTCATAAACTGATTATTAAACAATGAGTGCACTGCTTTGACATACTGACTATCTGTTTATGAATCATTGGTTTCGTGTATTTATCAACAATGAATACTCTTTCTCTTACCCGATTTCTCCTGTTCACGTGCAGTCATTCGATTGACAGCTATGTTCTGATTCTCTTGAACATGAATCCCATTGGCTTCTTGTTGCGATTCCTCTACTTTTGTTTCTTCTGTTATTTTTACAGGAACCGAGTTCTGTAACACATCAATCACTAATCCCAGTTCCAAAGGATGATAAGTATCGAAACTACTTGTACTGGATCGAGTATCTTTTATTTCTTCAGTTTCTTCCACCTGAAGTACTGCCGCTGTAGGTTCTGACTCCATCAATAAAAACAAAAAAAGTAAAGAAAGAAAATAAGGAGTGGAGATAGTTCTTATATTAAAAAAAAGAGAAGTGGAAAAGGAGTAGTGTTATTGAGTAAATAAGGGTTGATAGATTCGAGCGTTGTATTCCAATAAAGCATATTTATCACTCTAAAAATAAAAAAGGGTGAGTATAGAGTTTAAATCGAGATGATCATTCTATTTTACTTGTTCTTCTCCTTGACAAGCAGCTTCAAATACTTTATATAACTTCTTTAATGAACATTGCATGTCTTCATCTGGAAAATGGGTTGAGTCAAAGAAGAAAGAGGATGATCGGTCTTTTTACCTTGGTCTCGACATGCGTAGTGCCATGATTTAGCAATAGATGCCATCAAGAGTCCTTTATAAGCAGGGATTCTTAAAATAGATATTCAATGAATCCAGCACAAAAAAACATGGGGCTTTTCACTTTACCTTGGCCAACACCATTGAATGATAGTCACAAGTGCATCTATGATGAATGGATTCAAATGGCGAGTCCTTATACTAGGAGAAGAAGATAATAAATGACATAGATAAGGGATCAAAGTCTAACAAAAAAAAAGGGGGTAAATGAAAACTCTAATGTTTTTTTATTTTACCTTCAAGTATTTGACACCTATCCATTGGAGTTCATGATAGAGTCTGGGAATATGAACAAGTAAGTGAGGCAAGAAGGCTATTTTATCTCCTGCATGAGCAAATGCCACCAACAGGCCATCCGATAACACTCGTTCATACAGCGATAATCGAGTCTCTTTGTTCTTGATACATGATATTAAGTGGAGAAGGCAAGGGTAAGCGACTTTGATGAGTGGAATATCTCTTTCTTCAGATAGGTAGAGTAAACAAGAGAACATGGACTTCGAATAAAAAATGAATAGGTGCATTAAGAGTGATCATAATCTCTTACCTCTGAAAACACCTTGTCTATTCCGTGTTGAGATAGTACATCGATCTCGACCTTGGTCATTAATGTATGTATGAGCTGTATCCCCATCACTTTGTATTCAATATCATAGTCATCCACAAGTATGAGTAATGGCGGAATCAACAGTGCCAGGTTCTCCTCTACTTCCTAATACCATTCTTTTCTTTCAATGAAAAAAATAAAGAAGGGGGTCTTTTCTCTTACTTGTGTGTCCTGAATAATCCACCTTAATGTGTCTACATAATCACCTTTCTTCCATTCTTGTTGTTCATGCGTATCGTTATCGAGTTTACTCTTATACTTTATACGTTGTTTATTGAACACTTCATGTTGGTCAAGGTGTCTCTTGAATACAGGTCGAATTGTATTTGATAAAATATCCTTGACTGACATTCTATAAAAAATAAGTAAACAAATTAAAATTTTTTTTTTATTTATTTATTTTTCTTTTTCTTTTCTTTTTTTTTCTTGTTGGGTTGTGTGTATAATGACAGATTTAATGGACGAGAGTTACCGTATGGCAGAGACTGGTAAACCACGACCATGAACAGCAGAGAACGATCTGCTTATCCTTTTGTTTTTGTAGAGTATTTTCAGAGTGAAGGAGGAGAGGAAATGTACGACGAGGAACTTATTACGTAAGTGGAAAGAGAGAGCATCCGAAAGAGACAGACACCCATTCCTTTTTTTTCTATTATCCTAGACAAGAAGATTGCTGGACTGTCATTTCTTCTTTCTTCGAAGAGAAAGGACTTGTGAGACAACAACTGGATTCGTTCGATGAGTTTGTTCAGAACACAATGCAAGAACTCGTCGATGAGAACTCTAATCTTGTGCTTCAACATGTGGGAGGCGATGGCGATGTGACAGTAATGTGGACTTGGATAGGGGAAAAAAGAGAAGAACTTACATTTTCTTTTTTTTTGGGTTGATATAGAAACGATATATTATTGATTTTGGACAGATTTATCTATCAAAACCCACCATGGTAGAAGCAGATGGTAGTACTCAACCTATGTTTCCACAAGAAGCACGTATACGTAACTTGACGTAAGTGAGTGAATTTTTTAATCGAGAGGAAGTGGTTGACTCTTCTGTTTTTTTAGATATGCTTCTCCGTTATATGTGGATATGAGTAAACGAACTCAAATTGCAACACCTTATGATCCCAATGCACCTAGAACAAACCCCAATGACTATTTCAGAGATGAATCAGGATCAGAAAATGCACACATGACCAAAGTGTTTATTGGCAAAGTAAGTTGTTGATGAATAAGAAAAGGGGGAGAAAGATCATTCAGACTCGTATTTTAGGTACCTATCATGTTAAGATCCACTTACTGTATATTACACGATATGCCAGAACGTGAAATGCATGAATTAAACGAATGTTCATTCGACATGGGAGGATACTTTGTCATTAACGGTTCAGAGAAGGTACTGATTGCTCAAGAACGTATGGCTACCAACACAGTGTATGTGTTCAGTAAGGCCCCACCTAGTAATTTCCAATACACTGCTGAAATCCGATCACAACCTGAAAAAGGGAGCAAGAATGCTTCTCCTTTATTCATCAAGATGATGCGTGCTACAGCCGAGCGTGGTTCTTCCGGCCAATGTATCCGTGCTGCCTTGCCTTACATTCGGTCCGAGATCCCTATTGTGATTGTGTTCCGTGCACTTGGCCAAGTAGCAGACCGAGATGTACTCGAACATATCTGTTATGACCCCAAGGACTATGAAATGTTAGAATTACTGAAACCGTCTATTGAAGAAGCATTTGTGATCCAAGACCAAGACGTCGCTTTGGATTTCATCGGTAAGAGAGGTACAACTGTAGGTGCTACTCGTGAACGACGTATCAAATATGCTTCTGAGATCCTTCAAAAAGAGTTACTGCCTCATGTGGGTACAGCTTATAAGACAGAGACACGTAAATCGTATTTCTTCGGGTACATGATCCATCGACTGTTGCTGGCTGCCCTGGAACGTCGTGAATTAGACGATCGTGATCACTACGGAAAGAAGCGTATGGATTTAGCAGGTCCATTGATGGCTGGATTGTTCAGATTGTTGTTTAAGAAACTGACAAAAGACGTCGCCAAGTACTTACAGAAATGCATTGAGTCGAGTCGAGAGTTCAATCTGACACTGGCAGTTAAATCAAACACGATCACAAATGGACTGAAGTATTCACTTGCAACCGGTAATTGGGGAGACCAGAAGAAGGCGATGCAGGCTCGTGCAGGTGTGTCTCAAGTGCTGAATAGGTATACATTTGCATCTACATTATCCCATTTACGTCGTTGCAATACACCTATCGGTCGAGACGGTAAGATTGCTAAACCACGTCAATTACATAATACCCATTGGGGACTGGTCTGTCCTGCCGAAACACCGGAAGGTCAAGCATGTGGTCTTGTGAAGAACTTGGCCTTGATGTCATACATCTCTGTGGGTTCATCAGCCACTCCAATCATCATGTTCTTGGAAGAATGGGCTATGGAGAATCTAGAAGAACTAAGTGCAAGTAGCATTGCCGATGCCACTAAAGTGTTTGTGAATGGTGTATGGATTGGTATCCATCGTGATCCTGGAGACTTGATTCATTCATTAAAACAGATGAGGCGATCCGTGGATATCTCTCCTGAAGTAAGTATTGTGCGTGACATTCGAGAGAAAGAACTGAGGATGTACACAGATGCTGGTCGTTGTTGTAGACCTTTGTTCTTGGTAGAGAACCAACAATTGAAACTCACACGTGAACATATCATGAGAATTCAAGATCCAGATGACGAGTATGGATGGCAGAACATGATCGCAGATGGTATTGTCGAATATGTAGATGCAGATGAAGAAGAAACAGCCATGATTTGTATGACACCTGAAGATTTAGCACAGAGTAAGATGGATGCACAGTACGGCCCTTCTCTGCAGAACAACATCGATCTGTTTAGTCGAGTCAAATCACAGACTGGAAGTTATTCACATACATGGACTCATTGTGAAATCCATCCAAGTATGATTCTCGGTATTTGTGCAAGTATCATTCCCTTCCCTGATCACAACCAGTCTCCACGTAACACATATCAATCTGCAATGGGTAAACAAGCAATGGGTGTCTACCTCACTAATTTCCAGACCCGTATGGACACATTAGCCAATATTCTGTATTACCCACAAAAACCACTCACAACCACTCGATCCATGGAGTTCCTAAGGTTCAGAGAACTGCCTGCTGGACAAAACGCCATTGTCGCTATCTTATGTTACTCAGGATACAACCAAGAAGATTCAGTGATCATGAACCAAAGCAGTATTGACCGAGGCCTTTTCCGATCACTGTTCTTCCGTACCTATATGGACGCAGAAAAGAAAGCGGGTATGGTCTTTATGGAAGAATTCGAGAAACCTACACGAGACACCACACTTCGATTGAAACATGGCACGTATGAGAAACTGGAAGACGACGGCCTGATTGCACCCGGCACCCGTGTATCAGGAGACGATATCATTATCGGTAAGACTGCACCTATTCCTGCAGATTCAGAAGAACTCGGACAAAGAACGACCACCCATTCGAAACGAGACGCATCGACACCCCTTCGATCCACAGAGACAGGTATTGTGGATCAAGTGATGTTGACGACCAATCAAGATGGTCTGAAGTTTGTGAAGGTTCGTGTGAGATCGACACGTGTTCCCCAGATGGGAGATAAGTTTGCTTCTCGTCATGGACAGAAAGGTACGATTGGTATGACTTATCGACAAGAGGATTTCCCCTTTTCTGCAGAAGGAATCACACCGGATTTGATCATCAACCCACACGCTATTCCATCTCGTATGACGATCGGGCACATGATCGAGTGTTTGTTGGGTAAGGTGTCTACATTGACAGGTAATGAAGGTGATGCCACACCTTTTACAGATGTGACAGTGGAGGCGATATCACAGGCATTACAGTCTCAAGGATATCAATCACGTGGATTTGAAGTGATGTACAATGGATTTACAGGGCGTAAATTGAATGCACAAGTGTTTTTGGGACCTACTTATTATCAGAGATTAAAGCATATGGTAGATGATAAGATCCATAGTAGAGCACGTGGACCGGTGCAGATATTGACTAGACAACCTGTCGAAGGTCGTTCCAGAGATGGTGGACTTCGATTCGGTGAAATGGAGAGAGATTGGTAAAGTGTCTACGTGAAAGAAACATGATCTGTTTACTGACTTTTTTTTTCAATCCACAGTATGATCAGTCATGGTGTGGCACAGTTCTTGAAGGAGAGATTGTTTGATGCTTCTGATGCTTACCGTGTTCATGTGTGTGATATTTGTGGATTAATGGCCATTGCCAACCTAAAGAAGAATAACTTTGAGTGCCGTGCTTGTAAGAACAAGACAAGAGTGTCACAGATCCATATTCCTTATGCCTGTAAATTACTATTCCAAGAACTCATGGCTATGAATATTGCCCCTCGTATGTTTGTGGATTCAGATTGAAATTAGAGATTATATAGTATAAAAAACGTTGCAACCTTTATTTGAAAAAAAAGAAACCTATATGCTTATTTATGGACATATTATAAATGAAAGAATAATACAAGAGATATTCTTGGTGATTACTAGTAGAAAGTGTGGATGAGTTTATGTTTTGTATGTGTCAAAGGATGTTCTTCTAACTTACTGTGATTCTCTCATAATGTTTATTGTATTTAAATGAGGAGCTCGGATTGGCTGCATAAGGATAAGAGATCTTGATGGGCTCAATGTAGTTTTCAGGTTGTATTCTTTCTTCTTTTAGTATTATCCGGGCAGGTTCTTGTTTCTGTAATACTATTCTCTTTCTTGTCGATGCTACCTCCTCCTAAAAGGATAACAGAGAATGTATAAGTATAAACACTACTCACATAACACAATTACTTACTGTCCAATCAAATATGTAATCATGCTTATATCCTTGTTGCAGAAACAGTTGCCTGAATAGTTTTCTGATATAGATATAATCAGGTTCAGTTTCAAATCCTAGGTTCTGGGTATATTTGAGAAATGTGTAGAATGGGGTATGGAGACCTTCACATAATGCTTCGGGTGATATACTCTGTTTACGCTCGAGAATCTTCTGATATCGCTCTTCTTTATTTGCAGCCTGTATTCCTTGCCATGGTAAAGATCCTCGACAGAAATAGATAAATATATACGCTAAGGATTCGAGATCATCTCTTCTGGATTGTTCTACATGAGAGAGAGAGGGGGATAAGTGTGTGTGTACATGAATATCTATAGAGATATGTGTGTGTGATCATCTTTTTCTAACCTATGCCTTTGTGTGTATTGATACTTGCATAGCGTGGTGTGCCTGTTAAGTTTTTATCATTTCGATAGGGTATATGTCTGCATGTTTTAGGGTCTCTGAATCGTTTAGTGAGTCCAAAGTCAATAATGTATAATTGATGTTCTGTTTCTCTTGATCCCATTAACAAGTTATCTGGTTTAATATCACGATGGATGAATCCTGTTGTATGTGTGTGTATGTTAAATAGATTAGCCGTTATATTTTCATTGTAAGTGGTAAAATCGAGCTTACCTTTTGAGTGAATATAAGCAACACGAGATAACTAAATATAATAATAATAATAAAGTGTTTAATTTGGGGTGTGAACTCTTAATACAAGTACTGTGGTGGTTACCGATTGTTCAGCTATTAGTAAAATTGTCTTCAGAGTCCATCTTCTGTGACATCGAGTGAACAGATCTTCCAATGACGGGCCCAGTAAGTCCATCACCAGTACTTCATGTTTACCCTCTGTACCAAAGTATTTCACTTTAGGTATGCCTGACCCTGGTGATATAGCTTTATAGACTTTGGCTTCATATGCGAGTTGTGGATGGCTAGAGTGAACGGATTCAACCTTAATAGCCACTTGTTCGTTATTAGTGATATTAGTGGCTAGAATACAAAGAAATGAGTGAGACTATTAAGCAACCCATATTCTATTTTTACCCAGGTATATTTCACCAAATGAACCTGCTCCAATCTTTTTACTGACTAGATAGTTGTTATTGACTACTCTAATATCAAATCGAGCACTCATTGTTTATTATAAGGGAAGGGGGGGTGAAGGGGCGATTAAAGAAAATGAGAAAAAAGGGAGAAGAGAGAGAGAGAGAGAGAGAGAAGAGGTATTAAACTGACCATGATAAATTCAATCACTCCGCCAAAACAGATGATAAATACAGAATTCTCTCCCCTTAAATGTATATCATTGCGTTCAATAGGAGATCTTTCAATTGCATAAATACAGTTATTCTATAGCCAAGAGAAATAATTAAGCCATAGAGTAGAGATGAAAAGCTATAAATAGACTAATATTTCTATATATGTACAGCCATATATATATATATATGTGAAGAGTGCATATACATATACATATATATATATATAGAGAGAGAGAGTGTGTGTGTGTGGATAATATATAGAGAGAGATAGATCGATCATGGCTCACTCTCAGATCAATTGAAAGAGTGATAATGATTGAGAATCGGAGTCAGGAATTAATAGGTACAAAGTGTTCCCTGAAAAATGAATCTATTGTTGTATCTTCCTGCTGATACAGTCAGTTATATTACATGTATAAAGTTACATGCATTCGTATGCTGATAATAATAGATACAGAGATTAGAATACATCTTTAATCACTTGACTGCATATGACGGATCAAAGACAACCAATCAGAGTGCACCAATGTATTTAGTGGGTTGATTAAATGCTAAATCATTATTCTGAAATGGTGTTCTCCTGGTGAGTGCAAAGATGAGGTCACAATAAGAAACCTAAAAAAGATCAGACAATCCATTTTAAGCACAATAGCATCTGTATATCTCACTTCATCAGCTTAATTTTTTCTATATTTAACCATGATCGCCCATTGTCTATTACTGCTTCCACAACAATTCTATAATTACTATATAAGGAAACTATTTTTATTACTGTCATATATCAGCGAGATCAATACTGATAAGAATATATTGCATTCTATATGACCTATCGTCATATTACATGGATCACAGTACTAAAGGAGATACATATGTACTAACAATCCTATTTAACTGTATATTATTTTCAGATCTACCTCAATTCTGCCAACAATTTACCTTTTTCTCCCTCAGATATACAACAGGAGAAGAAAGGTTTGTAGTATACTCCAAGTATATTAAGACCAATCTTTGTCAAATGCTCAAATTGTGTTGGAAGGGTGTGATGGATGTTTCCCACTGTTCTTGATACATGTATAGTTCACACACATGAATTCATGCTGTCATTCATTCTTATTTATAGATAACAAATAAATCAGGATGTAGTATCGATAGGATTACTTTATTTGATCTCCAAATAAATGATTGTTTTCCATGATTAGGATACGGGTGATTCTTCGACACCATCCATGACTCATCTTCATCACTCTCTATTTCAGGATTCTTTGACATCGTTCTCTTTATCATCCATTCCTTCTTTACCGTTTCTTTCTTTTTCTCCTTCAAGATCCTGTCCATGCTTCATTCATTTTCGGTCTGTCATTGAATAAGCTTTGTCTCCAAGCTGATCACCATTTGAAAATATAAATAAACAACGGGTTAACTATTCTGTAGTTCTGCTTTTGTCTTTCAACATTCGAGTTCTTAATTCTTCAAAATAAGACAGAAATACAACTGGATTGTATACATAGTGTGTTCATTGAGGGGATGAAGAGATTACGCACTATGGTCCAAAGCTGGGTAGTCAGTCCTAAGCACCATCATACTCCTACTATCCAATTATGATCAGCCAATCATATCAATGGTAGAATTGATTAGTAATTTGATATGGAATAGGTGAGAATATAAAAGTGAAGATTTAAGAGTAATATGACTTGTTTATAATGCCTATAGCTATATTAGTTAAAGAAGTGCTTTTGTTTGAATAAAAGGGCTTTGTTATTGGGCATAAATGTACCATTTAATGTACTTCCCATTTTCTTTTATTATTTGGCAGAGCAGTACCTACTAAACACAGTCATATAACTTGGCAACAAATGGGTTACTTTATTGGAATACTGCTTTTTATTCTGAATTTAATCTTTGTTTACACTTTGATAACTTTGAGGTTCTTTTCTATTCTCTCTTTGTCACCTTATATTTGTAATGTGGAAAAATATGAATAATCTCACTCTTAATGGCACTAATGTAGCTTATGGGAATTATTAAATAGAGAAGAAAATAATGAGTTTATTAGATATATGTGATATCTCCAGCTGTTTGTTGAACATTATCTCGGAAGATATAGTATGGAGCTACTATTTTATATTCCAACGAATCTTTGTATGACTGAATCAGCCCAACCTGATACTTGATGTCGTTGAGACTGATTACTGCATATCTTTTCGGCTGACCAGGCCTATTCATCCGGACTACAGGAAGAGTATTATCGTATTCTGCTGCCCTGTGCTCTTTCATCAACTCTACCAAGACAAGAAACTGTGAATCATCCTCTACCAAAGAATTGTTATGCTCAAGGTAAAATACAACTGAGCCAACAAACCAGCGGAAGGATCTAGGTATAAATGTTGAATATAAGTGTTATACTGATATTAGAAAATGGAGATTGACTTACGAATTGTAGAAAGCATGGAATAGAACAAAGTGGTTACCTCGACGAGATTCCCTTCTGATTCTTTTATACATCAATGAACCATATACATGGGTGGAAAATAATGCTCGGGCAGAGATCTCAAAGGATGTGTTATGCAGTGTACAGGATGCAGAACGAGTATAGTATTTCTGAGCTCTTTCATGATAGTTCGGGAAGGAACATTTTCAATCGGTATATCTGTGGACAAATCAACATCAGCAAATGGGCTCCAAAATTGATGACCGAGGTCATATCTGGAGGAAGATTGGAGCTCCTTATAATCGTCAAGCGATGTCTTTTTTGGCTCTACAATATCAAGCACACTGGGTATATTGATTGAGATATTAATGGCACTTCGAATGGCTAGTCTTTCAACTACGTTTCCCGCATTTTTTCCAGAGAGAACTCTACTCTTGATAAGCTTAGAGTAACGACCAATATTACGCTCCATCGCTCGTGCGCTATAAGATCTCATACAACCATTCTTTCTTGTTATATGGCTTATATGTGTCAAGTAGTGGTTATTTGGTGTAAAAACAGCAAGAGACAAGCGTTCTTCATCAATCTCCTCTCTCAAAAACGAATGCCACACTCTAAAGCACCTGTAAGACAAAGTGATTTTAAGGTATTTCTATTTATATTCTATCTTCTAACTTACTCTTCCATCTCAGTAATGAGACTTTCTGTTAGCTCCCACTGTAAGGCAATAGAACATCCTCTTACCAAGCTCAGCAACACCTTCTTTACTATTTCACCCTCCAACAGAGGAACTATTAATGTTGGGACAACATATAGTAAGAAATCAATAAAGTCGATTGCCCTTGCACCATGAACCTTCTGAATCGGGTTATCCAAACTCCCTTGGAAGGAGGTTGGTATATGCTTCTGTGATTCCTTTATCTGATGACCAGCTGCTTCCAACTCTTTTTTATCGACAAAGAATGTATAGGCCTTATCAGCATTTGTTGGGCGAAAGAAAACATTATACTTGGGAACAATGAGCTTCAAAACAAATCTTCCTATTCCCTGAGCAAGCAAGTGCATTTCGTCAAGGCCAAAAAATGATGATCCACAGAAGGTTGGAAGACTAGCAAAAATAGTAGGTGCGACAATCTGTGTCTCCTAATAGAAGTTATCCTATCTTTAGAAACTGGGTGTAGTAGATTGTTATACAACTTACCTCATTGCCATTGACAAAATCGGATACCGGTCTAATATTCGCTTCACTATCTCTGTAGTACATAACACCAGGATTAACAGCTGAACTCTCACCTTTCACAGAACATATTCTACAACCAAATTTGGCTTTATGTCCTTTATGGTGAGCAAATTTGGAGACCTATTTGTTATACAAATTAGATTACTAATGTCTATTTCTCTTGTTTATGTGCTATTCACAATCTACCTGGGGAATGTCACCAGTAGCCATTACCATATGCACTCTTCCTTTGATCACTTCACCAGAGCATTTCTTTACTATCAGCCCATGCTCACCCAAGCTCTTGATCTCATCTACAATTGGCAGCAGATAAGAATCAAGGTCTACGATCTTCCCTGAAATGACAGCTAACTGGAACATATATTCATCGGTATATCTAAAAGCATTTGTGTAAGTAATCTTTATCAGCTGTGGATTAGATCTACCTTAGTGAAGGATCGTAATTCAATACCAAGACATGCACAATTACTAGTTCTTGTTTGGACCTTTTTTGGGTGACAAAGCCATCAACATACAAAACAATTGCTATGTCGTCAGGAGAGTTGAACATATTAGCTGCCTTCAAAGCCTTGTAATTTTCACCATCAAAGTAGTCAGTGATATATCCAGGAAGGCTCTCACGTTTATGTCGAAAATGCAGCTTCTCCCTGCTCACATCATCTGATAATAACTTTGAAAGCTGATCACCAATAGGGTACTAATGTTTTACCATGTTCTGGAGGATTATATCTTTCACTATTACAATGGGGACACCTCTGCTCGTTGTCTGTCAACTTGAATAGCTTGCATCCTGAAGGGCAGACATCGTAATTATGAGCTTTTATTCCTGTCTTTTCCTTCAACAAGGTCCTCACACTATCAGCACCGAGGATCTTTGGATGGTATTCTATAGATACAGTCTTTAGTAAGTAATGGAAAGTATCATTATTAATATGTAAATGCTATACCCTTAGCAATCTTCTCATGATCTCTCATGGCAGTGTTTAGAAGATTCTCTAACTGACGACGGCATTCAGTTGAAAGGGCAAACTTAGTTGCAATATCAGTCAACTGGATACTTAGAAGATGAGACGTTGGAAAAGAATCATCAGTAATTATCTTCTCATTGTACATGTGTCCTTTATGCTTATCATCAAATACACAAGAAGACTTGAAGTTTCTTGGAGCAAGAGGATCAAAGGATGATACTACTTTTATCTACATGTAAGTAAGAGTATAGGCTTGGGATTGATGAACACCCCATCGTTTATATGTACCTTCATCGATTTGATACGGCATTGAGGATGAAGGCTCATTAATGATTGTGGTGATCGAACTTGAGGAGCCCTCTTCAACCACCTCTTCAGAATCTTCCAAAATCAAATGCGTACGGTCATGATTCTTTAAACTCCTATAGCTCCTGAACTCAAGTAGACATTTGCTACAGATCATCTTTTTGCGATCCTCGACTAATGCATCATTGGCAATCTTTAATTTCTTGAATGGAGGAAGCATTGTTAATATTGTTTAATGAGGAATTGAATAGGTATGTTGTATATTAATTGTTTATTGGGATGTATTTATACTTTTTCTATTTTTATTTAATAATAAACACATGTAATACCTCTGTACCTCTTTCCTTTTGTTATCATCTGCAAC
>JAIXMH010000270.1:0-13900 GCA_025528865.1 Pilobolus umbonatus
AAAGCCAGTAATAACTCCAAAGAGTAGAGAAAGCAGCACCGAGAAGAGCAAGTTGGTCTGGACTAGCAGAGACATTCCTGATTGTAGAAAAATCATATTAAGCAGACACCAGATATCAATATAAGTAGCAGCAAGATCAGAAAGACCAGTATGAGCAATTACATCGTGCCAGTACTTCGATTTGACAGGACACCCAGCAACAAAGTGATAACCATCTTCAGGGGCTTGGAGACAAATGGGACACAGAGGGGATGAGCAGAAAGAAGGAGACCAGCGATGAAGCCTAGCTTCAACACCGATTCTATCATGTAGTAGACGCCACCAAGGAGTAACTTCCAAAAGACAGACCAACTACCAGAGCTTATGAGCCAGCTTGATGTTATAGCCATTGGAGGGAATGGAGGAGATATAACCAAGGAAAGATCTGGATGCTACAGCCGACGAATTTCACTAGGCCGAGCAAAAGCAACAGGGACAGACTTGAGCTTGGGTGATACCACAAAAGACCAATGATCTGTAAGTGGCAACCAATCAGAAAGAACAGAGCAACAAATATCACAAGAAGTGTTTTAACAACGAATCAAAATGTAATACTAAAGGAATACTGTTAGAACTTTGTATATCCTTTATTATCAGAAATTAAGATAACGATTCGTAATGTCTAATGGGTAAGGGAATTTATACTAAAATATGGAGGGGTAAAAGTAAGTGATCAACAATCGACTCATGATATGAGTACATGGCAAGTTATCCAATAATATCTACTAGTGATGTATCTGACAGCTTCATCTCTATCTTCCTGTGAGCTTATCTCAGATCTATTTCTATATTAGTAATACAACAATGTGGGGGAAGTAATCATCCAATGACAGTAGGTCTTCTTCGGAGATCTATCTCCATCTCAGCCATCAGTAAATCTCATCTAGCAGGAAGAGCAGTGGATGCTTCGACCAATGAGAATGATTCTTATATGTGATGTCAGGTAAGTAAGTCTACATTGCTCAACAGATAGATAGCATGTACAATAGACTATACTATTCAATATTCAATAAAGTAATTCAATTGAACTTATGGGAATAATGGGTTGATCTTAAGCTGTGCTCTTCCAATGTGCTATATCATCATCATTATATGAGCTATTATCTTAAGTATCCACAACAAGAAGAGACCAAATCACTACAAGAATGTATTGGTACTTTCCAAGACAAACACCCATAAGCACCAAGAGCCACAACCAAAGACGACAGAACACGAGAAGAAGGAGCAGGCATATTTGATTGATATATATAGAAATTGATTCAAGGCGGGAGCCCACCTGAGCAAGTGAGACACCAGATACCTAAGAGGAACAAGAGAAGGAACAATACGACCGGAAGAAATCACCAAGGAAGGATCACACTCAAGAGCAACACATAAAGAAACATCGAGTAACCAGGAACCATTCCAAGAAGAGCCAAAAAAGAGCGGAGGTAACTTAACAAGGAGAACAGAAATAGAGACCATAGAAGGCAAATCAGATTAAAGAGACTTGAACTTGAACGGAGCTAAAAACCACGGAAGAAAAGAGACTTGAACAGTATAAACCTTGAGACAATATTTGATGAATGGTGTGACGAAATCTAGAGAACAGGGGGATCTCATCATACGTTGAAGAAATATTAGTTGAGAGGATAGCGTTGCACTACGCCTGGAACTACAGCGTCGATTCCATGGTTAAAAAGATATTTCCGCGTTTTTTGAACTATAGAAAACCACGGAATAAGCAAGATTTTTGCCGGAAATCTAGAGAAACCGCAGTTATATACAACGCTTTATTGGTTGGGTCATGTGATTTTGTTTCCAAAATAAGTGAGATATTTTGACGAGATAGTTTAGTGTGTGTGTGTGTTTGAGTAGATAAGTGTAAATAAGACGAGTTTATATAGAATGATTCTCTGTTTAAACCCTTTATTGTATCCAAAAAATTGAATTGGGGAGAGTCAGGTCAAAATATCTACTCTATTTATAATAACATCCAGGGTTCCTGCCTGGATAGTGACCGTTTATGAATTTAATGTTATAGTTACAATATTGTACATATTGATAACTATGGATATTGAATCTTGATGATTAATATCCTAATATGGTAATTCTAACAGTAATTCTCAATTGTATGATTATCACTGAATAGATAGTTCTAATACATTGTGTGTATTAGAACTCATGATGGCACTTCAAAGGGTATTTATATTCGATGGAATGAGGTGAAATACCACAATAAGTTATAAGTACATCTTCTATCTAACTGTTCATTGGTATATCATTATTAAAAAGACAATTATATTAAAGTTATTATTGTATGAAACGCGTATTGATTTTAATTTTATTATGAATAGAAGAGACTATTATATTAAGTAAAGCTATAAAAATCTATTGGAAGACTAAAGACTGTATGTATTGGGGGTAGAAAGAATAAGAAGTATTGTGGCCATTGTAAACTGCTTTAGATCGACCTTGAAAGCATTGTATGATTTAATAGATTGATGGTAGAAGCAATGACAATTGTTGTGGATAGAGATTGTTAAGGATATATCTAAAAGAGTGCTAGAATTAAAATTTCAGGAACTGAGATTGAATATTATTATCCAAGGCCCAGATCGCACTTGAGTAGAATCACATGGCACTTAGAATAGAATCTAGAATAGAGTAACATAGAATAGTATAATAACAGGTTCAGGTAAAAAGCATATGTGATTGTTTATAATGACTGCAGTGGGTTGAATTGTGGAGAACGCAAGAAAAGTGTCCTAATCTGGAACATATGGAATCAATGTGGAGATCATGTGAAGGTTGATCCAGTGACGACCAGAACACTGCAGGCAGAGCTGTCAAGAGAGGCAAAATTAATATAAATACCCATCTAATGACAGAAGGATTTTATCTTCATCTTATTTCTTGTTATAAAACATACTCAATAAACTATACACAGTTTTAACAATATCTATCTTTCTATTCTACCTTATATTCCAAACAGAGATCATAGCCTATAAAGAACTGTATTAACTATACTATATCATAAAGCAGTACTATTAGTGATCCGATAATATTGACTACATGGTGACTACTTACATCCACATCATTTTTACTCATAATGATACATTTACTATAAGACATGATGTTATTATACTATATACTAGTTAACACATTAAATACTTACCACAGACAAGAAGGTATCTCCATATATTGCACTTGATTTATCAGTATAAATTTATAACTTGAATAAGTCAATTCAGAATAATGATTTCTTTATTAGAGGTCGATACACTTAGTTATTATATATGATTCTAGTAACTAAGACATACAAGGGTATTATGTGGATTATAAATATAGATAAGGGTTCACCAAGTGACACAGGTATCATTGTGAGAGTAATCCAGTGCTGATTTGGTTATCTTGATTGATATATCTGATAATGGATATATCAGCACTGACTTGGTTGGATAGAAAAAAGCTAAAAACAGAAGAAAGTATAAACATATTGAAATGAGTACGTTATGTCATTTACTTTCAAGCAGACTTAATAGCAAGAGATAGATCATCTGAAAAGGAGTGTTTTGGTTTAAGATCAAGTAAGTGTAAATAAAAGACTAAGTGGATACTATTAGAACTCTTATTTATTTGTATAATCGATTGAGGGTTATCTAATAACAAAATGGAGGGTATTTATATGTGAACTTGATCTATGATTATTTATCTTGAGTCATTGAATTAAACGAGTAATATTAGGATTAGATGATATGATTATAAGTCAGCATAGATGATCTCTATTGTCTATGTAGATGTAGGCTTTGATGTGATTGTTGAGAAGTAGGGTTATACGATCTGTAGATCTGTATCATCTTGACTGCCAAAAGTAGATGAGGGGTAAATTAGATCTCAGCAGATGTAGATGTTGCGTGCTTGATTATGTAATGTTAGGCATCACTACAACAAGGAGACAGGCTATCACAGTTTACTTGAAGTACTTCATGGATTTGATATCACTTAATTACAGTGGTCATTAAGGATATGAATTATTATTCAATCTCAGTGCAGTGTTTTTATATGACAGTGTCACCTGGAGATATTAATACTGAGGAAAGAGTGAATAGATGCTCTTGGTCTTTTTATAAGTCAATAAACATTATAGTCAATTTTGATTCAACTTACCAGTCCACTTACTTTGATATATACTAGCTACACTATGAAAGATTTGGACGACTAATAACGGACAGAACGACTGATTTAGGCGGAATAGTCCGACTTTTCAGGACGTATACGAATCTAACGATTTAACGGACGGGATGTTATCAGTCGTAATACTTCGGACCGGCCATTTTTAATCACGTGACATTAACTCGGACGAACGATTCATATATACAGTCTCTATTGGATACATGCTCATCATATACACAGTTACTATTGGACAGATACATATCATAAATCGTCATATAGACGTTGTTATTTTGGTTATTATTGTATGTAATGGATATCAAATGTATTTTATTATGAATAGAATAAACTATTGCACTGAAGAAAGCTATTGTAATGAATATAAAACTGGTTATTCCACCTATGGAATCACCATAGAGTATAAGAAGCATTGTGATCATTGTATGTTGAGAGAGATAGAGATAGATGGGGGGAAAAAGCATTGTATGTTGTATCAGATAGAGATGGCAAGCAGTGTACATTGTGACAGAGAGAAATAATGGTATTCATTAAGCTGTATTGATTATACTATATAATAAAGAAGTTGTATTAGTAAAAAGCATATATAGACCACACGGCAACTACTTTCATCTACTCCTATTTACTCATAGATATCCATCTAATAGAAAGGACCCAGTTAGCATACTGTATACCAGACAAAATATAGGATACATACCACAAACAATAAAGCATCATATACAGTAGTTACTGGGTTACATAGGATAGAACTAAAGATAAAAATAGTATGAGTAATTGTATTGTCTGTATGTTATTTCATGTACTTACATATGTAATTCATACAGAAGATAGGACACCTATCAGCAAAGGGAAGTTAATGTCATGTATTGCTATGACATGGAATAAATTACATACCATATATGAGATTTCAAGTTGATGATAAAGGTAGAGGAATGTTGCTGGGCTGTTAATGGATACACTATCAATAGATAAGAGTATAAGTATTGAGTTCATTATATGTTGTATCTGTTACTTACAACTTCTTAATTACAAGTAAGATATCTAATAAGAGAAAGTCAGCCTACTACACAAAATGGTCATCATACAATCATAAGTACCAGAGCAACACCTATTCATACATCATAGGAGACAACACAAGGTACTTTATCTTGGAGAGTATCAATACAAGATAATAAAACTAGGAGTATGATAATAAAGGATTATTCTTGGGTATATTACGTATACACTTTGACCGAGAACACCATAAAACAAGAAACATAGAGAGCAGAATACAGACAACCCTTAAGCCAAAACTGAGTAACATAAATACAAGAATATAAGCATTACAAATAGTCAAAAAGAGCATTCCAGATAGATAACCAATGAAGAGAATACACTAGTAGAAGAATAGAGTGTTTGGAATATAAGGTAGAATAGAAAGATAGATACTGTTAAAACTGTGTATAGTTTATTGAGTATGTTTTCTAACAAGAAATAAGATGAAGATAAAATCCTTCTGTCATTAGATGGGTATTTATATTAATTTTACCGCCTCTCTTGACAGCTCTGCCTGCAGTGTTCTGGTCGTCACTGGATCAACCTTCACATGATCTCCACATTGATTCCATATGTTCCAGATTAGGACACTTTTCATGCGTTCTCCACAATTCAACCCACTGCAGTCATTATAAACAAGCACATATGCTTTTTACCTGAACCTGTTACATACTATTCTATGTTACTCTATTCTAGATTTTATTCTAAGTGCCATGTGATTCTACTCAAGTGCGATCTGGGCCTTGGATAATAATATTCAATCTCAGTTCCTGAAGTTTCAATTCTAGCACTCTTTTAGATATATCCTCAACATAGAGGATACATCACAAAGAGAGATAATGAAAGCCAAAATATAAATATTCAGAGAGACACCAGATGGAATGAGAGTAACAGTCAGAAAGAGTATATACTGATCTTGGTAGATATAAGTAGAGCACCTTGTTTGACTACATAGAAGAGTCTCTATTTATACTATGTGTTGGTACATTTTATGGTAGTATTGATTCAGAGTATTGGTTACCTATATTACTGTCATATCGAAGATGAAGGTCATTACCTTCTTTCTATCCACTGCACAGGCACCTTAATTACAGTCTTTATTATATTCAAGAATAGCCATTATTAGATAAACGAAAGAAAGAGAAGATGGAAAGAAAAGAATAAAAAAGAACTTTACAAGGGTGGTATTATTATACTCCGTCCCAAAAGCATCTATTTGTATATTGTAGAATATTATGTGTGGTGAGTTCAAGGTATTACCCACTTAAAGGCAATCAATCAAGATAAAGATAGCATATAACTGTGCTGAAAGAGTATTATTAATCACTATGTATAATCTCATATATTTAGTCAGCCATCAACAGCTTCCTCGCTTTAGAAATACATCCAAGTGATACAGAAATCTCATTAAACATGACTATCGAGGTAACATAAAGGTAAAGAATTTGAATAAAGCACCTCAGTAAGTTTTTTATAATCCCCACAGATTGTTGAATACCATCACCGAGTCTCTATCAATCCCAATCAGTTATATATATGATCAGCTCTAAAAAGAACAACCCCTTATATCTCAGATAGAAAATGTACATATTCCACAATCAAAGTGTTCATCCGATACAAACTCTAGTATGCTCAACCAAGATTCAACAGATAGCTATCAAGTCAACCAGTAATAGGATGTATACTGATAAGGTGCATCATGAGTGCCCATTATGATATTGTATGTTCAGTTCAAATATTGGTGATGCTCAGTAGTGATTCATTTCAATCATCGTGTACCAGAGTGTGAAGTTAATATTAGATCTATTATTATCAATCAATATTTAAAAAATAGACGCGCATAAACTGCTTTCTATTATCCTTACCAACGGTTTGTTCTGCTATCCATGATTGAGATATTGTATGCCCAGTCTACGTTTTGCTTTTACAGGGTGTAAATCCAAATTAATTAGAGTATGCTAAATTACATTATATATCTTTCCACGGATCCTCGGTCAATACTCAAGAGAGATAGATGATTAACAGACTATTTTGCATGTGTATACGAAGAGTCTATATATAGCACAGGTTCCAATATTGTAAGGCAGCAGTAATTTACCATGGCACCCATACCTCTATACATATCCAGTCTTCATCCACATTCTATGTACATTGATCTTATTTACATCAGTACTATCATTTATCTGCTTTGATAGCCACTACTTACAAGTACAGTTTAATCGAATCATATTATGTATTGTTATTCTATAGCTGTTTATACTGTTTATCATCAAGTGTCGGATGATGCTCCATATCCCAACCTTCGATACACTATATCAAAATATGTGTCAGCAATTAGTCGTATTAGATATTCTGTAGTCATTTTCTTTTACCTCTTATAAACAAAAAGGAAAATAATCGGTCAACATACTGATCTCATTCTACCTGATTCCATCCTGCATCACTGTTTACTTTTTCATCTTCACATGGTACACTTGTATTTAGTTGTTCCTACATTTACTGCATTTATACTCTGACTAATTATATCGACGTACTCTATTGTTGTCTATGTTCAGTTCTCCTGATGGGTGAACTGTGATGTTCGACATTCCCAACACTGGCACACTAGAATTATATATGTGTGAGTTGGTTTATTTATTGTGTTATCCTCATCTTTTATTTACTTGTTTACCTTGAGTTATTACATACATCTAATTCAACTGTATATTATTAGTCTAATGAACAACTAATCTCCATACTCATTCAACACCATCAAACACTACATTACTACGAATATTATTGTTATTGTGTACAGTTCTTACTTTTTGTTTATATTCTCATATTGTTGTCATATTCTGTGTGTGATATACCCTACGTCGAAGTACAGTATATCTGATGACTGTACATTCCAGGTATAGATCCCCATCACAGACACTAGGTCTATTCGTTACTAGTATATGTTATTGTCCTTAGATTCTTATTGTTGTTTATATGGTCTCTACTGAAGTGAAAGTGAAAAGGAGGGGATATTCGGAAATTGAAAAAATAAATAATCTGTCCGGGCAAGTAAGTGATATAAATAGACATAATTAATTGATGGAGCATTTGAACAGCTTACAATTTGGCATTTTCTATTTTGAAATTGAAATACAAATTGTAAAAGAGCTATAAAATACATTATACATCCATTTTTTATACTTTAAACAGTACTATGACATATAAAAGAACCTCATGAACAACATATCTCATTTTCAGCATTCGAATCAAAACTTTGTTTATTGACATTAACTTTGTCATTTCAACTGCTGGAAAACAATACAATTCAATTGGCTGGCTACCTTTAAAAAGCCCTAAGACGACTGAACCAGTCAGCCTGGCTGTTATTTGGCGTCCAAATCTTTTATAGTGTATATATCCCTTACACACACACACACACACATCTAATCTAAGCGTAGATATTTACATTTTTTTGAATCATCATATTGATTTATAATAACAACAACAACAACAAAAACCACTACCACTACCCCTACCACTACCACTACCACTACCACTACCACTACCACTACCACTACCACTACCACTACTACTATTACAATGGAGATTAACAACATCATCACCCACAACAACAACACCACCACCACCCGCAATGAGGCCATGTTGAGTAGACAAGATTCTACCCATACTGATGGAATGGCCAGTGATGAATATATGAGTATATTCAACTTCAAAAAATAAAAGAAAAAGTGAAAAGGAGACAGATAAGTTAATCAGACCGAAAGAAAGATTAATTGCTCTTTATTATTACAAAATGGATGAGAGTATTTATATTAAAATGTTATACGGAGAATGGATCTTGAACATACATGAGTGTGTGAATTGACATGATCCAATTACGGATGTCAATACAGGGGAACAACCTATCAAGTGTCAATCAGGAAGAATGTGGGATGAGACCATGAGGATGATCTGATCTGAGATGAATACATACACGTCTTCTAATGAATCGTAGCCCATTTATTGGATACTCTTGTTACTCGGCATGGCGTGTTTAAAGAAGTATTCATTGGGAAGATGTATTAGAGGATTTAAGGTATTGATCATTACTGAATCGGTATGAAAGTAGCTTATATTGAGCGGATCAATATACACTATGAAAGATTTGGACGTACGAGAATGGCCTGAACCAATATTCGGTTGGAAATAGAATTTTTAAAAGCTAGCTAACCAATCGAATCGTACTGCTCATGAGCAGTTGAAATGTCAAAGCTAATGTCAATACACGAAAGTTTGATTCGAATGATTAGAATGAGATATGTTGTTCATGAGGTTCTTTTATATGTCTTGGTGCTGTTTAAAGTATAAAAAAAGAACGTAGAATGTACTTTACAGCTCTTTTACAATTTGTATTTCAATTTCAAAATAAAAATTGCCAAATTGTGAGCTGTTCAAATGCTCCATTAATTTATTTTGTCCATTTATATCACTGACTTGCCCGGACAGATTATTTTTTTGTTTGTTTTTTTCATTTTCCGATTATCCCCTCTCTTTCACTTTCACTTCAGTAGGGAGCATGTAAGCAACAATAAGAGCCTAGGAAAAATAACACATACTAATGACAAATATGCTTAGTATCAGTGATGAGGTACTATACTCACAATGCACAGTCATCAGATCTACAGTACTTCGACATGGAGTTTATCACACACAGAATATGACAACAATATGAGAATATAAACAAAAAGTAAGAACTGTACACAATAAAAAGAATATTGAAAAGAACTGATAATATTTTTGGAAATGCAGAGGTCGATGAGGTTGAATGAATATGTAGATTAATAGAGAAGGAGAGTTTTAAGTGAAAATGGATACCAGAAACAACACATGGTAGATAAATAGAGAATAAAGAGTGAACAGAATAACCGCTCATACAAATATTATACAGGGGTGATGGTGATGAGGATGTAGAAATGGAATAGGTTATCATCAGAGTAAAAATGGTTCAACACACAGTACATACAACTGTATCTAAGTATATTATCATATGATTAAGTAGAGGTAACACATATACAGCAGCCATAATATTTACAAGTACTAATAATATGCTTAGTAATACAGGGGTCGATGAGGGAGAATGAGCATATAGTTAAGTTATTGAGTAGGCAAAGAGGATAGAAAGTCAAAGTGGAAAACACTAATTATAAGAGGTAAACAAATAAACACACAGAATTAATAAAAACCAACACTCATACATATATTTTAATAGGGTGTTAGTGATGAGGGGTTAGAAGTGGAATGAAGAGTCATCACTACGGCAGTAGTTAAGCACAGTATATGCCAGTGTATATGAATCAAATATCAATGGATAAAAAAGAATAGGGCTGTATGAATTAACAATAATAGGGATAATCACTAAAAATACTTTTAGTGATGCAGTAGTTAATGAGGTCGAATGAGTATACTGATTAGTCGCTGTATAACCTACAGAGGTACAGCTCAAGTAAACAACGGTGCCAAATACGGGTAGGGTATCCAGAATAAAGAAAACAAACGTTCATAAATAGTTAACATAGAATATATGGAATAAGCACTCATACGTATATAGCTCTAGCGGGTTGGTGATGAGATGAACAACAGGATTGTACATTCTGAGTGAGCAGTAGTGGTTCAACTCATGGTATACTACAACGTAAAAGACAAAAAAAATAGACAACCCTGAAGAGGTAATAATCCATTTACAACAGCCATAAAGAACACAAGTACAGAAAATATCTTCAGTGATGTAGGGGGTAATGAGGTCGAATGACAGAACAGTTCAGTGGTTGAGTAGACAGAAAAAATGTAGTTGAAGGGGTTGTTGAAATAGAAAAGGTAATTATAAAAATGAAATAAATAA
This sequence comes from Pilobolus umbonatus, assembly GCA_025528865.1. NCBI lineage: Eukaryota > Fungi > Mucoromycota > Mucoromycetes > Mucorales > Pilobolaceae > Pilobolus > Pilobolus umbonatus. The sequence goes on from JAIXMH010000270.1 coordinate 11,120, forward strand.
ACAAAAATAAAAAATAAAAATCTCATACATATTTACTTCTAGGGTGTCAGTGATGGGGATCTGGAAGTGGAATGCACAGTGGTTCATCATATAATGTACCAGGTTATATGCATTAACAATATAAGAAGAATAGAAACCGTAAGAACTGTATGAAGCAGCCATAATATACATAGATACTAAGAATATTTGCAGTGATGTAGTGTCTGATGGGGTTGAATGAGTATGGAGATCAGTTGTTCAGTAGACTGAAAACATACGGTTGAAGTGGAATTTATGTAATGACTCAAGGTAAACAAAAAGTAAATACAAAACAAATAAATAAAAGAAAGAAAAGGATAAAAATAAAAATAAATAGACAAAATCTCACACACATCTTTATATTTCTAGGGTTTCAGTGATGGGAATGTCGAACATCACAGTTAACTCATCAGGAGAACTGAACATAGACAACGATGGAGTTTTTTGATATGATTAGTCAGAGTATGAATGCAGTGCAAGTAGGAAAAACTAATTACAAGTGCACCCTGTGAAGATGACAAAGTACACAACGATGCAGGTTCCAATCAGATGGAACGAGGAGGGTATGCTGACGATTTTGAGTTTACAATCTGAACAAGATCAATGAATATGTACTATAACAGTAAGTACTATATATAGATTATTTGAGTATACAATTAAAGAACGTTGTTCTATGATTAGATTGAACGCAGAAATTACTTGGTCAGATCAGTCACTATATCAGGAGTAATATAATGATCTTTATTGTCGATACGTTTATCAAAACCACACAGAAGACAATGATTCAACTCTGATAGTTTATACACCTGATTGAACGGGATATAGATTGTTTATATGTAGAGAACAAGATAGTGCATTATTATATTTTTATTGCTTTATACTCTATTTATTTTATGGTTACATACAGAAAGAGAGAGAAAAGAGGACTATATGTTTCGGAGCATACCACAATTGTTTGACATCTTGCGAGTAAAAGACTGGTATGGGGATATACACAATGGGAATTGCTGGTAGGTGACTTGACAAGACCCACTTGCGCAGTGATCTGGAGGATGTCTATCACTCTAAATGGGGTGCCTCACCAGGCTGACGGGTGTAACCAAGGGAATACAATCGTCGTATGTAGTGGTGGTATGGGTCTTGGTAACTTCAACAAAAACAAGATGGTGCTCCTGGTCCAGGTGGTGGTGTGAGAAATAGAAGAGAACGGCCCCAACATACCAAGAGGTACAATCTTTGTTGTTACGACTAAAGAAAATCAATTAATACTTATTCAGTTTATTTCAATCGTCTATCAACTTACTTCCTGTGACTGGAATTAAACATGACAAAGTGATTACCTCTGCGATACTCGGTCAACTTCTTTCTGTTCATCGTCGATGAATACATAGTGGAATCAATCCATGCACGACCTGCAAGTTTGATAAGGAAGTTTATGATTTGGATTTCCGGATGGTATCCATGATCGACGTAGTACTTCTCGAGTGTTTCGAGAATGGTGAAGTTACAGACAGGATAGCCAAACAGATCACGGCCATCATTACCAGTTTGTATATCGTAGGGACTGTCTGGTATAGGTGACCATAGCTGAGGATAGTGCTGCAAGCCTGAAGGATGGTTAATAAAAGTGGAATCATTGTACGGTTTAGGTTCAATAATATTCACTTCATCTAAAATATCTATATTAATATTAATATAGTTTTTAATAGCCATCCGTTCGACAAGGTTGCTTGCATTCTGACCACTGTTCACCTTACTCTTGATTAGCTTGGAACGCTTACCAATCGTACGCTCAACCGGTCTGGTGCTGTATGATCGCATTGGGCCAAGACATCTAGTTATATGAGGAATGCGGAAGAGGTAATGGTTAACAGAAGTAAATACACTCTTCGACAACTTCTTGTCTACGATCTGTTCTCTCAGGTAATTATGCCAAATGTGAAAGTACCTATAAATATGTATACAAGTATTAATATGTGAGTTTTTTTTACTTGTAGGCTTTAAACTTACTCTTTCATCTGACAAATCATCTTCTCTGTGATCGACCACTGTAAGGCCATACTGCAACCTTTAGACAACGCAAGAAGAGCTTCAGATGCTTCTTGGTTTTTATCAGTGGACACACAAGAGTAGGGACGGCATATAGAAGGAAATCGATGTAATCAACCATCCTAGTACCTGCTGATCGTTTGATAATGTCTTCCCAGCTACCTTGGAAGGAGACTGGTATATACATTCTAGATGCAGTCAGGCACTCACCAATCTTGGCTAATTCTGAATTTGAAAGCAAGAAAGGATATCTATTAGTCGTCTTCTTACCTTCGACATCGATGTAGAGAAACTTGGAAGTGGGTGTCACAGTGATCATCTCCAACACGAGCTTGGCAACACCACCACCTATCAAATGCATTTCATCTAAACCGAAAAAAGCACCACCAGAAAAACTAGGAAGAGTACTGAAGACTGAAGACTTGTTCAATCCAAGTGTCTACATAGAATTGGTTAATCACACTGTTGTTTATGCATATGTACAAATACTTACGGGGTCGACGTTCCTGAATTCCTCAAGTGTTCTCAATGGTCTGGTGTTATCAACAAAATACATACCTCTGTTGTAATTGTCTGGATGCACACCTTTAGTCAGACACAATCGACACCCAAAGAGGCTATTGGATCCAGAATGATGTGCCAACTCTTGAACACCAACGATGTCTCCTACATATGAATGGTCAGTTAGATTAAAGATAAATATTTTCGGTTTAT
>JAIXMH010000271.1:0-13856 GCA_025528865.1 Pilobolus umbonatus
AACAGTAATTTCCCATGGCATCTATACTTCTATACATAACCAACCTTTATCCTCATTCTATGCATATTGATCTTATTTATGTCAGTATTATCACTTATCCCCTTAATAGCAACTACTTACAAGTACAATTTAATCGGACCATATTATGTATTGTTATTCCATAGCTGTGTATACTGTTTATCAACGAGTGTTTGATAATGCTTTATATGCCAACCTTCGCTACACTATGTCAAAATATGTGTCAGCAATTACTCTTGTTAGATATTCTGTAGTTATTTTCTTTTACCTCATAAACAGAAGAGAGAATAGTCGGTCAACATGTCCTCATTCCACCTGATCCCATCCTGCATCACTGTGTACTTTATCATCTTCAAAGGGTGCACCTGTATTTAGTTGTTCCTACTTGCACTGCATTCATACTCTGACTAATTATATCGACGTACTCTATCGTTGTCTATGTTCAGTTCTCCTGATAAGTGAACTGTGATGTTCGACATTCCTGTTTTGGTTTAAGATCAAGTAAGTATAAATAAAAGACTAAGTGGATACTATTAGAACTCTTATTTATTTGTATAATCGATTGAGGGTTATCTAATAACAAAATGGAGGGTATTTATATGTGAACTTGATCTATGATTATTTATCTTGAGTCATTGAATTAAACGAGTAATATTAGGATTAGATGATATGATTATAAGTCAGCATAGATGATCTCTATTGTCTATGTAGATGTAGGCTTTGATGTGATTGTTGAGAAGTAGGGTTATACGATCTGTAGATCTGTATCATCTTGACTGCCAAAAGTAGATGAAGGGTAAATTAGATCTCAGCTGATGTAGATGTTGCGTGCTTGATTATGTAATGTTAGGCATCACTACAACAATTCCCATCACTGACACCGTAGAAATCTAAATATGTGTGTGAGAGTTTGTTTATCTATTTTTATTTTTAACCTTTTCTTTTTTATTATTTTTTTGTTTTGTATTTACTATATATTTACCCTGAGTTGATACATATATCCACTTCCACTGTATGTTCCCAGTCTACTGAACAACTGATCTCCACACTCATTCAACCCATCAGACACTGCATCACTAAAAATACTCTCAGTATTTATGTATATTATGGATGCTGTATACAGTTCATACATCTTTTAGACTTCTCATATTGTTACAACATATATCCATTAAACCATCTGCTCGACTGCTGCTGTCCCAATGACTGCGCATTCTACTTCTACAATCCCCATCATCAACACCCTGGTATAATATTTGTATCAGTGTTTATTTTGCTTGTTCTTTATTCTCTATTTATCTATCTTGTCTTGTTTCCGGTATCCACTTTCACTTTACACCCTTTGTATATATTAATCTACATACTCAATCAACTTCATCAACCACTGCATTACCAAGAATATTGTCAGTATTTATGAATATCTTTATTATTGTATACAGTTCTTACTTTTTGTTTATATTCTCATATTGTTGTCGTATTCTGTATAATATACTGTATGTTCAAGTATTTTAGAACTAATGACTGTGCATTCCAGGTATAGATCCACATAACAGACACCAAGCATATTCGTTATTAGTATGTGTTATTGTCGTTTACATGGTCCCTACTAAAGTGAAAGTGAAAAAGAGGGGATATTCGGAAAATGAAAAAAATAAAGAAATAAATAATCTGTCCGGGCAATTTAATGATATAAATAGACAGAATAAATTGATGGAGCATTTGAACAGCTCACAATTTGGCATTTTCTATTTCGAAATTGAAATGCAAATTGTAAAAGAGCTATAAAGTACATTATACATCCTTTTTTTATACTTTAAACAGTACCAGGACATATTAAAAAACCTCATTAACAACATATCTCACTTTCAGCATTTGAATCAAACCTTCGTGTATTGACATTAACTTTGGCATTCCAACTGCTCATAAGCAGTACGATTCGATTGGCTAGCTAGCTTTTAAAAACACTATTCCCAACCGAATATTGGTTCAGGCCATTCTCGTAGGTCCAAATCTTTCATAGTGTACTTTTATCTAGATAGTCCCTGGCATGCACCATTTTCTGTTATCTCTTCCATCCAGTTTTTCCCTTATGTATGGTATGATCTTTAGTCTATGTTATAGCAGTACAATGTATTAATGTTTATCTATTACTAGGTGCTTCATCGGATACTATTAGTGTATATGTAAGAAGTTGATATAACATACTCATGATCCATTTACTCATACTTCTTCTGCTTGTAGTTCTATTCTATTAAGGCTCGTCTCCACTGTATACGAGGGTCCTTTCTTGTGTGTGGTATGTATCTCATAGGTTAACTAGCTTACATTGTACTTACGTTATCTCTTTTATTAGTTGCATCAACAGGAATTAAGAAGTGAAATGTAAGTAGTATCCTTGTAATCTATATTATCCAGTTACTAATAGTATTTCTTTATAGTATAGTATAGTCGAGCCATTCTATGTAGAACATCCTCTCTATTGTACAGCGACTGATGTGTATTGCTTCCATAGACTGCAACAACCCATGCTTTTTACCTCTATCCTTTTCCAATGTCAATGTTCAAGATGCTTCTTATGCTTCACGGTGCACAATACATTCAATATTTAGCTCTTCAATTCATTAATAATAGCTTAGTTCAATACAATCCTTTATTCTATTCATAATAAAATACATTTGATATGCATTGCATTCAATTATAACCATAATAATATCGTCTATCCTATAATATATCTAATGAATCCATCCAATAGTAACTGTATGTATGAGATGAATGTATCCAATGATAAAGTTATACATGAGCCTTCTGTCCGGTCAAAAGTCACGGGACCCCACCAATAGAAAGACTTATCTCTTACCGAAGAAAGTAGGATGAGATCTGCCTGGCAGATAAATTACATACGTTGTTTGTCGTCCAAATGACCGGACTTTTACCTACCAACCATCTGGTCTGGCCGATTTTCGTCCGTCCAAATCTTTCATAGTGAATAAACATATGGATCATGCAAATACAACATCTGCTATAATAAACTCTAAATGATACAATATATCAATCGACGACAACATAGTATCATTGATTGTTATGGCAATTATGTTACTATAACTATCAATAGAACATCTGGCAACATAGCAACAATGTTCCAATCTATAGGCTCATTTTATTGACCACTTACTAAAATTAGATTGACGACCTAACTCATTCATCTTGACAGATAATGAATTAGTGTAACCATTAATGAAATCAGATAAAGAACACTTTTCATATATATAGAAGTCAAAACATTTGAATAATAAAGAAAAGCAATCCTTTTTCCAGTCTGATTAATTACCACTGTTTTTATTTACATTACTTATTTGGATACTTTTAGTTTGTATATCTTATATATACAACAATATTTACGAATCTTTTCCCACAAGTCAGAAAACCTCTTCTTGAATTTGGGCAGCTCCAACTTCAGAGAGACAAGGTGGGGGTGATTCTGTTTTGCATATATATATTTATATATTAACAAATCGATTGCCTTGGGAACAGAGGCAGAGGCAGAAACAGAGACGGAAGTACCATTGCTGGTGGTGGTGATGTTGTCCACGACAATCTCCTGGTAAAGATACGCATTACCATCAGTGCCGACATACGACCTGACCTTCATCATCCCTAATTTTCAAGATGTTTAAATCACACTGCTATAACATAATCAATGATAAAAAAAATTGTACCAGACACCTGGGAGATGGACGAAACAGGGCAGGACTGGAGAAAGTGCCAAACCACAGCAGAGTGGCAGGAAACAAGATGGTACTTGTTATCATCATCAACAACAACCAACTTCCCACGGACAACACCAGAAGACAAGACAGTGACGCGGGCACGATCAGAACAGAGGGCAAGAGAAAGAGAACCAGTCAAAACCATTTAATTATTAAAAGAAGATGAAGAGACAAAAGAGAGGAACCAGCTTTTTTTTTATATACAAAAACTGAACACAACTACACGGAACATAGCATGAGTTACCTAAACATTTAGGACTATAGCTAAAACCACACTAGAAGTTATCGATCACACCATACTCAAAGTTCGGTCAATTTCTTATTTTAGAGTTTGATGTAAAAACAATCAAAAACATACTGATCGTCATATCCAGTATATTCACCTAAACATAAACACGCTATGTTTCATCTATAGACATCATGATTAATATTCAAGTCTCTTACAATGAAATATACTTTGTCAAAATGGTATCTTTTTTTAATGCATCCTAATACCGCCAGCACATATCAAAACAACTTTCATTATTCACTTCCAGGTACACTTCTTCACACAAACCTTTGGTGATATCGGTTTCAGGTATACTATGATACGTTTTCACCATCTCTGAACCACTAATTTAATCTCGCCTTAGCTCAGTTTCACTACCTTAAGACCCATCACTATGAAAGATTTGGACCTACCAAACTTGGCCATTGCATATCTCAGGTTGGTAATATTCCGACAGCTAGAACCAAAAAAAATCTATACGATTTAATGGACTGTACCAACATCCGTTGGTAATACTTCGGCTCGGCCATTTTAAATCACGTGACTTTTATCCGGACAGAAGATTCATGTATAGCTTTACCATTGGATACATTCATATCATACATACGGTTACTATTGGATGGATTTATTAGATATATTATAGGATAGACGATATTATTATGGTTATAATTGAATGCAATGCATATTACATATATTTTATTATGACTAGAATAAAGAATTGTATTGAACTAAGCTATGAGTATTGATCGGGGGGGCTGGTTGGTCCATTTGTTGATTCACCATGAAGTAGAAAAGCATTGTAAACATTGTACGTTGAGATAGATCGAGAGAGTAAGCATTGTATGTTGGATGGAATAGAGATGGTAAGCAGTGTACGTTGTGACAGAAAAAAATAATAGTATTCATTAAGCTGTATTGATTATACTATATGATAAAAAAGTTGTGTCAGTAAACAGCATATACAGCCAACACGGCAGCTACTTACATCTACTTCTTTTAGTCATTGTTCTCCACCTAATAAAAAGAACCCAATTAGTATGCTGTATACCAGATAACATATAGAATGCATACCACATACAAGAAAGTATCACATACAGTAATTAGTTGGGTTAGATAGCATAGAACTGAAGATAGAAATAGTATGAGTAATTGTATTGTTTTATGTTATTTCGAGTACTTACATATGTAATACATAACAGAAGATAGAGCACCTATTAGCAAGGGGAAGTTAATGTCATGTATTGTTATGACATAGAGTAAAGGACATACCATACACAAGATATTCAGTAGATGATAGAGGTAGAGGTACTGTTGCTGGGCTGTTAATGGAAGCACTATCAATAGATAAGAGTATAAGTATTGATTTTGTTATATGTTGTATCAGTTACTTACATCTTCTTGATACAAGTAAGATATATAATAAGAGAAATTCAGTTTACTACACAACATGGGCATCATACAATAATAAGTACCAGACTGAATATACAGCAACATCTAGTCATACATCATATAAGACAACACAAGGTACTTTATCGTAGTGAGTATCACTGATAAATAATAGAAATTTGAGTATGATAATAAGTGGTTACTCTTGGGTATATTACGTATACACTTTGACCAAAACACCATAAGACAAGCAGCATAGATAGCAGAATACAGACAACCCTTAGATCAAAACTGAGTAACAGCCGTACCAGAAGATAAAGCATCATGGATAATCAAAAAGAGCACTCCCAGATAGATAACCAATAAAAAGAATACACTAGTAAAAGAATAAAGGATACATCATAAAGAGAGATAAGGAAAGCCAAACTATGAGTATTCAGAGAGACACCAGAGGGAATGATAGTAACAGTCAGAAAGAGTATATATTGATATTGGTAGATAGAAGTAGTGTACCTTCTTTAACTACATATTATAGTCTCTATCTATACTATTTATGAGTACATTTTATAATAGTACTTATTCAGACTATTTGTTACCTACATTTCTGTCATGTGGAAGATGAACGTCATTACCTTCTTTCCATCTACTGCACAGATGCCTTTATTACAGTTTTTTATTATATTCATGAATAGTCATTATAGATAAAGGAAAGAAAGAGAAGATGGGAAAGAAAAGAATAAAAAAAAACCTTACAAGGGTGGTATTATTATACTCCGTCCCAAAAGCATCTATTTGTATATTGAAGCGTATCATGTGTGGTGAGTTCAAGGTATTACTCACTTAAAGGCAATCAAGCATGATAAAGATAACATATAACAGTGCTAAAATAGTATTACCAAGCACTATGTATAATCTCATATATTCAGTCAGCCATCAACAGCTTCCTCACTTTATAAATACATCCAAGTGATACAGCAATCTCATTAAACAAGCCTATCCAGGTTACATACAGATAAAAATTTAAAATGAAGCACCTCAGCAGGTTATTATAATCCCCACAGATTATTGAATACCAACACTTGGTCTCTATCAATCCCAATAAGTTATATATATGGTCAGCTCTAAAAGAACAACCCCTTATATCTCAGATAAATAATGTACATAGTCCACAATTAAAGTATCCATTCAATACAAACTGTAGTATTCCAAACCAAGATTCAAATGATAGTTATCAAGTCGACAAGTAACAGGATGTATACTGAGAAGGTGTACCTGGAGTGACCATTATGATATTGTATGTTCAGTTCAAATATTGGTGATGCTCGGTGGTGATCCATTTTGATCGTCGTGTACCAGAGGGTGAAGTCAATATTAGATCTATTATCTTCAATCGGTATTAGTAAGATAGACAGGCATAAACTGGTTTTCATCATCCATACCATTAGTTTGTACTGCTATCCAAGATTGAGATATTGTATGCCCAGTCTATGTTTCGCTGTTACCGAGTGTGAATCCAGATTAATTAGAGTATGCCAAATTCCATTATATATCTCTCCACGGATCCTCAGTCAATACTCAAGAGAGATAGATGAACGACAGGTCATTCTGTATGCATATACGAAGAGTCTATAATACATAACACCGATTCAAATAATGTAAGGCAACAGTAATTTCCCATGGCATCCATACTTCTATACATAACCAACCTTTATCCTCATTCTATGCATATTGATCTTATTTATGTCAGTATTATCACTTGTCCCCTTAATAGCAACTACTTACAAGTACAATTTAATCGGACCATATCATGTATTGTTATTCCATAGCTGTGTATACTGTTTATCAACGAGTGTTTGATAATGCTTTATATGCCAACCTTCGCTACACTATGTCAACATATGTGTCAGCAATTACTCGTGTTAGATATTCTGTAGTTATTTTCTTTTACCTCATAAACAGAAGAGAGAATAGTCGGTCAACATGTCCTCATTCCACCTGATCCCATCCTGCATCACTGTGTACTTTATCATCTTCAAAGGGTGCACCTGTATTTAGTTGTTCCTACTTGCACTGCATTCATACTCTGACTAATTATATCGACGTACTCTATCGTTGTCTATGTTCAGTTCTCCTGATAAGTGAACTGTGATGTTCGACATTCCCATCACTGACACCATAGAAATCTAAATATGTGCGTGAGAGTTTGTTTATCTATTTTTATTTTTAACCTTTTCTTTTTTATTATTTTTTTGTTTTGTACTTACTATATATTTACCCTGAGTTGATACATATATCCACTTCCACTGTATGTTCCCAGTCTACTGAACAACTGATCTCCACACTCATTCAACCCCATCAGACACTGCATCACTAAAAATACTCTCAGTATTTATGTATATTATGGATGCTGTATACAGTTCATACATCTTTTAGTCTTCTCATATTGATACAATATATAATCCATTAATCCATCTGCTCGACTGCGCATTCTACTTCTACATTCCCCATCATCAACACCCTGGTAAAATATTTGTATCAGTGTTTATTTTGCTTGTTCTTTATTCTCTATTTATCTACCTTGTCTTGTTTCTGGTATCCACTTTCACTTTACACCCTCTGTATATATTAATCTACATACTCAATCAACTTCATCAACCACTGCATTACCAAGAATATTGTCAGTATTTATGAATATCTTTATTATTGTATACAGTTCTTACTTTTTGTTTATATTCTCATATTGTTGTCGTATTCTGTATAATATACTGTATGTTCAAGTAGTTTAGAACTAATGACTGTGCATTCCAGGTATAGATCCACATAACAGACACCAAGTATATTCGTTATTAGTATGTGTTATTGTCGTTTACATGGTCCCTACTAAAGTGAAAGTGAAAAAGAGGGGATATTCGGAAAATAAAAAAATAAAGAAATAAATAATCAGTCCGGGCAAGTTAATGATATAAATGGACAGAATAAATTGATGGAGCATTTGAACAGCTCACAATTTGGCATTTTCTATTTCGAAATTGAAATACAAATTGTAAAAGAGCTATAAAATACATTATACATCCATTTTTTATACTTTAAACAGTGAGTAACATAACGAATATATAAGTTCTAGAAAGAAATTTAATTATAAATTTTAAAGTATATATTAATTTATATATTAACATTTTCTTTTTTTGTTAATTTTGTATATTTTATGTTTTTTTAGATTATTTTGTAATTTAATAATATTTTGCACCAGATCGAAATTCTGTTGTGCAACAATTTTTTTCTTTTAAAATTGATTAAAAAGCACGCTGTAAGTTTTTGTCAACTTACAACTAGCACTACGCCTGGAACTACAGCGTCAATTCCGTGGTTGAAAAGATATTTCCGCGTTTGTTGAACTATAGAAAACCACGGAATAAGCAAGATTTTTGCCGGAAATCTAGAGAAACCGCAGTTATATGCAACGCTTCACTGGTTGGGTCATGTGATTTTGTTTCCAAACTAAGTTATAGGTTTATCTTCTATCTAACTGTTCATTGGTATATCATTATTGAATAGACGATCATATTGTGGATATTATTATATGAAAAACGTATTGAGTTTGATTTTATTACGAATAGATAGAACAATTGTACTAAATAAAGTTACATAAATCTATTTAAAGACTAACGGCTGTATGTATTGGGAATAGAAAGAATAGGAAGTATTGTGGACATTGTATATTGCTGTAGATAGACCTAGAAAGCATTGCATGATGTAATAGATTAATGGTAGAAGAAATGACTATTGTAGTGGACAGAGATCATAGCTTTAAAAAACTGTCTTGATTATACTATATCATAAAAAAGTACTATTAGTGATCCGATAATATAGACTACATGGTGACTACTTACATCCACATCTTTTCTATTCACAGTGATACATTTACTATAAGACATGATGTTAGTATACTATATGTTACTCAACATATCAAATACATACCACAGACAAGAGGGCATCTCCATGATATATAGCAATGACTTGGTTGGATAGAAAGAAACTAAACAGAGAGGAAAGTGTAAACAACTTGATCTGGATAAGTTATGTCAGTTACTTACAAGAAAATTTCATAGAATGGGATAAATCATCTAGAAACAGAGACAGGTTAGCACAATGTACTGCTCTAATGTAGAATCGAGGTACATACCATACATAAGAGATGAGCCTGGACGAGGAGAAACATTCACTGGCACTTAATTGTACAGGGCAACACTACAAAGAGATTTGATGTAAGTAAACAGCTCACATTGTTTATCGTATAAGCTACTTACAATTGTAATTCATGGTTGTCGATGGAACTCTATTAGAAAGACGTCAGTATACCGTATAACATATGATCATACATGAATAGGTACCAGATGATGACTCGGATAGTTTTTACTTGACCACCAGTTGATATGCCTCTCCACCATTTACTTGATAATCATCGAGTAAACATTTGACTACTATAATAGAACGGTATGAGAAGAACTGTAGGAGGTATTGCAGATGATATTACCAAACATATAGCCAAAGGAGATGACAGAGACAATCGATGTTGAGCGCGGAAGACAAGCGGTCCAGATACCATCAGATACTCTATAAGGAGACCTGTGTGAGAGTAAGTTATCAGTAAAAGAAGTACATCAAATATATACAAAGATATAAAGTGATACCGACACCTTTTTTAGAGAAAGAAACAAAAGACAAACAAAGAGTAAAACACTATGGCAGAATAGATAGCAACATTTAATAGATAGGTACCAGAAGAACTATGAATCAAGAGTCAAAAACTAAAAGTATTAGAGCTGGAGTATAGTTGTAGCATATATCTTATTCAATATAATACCAAACTATATTATCGAGAGTAAATATTAGGTTTATCATACAATACTCATCTGAACTATTTATACCTTCAAGTAATGTTATAATCAAGAATATTCCCCATCACGGCATCTATTGTATATTTCTCTTGATACATATACTTTGTATGGCTCATAAAAGTTATTTGTTGTTTAATACCATAAAATTAAATAAGAGGAAAGAGAAGAGAAAAAAATAAATAGAGATTTTAATTATTTCTACTAGGGTACTGGAGATGTATAAACCAATAAAAAAGATCTAAGATCTTCGAACTCTTTTATTATTGTTAAAAGAAACAGAAGTTGGTGTGTAATCCACAGGAGCTGGCAGGATATGAGAACCTCTACTTGTAGAAGTCGAGGGGAGAGAACTCATATAATTACTATATACAGAACCAGAAGAAGAAACCAATCCATAAGGGGCAGAAGATCCAGGAACGTTGGCATAAGGTATAGATGATATGGGATCATGTCCTCGGAAGGAATCAGAGAACGAAACGTCTTGATGAGAAAGAACATTATCAGCGTTGCTGTCGGATTCATAGTCATTATGATCAAACTCATAACTACTGAAATTTTCGAATTCGTCATCAAAGAAATTATCGCTACAATTACAAGGTGGTTAGTATGGTAATGTACCATTGTATAGTATATATACTTACTTCATCACAATATCATCGGTTGATTCCTTTACATTCTATATAGTATTATGATAAGTCAAAGTGTAGTGGTTTATATGTGTATGTTGTTACCCCTTCTTTCTGCTTTCCCTTATTTGATTTCTTCTTCTTTCCGTCTGTTGTATGCCTAGTGTTTTCTTTCAACAGAACATCAGCTCCCCATTGATCAATACAACGATAAAGTTGTATTCCTTTCTTATTAGCCATAGTTTCTAACTGAAGCCTGTAAAACTTCTTATAGTCTGAAGGGATACGAGACCAATTATCAGTAGTGATGAAGGGGTTGGCATTGATCCTGCTCCTGATCACCTTTACCATGTTAAGCATCTCTTGATATATCACGGCTGCTGCATCTTTATCCATCTCTTTGCCTTTATCAGCAGCAAGTTCATAAATCAAAGCAATGAGCCTGGTTTTAGGACTAGGATTCTTGCCAACATCTCTGCCCAAATCCCGATGCATCTCTCTTGCCAAGGAAGACACAGAAACAAATGCTCTTGACCCAAACCTGTTCATGTTGAAGATAAACTTGGTCACCTCTTTATCGAACGTTGCTTGAGAATCTGCAGTATTGAGTATGTCGATCAGTTATATGTATTTTATATTTGTTGTGTTACTTACCAACATCTTCCGAAGAGTTACTAGAAGGAGGATCAGGGAATCGATCTTGCATTGTACTCTTTAGATCATGAACAGTATTCTGTAGGGCTACAACTGTACTTTGCAAAGCTTGAACAGTATCCAAGATCAGAACCATGTTACTAGCCATTTCATTGATTTTATTCTCCAGTTGATTGTTATTTCTCATTTAGCACGTAGGTAATTAAAAGTTAATAAAGAGGATGAGATGAATATGTCAGATTATTTATACGAATATATAATCATGTCTTTGGATTCTGGAGTGATAGATGTAATCGGTGATGAAACGTGATATGTGATATTATTGATCTAAATGACGCCTTATTGTAAATCTTCCTGTAAATTCCATTGAAAATTGCGACATGTTAATTACAATATCCGACGAGATATGTCGACATCTTGCATCACCAGTAATGTGTTCGCATAATCGAGAATTGAAAATTATACTATATGCTGGATATGTCGACATACAATATGAGCCAGTAATGTGTGAATAGATGTTGAAGGATGGTGCCATTTTCTATTCAACATGTCGACATATACTTCCAAATAAGAGATTGACAAATAGACACCTCGATCGATGGCATCATACCAGTTTTCCTACAATATAAAAGAGGTGTCTTACACAACCGATCAACAACTTTCTATATCATCGTATATACATAACATTACCTTAAACCAAAATGTCAAACAATTCCTCATCTACCGCTATTCCCATGAAAAGACTATGCTCTTCTTACCAGAAGCACACATCCGTCAAGTGCAGATACTGTTGTAAGCCATATGGAACTCTTGGAAAACTATCCAAACATTTCAAGAATGCTCCTCGTTGTAGAAGAAAGGCCATCGAAGCTCGTAGATCTAGAGTTGTTAGCCGTGACCTTGACATGGAAGTTGACTATGATATTGACGTTGATAACTGTAAGTATTACCATATTGTATCTCCATTCGGAACTAATCAAAAGTTTTACTGGTTTGTAAACAGTTGTCGATTTTGATGAAGAGATGGAGTCTTCTCAGAGAGACAATTTCTTTGATGAAGATGCTACCAAGGTGTTCGAAGCAACAAACATGGACGGTAATACTTTTTCGTACATGCAGTCGATTGGTATTATCTTGAATGATTATGCAATCGAGGAAAAAGCTTCTCAGCGATACCAGAAGAAGATAACCGTGTTATCAACACTGTTGTCCGAGATCTAAGAAATTGTTTGTCAGGTATGTTTTAATTTGAATTGGATATGTTCATTGTACTTACATGTAGTGTATATATACAGGCACTCAAGGTTATGTACCACTCCCAGAAGCTGTTCAGGCATTGTTGAAGAGAAGATCCCCTGTCTTGGCCCAAGAGCATGATGTTTGTGAACAAGGGTGTATCATGTTCAAAAAAAGTGAAGTCGTTGATCCTGAAGAAAAATGTATCCATTGTAACACCAAGAGATACAAAGTAGTTGGAGATACTCTGAAGCCAGTGTCTACTGTAAAGATGCTTTCAGTTGGTAGTCAACTTGCTGCCATGTTGGCTAATGATGAGAAGAGACAAGAGCTTATGTACCCTGTTACAAGAGTTGGGGGTATCAACGGTTGTTATCGGATGTTCATGATGGTACAGTACTTCGCGCTTACAAAGAGAAGATTGGTGTGTTACCTGATGTGATTGACATTTTTTTGATGTTGTTTGTTGATGGATTTGTGAATCAGAAAAGAGGAAAGAAGACCTTTACTATCTTTCATGTCAACGTTCTAAATATCGATGCATCCCAAAGGTACTGCTTGATATTAATTGTTAATATTGCATTTTTTCACCTCTAATAATAGGTATGAAGACGGAAACATGATCCAATTTGCCATCCTGGGTGCCCCAAACAAACCAGTAGAAATGGATTCTTTTCTTTCGCCACTTGTCGATGAGATCCACGCTCTGAGTACCAAGGGGATGATTGTTAACAGAGGTGGTGTTGAGGTGTGCAAAGCTAGAGTCCACTTGATCGCAGCAACAGGTATGAATGGTGTAATACAAACCATATATTATATGATCTAATGTAGAGTGTATAGGTGATATCATTGGAGTAAAAGAGTTGGCTCACCATGCTGGATCAAATAGTTTCAATGGTTGTAGGTTGTGTCTTACTGTTGGTGTTCATCGAGAGAATTGTAGTCGTGGTATGTATTTCCTTGAAACAAATGCACCTCTTAGAAGTATTGCAAGAATTTATCGAAG